>JAJHSJ010000008.1:50111956-50486956 GCA_021015155.1 Magnolia officinalis
AATCATGGCAATACGATAGAGGCTAGGATAACATATTTATTTTTATCAACGATGGTAAAAGATTATCTTTGTCCCTATGAGAATGGAGAAGAAACCTAAGGCTTCTAAAGTGGAGGGGCAGTCTCTCTTAACTGTATGATATTTCATTAAAGAATTATAAGAAGATAGGAGAGATCTATGGATTGGTGATAAAGGGAAAAAAGTACAACCCACGAACATTCTAAAGAATTTACAAGAATCTAATGCCGAGTATAAGGAAGAGGCTGATAAACATCGACATTAGAAGGAATTCGAATGGGTGAAAATGTGCCAGTTCACCTATGTAAGGAAAGGTTTCTGACGGGGACATATAATAAGTTAAATAATAAGAAGATTGACCATGTTTCGATACTCGGGAAAATCAATGATAATGCTCATGTTGTTGATCTTTCTGAGAGCATGGATATCTCACGAATTTTTAATGTGCCAGACTTGTATGAGTATCATGAGCCGAGTCTATAAAATAACTCAATGATGAGTTCTTTCTAAGTGGAAGAGACTAATGTAGAACGCGCCACATATGTATTTTTAGCACGAGTGGACTAAAAGAAGTCTAAACAAAAGCGGAATTAGTCCATCATAACTAAACCCATTTGTACGTAGGGCTTGACATAATTGAGTCCTAGGCATGTCCAACTCAAAGAGAATCATTTCAGATATGGAGAATTCGTCGTTTGACGTGTTGACCATAAAAGACCATAACTTTTAATTCGTGTATCTTCAAGAAACGCACAACCTATCGATCTTTATGTAATAATATTTTCGGGGTCAACTAACTTACAAAGCAAGTCAAGCATGTTCGTTTTGCGAGAAACTCTCGTCTTAAAGGTGAAAATCGAGATTTTATTTATTTTAACTAGTTTTAGCCATTTCTATTTTTTATTGTATCTCCATACTCATGCCTTTTTTATTTGTTTTAGAATTTATTTTGTAACAATTTTGGGAATGCTCCTATAATGTTTACTGGACATTTCTATTTTTAACAAATTTAATTAGTTGAAAGAGTTTTTGCTATTTATTTATTATTTTATTATTTTTTGTAAATTTGAATTAGGGTTTGTATTTTCTTTATTAGTGATGTAATGGAGAAATCATATATACATTATTTAATAAAATTTACTCAAATTTTCTCTCTTAATTCTATTGGACTCAAGACCTACCCTTGTGGATTCAAGGTTTTAATTACTTGAGCAACATAGTGATCTTCATCATCGTTATTTAAACTTTTTCCTCTGTCAGCAAGGGATCAATATAATGTAGTGATCCATGGTTGGTCTTTCTCACGTAATAAATACACAAAGAAAATGGCTGAAAAGATCACCATATTCTCTCTAGCAAGCTTTAAATCCACAAGGAAAAAAAATCTCTCAAAAGAGAATAAAAATGACAATAACGTTTTTTTTTTTTTTTTTCATTCTACATTGTACTATATGTGACTTTTATAACGAAGACATCCAAGATTCCTACTTTGGACATAACTATTAAAAATTTCGAAATTGTAAAACTTACTAAAAGCAGTACAAATGCTAAACCTATTTAAACTCATTAATCTCTATTTGTTAGCCCAAACAAGAATTTTGAAATAAGGCAAACTCCTAAAACCCTAAAATCAATGCAAATAGAAAATTTGAAACTTATTAAAAATTATAAAATTTGACCTCAAACTAAATTTAACTAATTAAATGACTTTATTATGAAAAACACTAAGGAAATTCAATTGGCCAGGTCATGGGGCTCATCGATAGCTTTCAATTAATATTTCATAACTTGACGAACTATGATGGATGTTGATGTTCACATGTGTGCCCATTTCATATGGAATTTATGTTTTATATTGTTTTATTTTATTATTCTTTTGTTTATTCATGAAGGTGATGTATTAGCATTGAGTTTAAGAATATGGGCTTTGTTGTGGAGTAACTAAGCATGAGGTATTATTTATACTTCACATATATTATGAAACCATAATATTAATAAGAGTTGCTAGGGGCCGCGCCACTTCTAAGCATTCTCTCTTTTCTCTTATTTCTTTTCACACACACACACACACACACACACACACACAACACTCACTCACTCACTCACTCTCTCTCTCTAGCTCTCTTCTCTCTCTCTCTCTCTCTCGCTCTCCTCAATTAACTCAAGGAACATGGTATCTGAGTGGTAAAAGATTCGTATCACATTCCTTCCCATTTTCTTTCAGTATTTTTCATATTCTCTTCATTTTCTTCTTATTATGGGCTTTCTAACAAGTACTTATATGTTAGAACCTCATTGGCAAGTCAATTTAGTTTGATCTTCTCATAACGGTTCTGAGGGTTATGTAATCTAGCTCATGCTAGTTTATTCTGGATTACATATGACAGGTGATATAGTTACGTGTCTAAAGAAGGTTGTAAGAAATTGCTAAAAACATTGTTCTAATTACACTTTCTCTTCCACTGTTACTCTTGCTTAATCAAGTATAATATATTTTACGTCTTTTGAAATGTTCATTAGGTTATTAATTTTTTTAAAGCTTTAACATATGACCAGTAAGCATAGTGTCTTGTTTTAGTTAGATGATACTCCAATTTCCTCTATAACATTAGGAACGTACCCTAGATACTTGTAACACACCTAAAACGGGGAACGAAAACACCTAATCGACGAGCCGCAAGTCAACTCACCGAGTCCAAACATCACTTACGCAACACAAATGCTTATGATTGAATGTTGTCAGTGTTAGTGCAATAATCATGAGTGGGATTATACCAAAACTGTCATTCATACTCCAGATTAAGTTATAAAACGTAAGCGGAAGACTGAAAGAGGTAAACAGATGTATATAAACCAAAATGTCATAATCAGTCTCCAGAGTATGAACACCTTACTGAGTCACCATATACATGTATTTGTTTCAAAAATCAAAAGGCAAAAATGGTACAACTATACTGATACACCCTGTAGCCCCGTCATCTGAATGACCTAAGCGTAGCCTCCAGAGAACTGCATGTAGGAGAATTCATCCTGATCGTCATAGTAATCAAGCTCAGCCTCCTGTGAATCGTCGGCACCTGCATTTAAGACAGAGTCTGGTGGGTGTCCAGAACACTGTCCCGTAACGTGGGAGTGAGTAGCTAACTCAGTGGAACAATAAAGCATAGGTTAACATGTTATCAAATCCGTCAGTAATGATAAAGCAGTACAATCAACAATCTTAGGTACTCTTGTTAATGCAAGTATGAAATGCAGTCGTGATGCATGCCCTTACCAACATACTCCCTCATGCGACACCATCTTACGTCTGCGGCATGCGTTCATCCCTCAGTGCTCCACATCTTCCAGGCATATGCAGTGCGATGATGAGCATGATTACCGACTTGTTATTAGTCCTTTTCATACAACAGTATGGGAAACTAAGGTACCTCCCTTGTATTATTCTCAAACATGATCCATTCTAGGGTCGTCAATCCTAGATAATCTCATACGATGATGCGGTTCTAAGTCGCTGCAAGGGCTGTTTCACGGAATCATGGCACCACTCTCCCATCACCTTATCAATACAGGCCTAGTTATACTCTGTTTACTACGGGAAGACTCGTCTCCTCTCCACAGATTTAGAGTATGCTCGAGGTCACTACACCGGGTACGGTCAGGGCTGTCAGGGCTGTTACACGAAATCGTTACACCACTCCCCCATCACCCATCAAGCAGTGTAGGCCGACAGCTCGAATACAGTGTCCCATACCACCATATTCGGCTCACGAGTCTGGTTGGTTAATGGTCACTACGGGAGGCTCGTGGCCCAGCGTAGGCCGACGACAACTCTACCATGGTGTCCCATACCACCATGCCCGGCTCATGAGTCTTTAGGATCGAGGTACCACGATTAACGGGATTCCACTGGTAAGCTTGGTACCTTAGGTTCAAACAGAGGCGTCCAAACATGGTGAACATATATTAGACAGGTCGGGTTACTTGATGAGCCCGACTAGCACGAGCGCACAACCAATTGAACGACATGAAGCGCAAGCACTTAGTGTGGCCTAATCACTGCCACCAACCGAAGTACGACTCGGGTTCGTTAAACTCATCCTACGTGGCGAAATGAATCTCAACCACGAACTCAAGTCTGTTACCGATCGCTTGGACTATAACATAGCCCCAATCACATTCAATCCTTAACCAGAAGTGTGTAGAGTAAAGCAGAATAAACAAAATAATTCAAGCATGTTAATAAGCATGTTATAAAGCATAAGGCACGTAGGAAATACAAACACATATATTTCACAAGTAAGCAATTAATTTAACAACTTACATGAAGAAAATTATACACATCACTAAGGTAGTTGAGAATCCTATCTCAACAGCTATCTAAAGCACTATCATCTAAGTACTTACTCTCACACACAATTTCACAAACACTTAGAATACACTCTTTCAACATACATAGTGTATACTAGCAAAAACATGTATTAGGGCGAATCCTTTCACCAAGTACGTATTATACATATATATTACATGTTCATACAGTGATTAATCATGGCTAACATACTTTCAAAATTTGTACGTATACGGTATTTTCTACAATTATACGGAATACACAATACATCATAATTTGTATACGCAATCGAAACGTAGAACGAACATCGGTTTGTGCATGTACAATTACACCCAGATCATGAATATATCATTATCTGACATTGAAAGCGTTGAAAACCATAACCTATACGTCTAAATTCCTCACCTTACGCTGTAGAAGCGTAATAAATTTGGTAGGAATGCTACGTCTCCTTCCACGACAATATAACGACCTAAAGCACAAGTAGTGTTAGCTATTTCGCTAATTGAATCAATTGAAACCCTAAATCAGATTAGGGTTAGGGTTTTCTTACCTAGAAATGAAGTCGGAATCGCCGGGAAAGCGATTAGAATGTTGTGGTTAAGCTTGTAGAGTGGCAGGGTAAAATAGCAGGGAGATTCTCCCACTTCTCTCACACTTTCTCTCTCTTTTCTCTCTTCTCTCCTAGGGTTTTTTTTTCAAATTCGTATGGGCTGAATGAGAGAGGGTTTAAGGTCCTTATATAGCCTGAAACCTCACCGAAATAGACCTAAGGCCAAGGTATACTTAGGTTATAACTAAAGTGAAGTTGTTCCATCTCAACGGAGCACTTCTGGCGGCCCCTTTTTGCGTGCGGTCGGACTTAAGCTCACCAACCTTGGATCTAGGTGGAGTTAAGTTTTCATTCCAGTCGAATTCTCAGATCACACGTGGCGGACCAGTTTCAGTTCAACGGTCACTAAAACTCGATCGGGGATTTTAAGTACACTGCCATGTACATGAAATGTTTCCTGATCCAAGGGTATATTTGGGTCAGATTCCGACGGTCTGATTGCTTATATTTGGCCCGCCAACATCAAGTCTCAGGTTACTTAAATTTGATTTAATTTATAAAGAAAACCAGGTTTTCTCACACTCCTCGCTCCGGGCTCAAGCGAATAGCCGTGGGACACTATCTGGGTTTGATCTCCTAGATGGTTATCAAGCCCAGCAAGGTGGTCCTAAGTCTATAATTTCGTATTATTTGGACCTTCAATGTGCGGTCCAGATTCGATACGGAGTTTCAATGTGCTCCCGAGAGCAGCTGGGTAATGAGATTGATCCTAGATTTTAGGGTAACCTAGCGTTAATGATTCTACAAGTTTTGGGTCTTGCAGATAGTATTTAAAGTGATTAGTGCAGATTTCATGGCTAATCTAGTTTAACACTTGGTTAACTTTGTCTAATTTCTGAAGGATTTGATCCTAAGTGATTCCTGCCTGAGGTGGTACTCGAGGCATTGTACGGAATTTTTTCGAGTCGTTACAATACTGCTTATCATACATCGTCTATTCCATTACCATTAGTGTTATATATTCCTAACTTTCTCTAAATCTATTATAAGTAAATTATCTAGAACCTTAGATTGATTTGTTACATTATATCTCTCCTATTATGAATTTTAATATCTAAAGGAAAATGGATGATTGATGAAGGACATAATGTGATATGTCAATAGTGGAGTATTTTGAATGATGTTACAAGCAGATGCCTCTCCTCATCAGTGACATTGTAGGCTTGGTCACCCTTCATGAGTAGTTTAAAGAGTTTTGTTCCATCGCTATCTTTCATTTTTTTGAGATAGAATGTGGAGCTTGTGAGTTAAGCTAGCACCAGTCTCATTTATGTCTTGTATAGACAAAAGGAGTGATAGTTCTTTCTCTTTAATACATTTTGATGTATGAGGTCCAATTTGTACTACTGTTTATTTGACTTCAAGTACTTTATTATTTTTAGATATGATTTTTCTTTCATGAGGTAGTAATATTTAATAAAAGAGCTCTCTTAAATCTTTTCCAACTCTAAAGAATTTCATATGAAAGCTCAAACACAAATTAATGATGGGGTGTGCATTTTACATTTAGATATTATTATGAAATATATATTTCATGAATTTAATTCATATCTCTCATCTTGTTATATTATTTATCAAACTTTATATGTACACACACCATAATAAAATAATGTCATTAAATGTAAAAATTAACACTTAATTGAGATTACACAAATTTTTTGATAATATGAAGATATCAAAAATATTTTGGAGTAATGCCATTTTAACTGTATGTTATTTAATTTAACAAATCGAATACTTTTATATATTTTGGATAGTAATATATATATATATATATATATTTTTTAATTTTAATTTTTTGATTTTTTTTGTCTTACTGTTGGAGCACAAAAAAAAGCAAGAAGAAGTAACAGGAGACTAGAGGTCAAGGAAGAAAAGAGACAAAAAAGAAGAAAATTCTTTATTAGGTGCAGAGAATATGCATTGCGCTTGCAATAAGTATGTTGTGCTGCTAAATAAGTGGCCCATTGCACAATGCACAATAAGCACTCGATAAGTTTGCGCAAGGATGAGTGATTGAGTGGAAATCAGGTTCACACGTGTGGTGGTCTATAAATATCCCTCTCCCCCCTTCATTTGATTCATTCATAAGTGTAGAGCTCCAGAAAATTTTGAAGAATTTCGGGATTCATATGAAGATTTCAGGTATACTACAGAAAAAGAAGGAGAATGGGAAAAACCTGTTGCGGAAAGGCGCGTGACAGGGACCTGTTGCGCGCAACGCAATGGTCTTATTGTGCACGCGATGGATTTTCAAGCATATGTGTTTCGTTAGTTCTTCATAGAGGCAGTAATTACTGATGGGATTTGATTATTTTCTTCAAGATTATTATCTCAGATAAATCAGAAGAGAAGAGAGTGGGGTTTATGAAGGATTTCTAGATCCATACAATTCCTCCTTATTAAGATAAACGCCCTCAAGTCAAAATACTGCCTAAATCATAATTTGTACTATTTCATTTACATTATAGCATTCATTAAATATACTTTGTATTTGAATCAAAGGAATACGAGGATGTAAATGAATTCCAGAATCAATAAAAATATTTAATGATGATTGTTCTCTTATATCTATTTGTTATTATTAAATAAGATATTCCAATTGCGATACATTTATTTCTTGTCAAAACAAAATGACGATTTTGTTGGGAAACTTATCTTATTCAATATTAATGTAGGAACTATCTGAAGAACTTTTATCATCACATGACGTCATGATGGCTTAAAATGGCAACTCTTAATGGGAACATCATCCCCTTCATCTTTAATATAAAGTATATTTTGTTTGGTTCGTATTACTAATATTACTCTCATTTATTTTGAAACTTTAACTTTCCCTAACCACAATGACTTATTCATCAATCAACATTATTTTCTACTTCACGCCAATGGATTCGTTATTGAATATGTACAAATGTCATCTAAAATAATGGTCGACAAAGTTCAATACGACTCCGACCATGAACAACAAGACGAAATTGAATATTGTACATAATAGTGAAAAAGAATGGACGATAATGTCATCTAGGAAAATGAAGGCCCAATCCCCTCCAGCCATAAGTCCAATTCCAGTATGGGTGATCAGAGGGCTTATTATTCATAACATTAAGAGAAAGAATAGCGTATTAGCTTCGCCTTCACTATATCCAAGACAAGCAAAAGCTGCTTCCTTCACCGCAGAGGATTTCTCGACTCTTTCAGTTATGGTTTCACACTGGACTCAGAAAGAGAAAGAAAAAGCACCCTGTATACACGCACAAGTGAACATGACTAATGCTATAATGGCTAGTCAAGAAACGAGTTTATAGGTAGTAGAAGGTAGTAATGAAGAAGTCAAACATCCAGAGACAGTTCCTGAACAAATAGAGGATGGGGCAACCGACAGTTGATGCATTACGAGAAGTGAATCTGGGAACCGAAGAAGAACCCCAAAATACTTACATAAGTGTCAGCCTATCAGAATAAGAAACCGACCGGTATATTGAATTGTTAAAAAGAAACGGAGATGTATTCACCTGGACATATGCATAAATGCCCTGTTTGGAATGAACAGTTGTAATGCATTGACTTAATATCTCTGATGACAAGAAATCGATTAAATAGGCACAAAGACGATTTTATCCCGATTTAATACCCTTAATAGAAGAAGAGGTGATTAAGCTGATTAAAGTGATGCTTACAAGGGAAGTCAAATACCCCAAATGGATTTCTAACATCGTCAATGTGAAAAAGAAGAGTGGACAGATTAGAGTATGTGTTGATTTCAGAGACTTAAATGAAGCATATCCGAAAGATGATTTTTCACTGCCAATATCAGAGCTACTGATCAATAGCACAATGAAATATGCAGTTATGTCCTTTATGGATGGATATGCCAGTTACAATCAGATACGCATGACACGTGAAGAAGAAGAGGCTACAATATTCAGGACATCTCTAGGAATCTATTGCTATAAAGGCATGTCATTCGGACTTAAGAATGTTGGATCTACATACCAGAGGGCGATGCTTAATATTTTCCAAGACATTATGCAAAAACGTGTTGAATGCTATGTTGATGTTAGTAGTTCGGTTAATGATCATGAAGAGCATCGAGAATACCTATTCTCCATTTTCCGTCGACTTAGGAAGTAACAGTTGAAAATGAACCCGACGAAATATGCATTCGGTGTTTCGTCGAGTAAGTTTCTTGGGTTCGTTGTCAGGCAGAGGAAATCAAAGTCGATCTAGGAAAAATCAAAGCTATTCAGGAAATGTCACCTCCGAAAACATTAAAAGAACTCAAAAGCTTACAAGGAAAGTTGGTGTATATTCAATGTTTCATTTCAAACTTAGCCGGAAGATGCAACCATTTTCTCATCTTATGAAAAGGGGGCAAAATTCGTATGAGATCAAGCATGTCAGAATACATTCGACTCCATCATATAGTTGTTGAAAATAGTCTCCGGTGCTGATGATAATCGTGAAGGGCAAACCTCTGATTTTTAATATCGCTGCATTTGAAAACTCTTTAGAAGATCTGCTGGCTCAGCACAATGAATAGGGAAAAGAAAGTGCCCTCTATTACCTAAGTAGGACTATGATAGGAGTAGTGTAACTATTTTCCTATTGAGAAAATATGCTTGGCCCTTGTATTTGCTGTGTAGAAATTGTGGCATTATTGTCTTTCTCATGACAAAACTTTGATCTCGCGAGCAGATCCGTTAAAATATCTGATGACAAGATCAATGTTGTCTAGGAGATTAGCCAAATGAATGCTACTTCTCTCTGAATATACGATTACTTACGAAACATCGAAAACAGTAAAAGGACAAGCAGTCATGAATTTCTTGGTAGCACATCTGATTCCAAACAATAAAGAAATTTTTATTAGTTACCAGATGAACAAGGATTGTTAATCGAATCACCTAACTCATGGCAAATGCATTTGATGGCGCTTCCCGAACATTAGGAACGGAGCTGGAGTAATATTTATTAGTCTCAGGGTGATTTACTGTCATATTCTTTTACATTAGGTCTAACATGCACTAATAACAAAGTTGAGTATAATGCTCTCATCATATGTAACGCCCCGACTTTTCAAGATCCGAATATATGACTCGTTTCCTAAAAACCTGAGTGTTAACCTTAAAGGATGGTCAAATTTGAGTATATATATTTTTTTCAACTATCAGAGTAAGCAGATGAACATAGAATGGACAAGTAAGCATAAAGGAAAAATTGCAATTACATTTAGAATATATAAGAGGTTACCCATAATGACTTATACAACCAATGTCTCAACATTAACCATTACAAGATTTACATACATGAGAAATATAAAAGAAAATATATAAACGAAAGCCGCAAGACCGTGCAACTTCCTTGACAAGTACAACCATGCATCATTGACAATCATAATGGCTCCTCATCAGTTTGAACCTGCATGTCACTTAAGCCACCTGTACTACCTGTATGGTTGTATATTTGATGGATGAGTGGCCAACTCAGTGTGAATTCCCCTCAAGATTACACACCGCTGCATTGGGTAAGCATAGTTATAAAAAAAAAGCATACAAAATAATACATGATGCAGGTCTTATTAGATGCATGAATGTGTGAATGTAGTCATCGCCCCTGGGATGCACATCCATGCGAAAGTTAGGCTCGTCACCAATGCAATCATCGAAACCTGGAAAAATCATCCAGTCGGACAGAGGCTAGTCAGCAGCGAAAGCATACTACGTGCGGTGTAACGACTGCTTATTGTACATCATGTACGTTAGCGATAATGCTGGTGTGCCATGTATGCATGATTAGCTAAACCATTATTAGTCCAGTTACAATTAGCCAGTTTTAAATAAGCTCAAGGTCACTACGGGGGCTCGTCACTAGCGTAGGCCGACAGCTTGGGCATAAGTCTCATACCACCATCCCTGGCTCATGAGACTATCATCTTAAGATGTTTAATGGAAACCCGTCGACTAGTGGCCAATCATATTACAGTATATGGGACTTACCATCGCATGGTTGCACAATATAAAGCATCAAACCCGTATAAGAAAAATACCAAAATAAAGCCACGTAGGGTCAATATTAAAACAAGCCACATAGGGCAAATATCAAAATAAGCCACATAGGGTGAGTATCAAAACCATGCAATAAAAGACCATCCTTGAAAACTAGTTAGACACAACAACCTTGTATGGTAGGCCCATATCAATGATCCATTTAGACCACCACTCAATAACCACTAAGCCGAAGGTCCATTTCAATCACAACCAGTTGAGTTACATCCCAAGTATGGGTATACATTTATAGGTGGGGGTTTCCCACTGATGTACCAGTTCAAGTTTTATAAGCAATCCACAAATAATCCACAAGCATAAGATAAGTATGCAGGATAAACATTACGCATATAATACAGTAATTCAATTTCAACCAACTAACACATGTGATTATAAAAGGGAGATATCAATTATAAATTAAAATACAAAATATAACTTAAGCTAATGGGAAGATGAAAAGCTCAAGAGGAAGAATCATCACCTTATACTTTGAATCGCTAACTGACGTTGCTAGGAAGCACGTGCACCCTCAGAGTTAAGTCCTACCATGGATTGTGAAGTTGTAATGTTCTACTAAGTGTCTATGGTCAAGATTTATACAACCTAGGGTTTGAATTACTTTTAGGGTTTTAGTATAGAATTAGAACTTCATCCTAGAGTTTAGTTATAGGCTTTAGATTCTAGGATTTGAATCCTAGATTAGTATTATTATTATTATTATTATTATTATTATTATTAATATCGTATGATGGATTGAATAATATTCATAGTAGGAGTACTAATCCATTATTAATTACGGCTCCTAGGTTCCTATCTAAATATACCGACATTATCTAATATTCCTATAATGACTAAAAATCTCCTAAATAATGTAAGTAATAATGATAGAATCTTTAATAACGATAATAATAAGGGCTTACGCTAATAATTATGTTAACAAATATTATACTAATTTCATAAGGAAAACGATAAATATTTTCTAATGCTAATAGTCACAACTATCGATAAGTCTAGTCATGATAATGGATACTATGATCTACCATGAATTATGAAATTCTACACTTAGGCCAAACCTAACACACTATTTACGCTTAGGGTATTAACCTAGAGTTTAGATTACTTAGGTCTAGGATAGATTTTTGGTTTTAAGTGTTACTTGGAGTGTAATTACAACCATTATCATTAACCATATAATTAAGGTTAGCTATATGGCATTAGCGATCGTTGCAGTGCAGTGAAGTAAGTAGTATGATCTATTATCAAGGATTGTACTTATGGATGATAAGTAAATTACTAATGTTTAATAATGGTAATTTTATTTGTAATAACTACTATTAGCATGGATAATCTACTAGCAGTTAATCATGCTCGATAATTACAATTATCGTCATAATACTAACAATAACAATAACTCAAAATAATCTATTTTAGAGGAGAAGAGTTGACTCACCTTGTTGGCTCAGTTCGAGCCGAGTCGACTCCGCCCAACACAACCACTCTTCTTCCTTTTCTTCTTTCCATTTCTTTTCTTCCTTTTCTTTTCTTCAACTCCCATGGATAGAAATGACTAGCAAATAGCTGGACTGGACCAAGCCTTATGACTTAGCCGAGTTGAGCCTAGTCGACTCGATAGTGAGTGCCACAAAGAGGACAACATTCCTCTCCTTCTTCTTCTTCCATTTCTTCTCCACCACTCTTTCCTTTCTTTCCTTTTCTTCTCTATTCCCTAAAAGGAAAGAAAAACCCAACCATTAAACTAGCTTGAACTGGGGCGAGTTGCGTTAGCGAGTCCCGACTTGGCCGCGACCCATCACTCCATCTCTTTTTTTCTCCCTTCCTCTCTTTATGTTTCTTCTTCTATTCTTTTTCTTCTCCTTCCTCTGCTACTGTTGGAGGTCTAGCGATGACAACTGAACATCCATGGACGATCCAGTTCATCCTCACTTGGGCGGACTCGACTGACTCGGCCGTGAGTCAAGGTGCGGCACCGGTGCACCCTCTCTCACTTTTCCTCCATTTCCTTTCTTTCTTTTCTTCCGCCTCTCTCCTTGTTTCTTCTTCATATGCTGGGACATCCAACAATGGACAAAACAAATCATAGCCTAACTCGGTCCAAATTCGGCTTGGTTTGAGCTGCTGCTGCAGGTGGTTGACGCTCTCCCTCTTTCTGATTCTTTCTTTTTCTTTCTTTTTCCTTTCTTCTTTTCTTTCATCTGCTGCAGGTCCAGCGGAGTCACTAGACCAACCGATTCAACCCGAATCGACTCGGTTTGGTGCCGCTTGAACGAGGAAGAGGCTCCACCATTAATGGTGGTTTCCATCCCTCAGCTTCTTCCTTTAATCCGACGACATGGGAGGGCTTTTAGGAGTGTAATGGAGCTTGGAGGATAGATGGATCGAAGCTCGCAAAGGCAAAGGTTTTTCGGTGGGTTCACATGAAGAAGGAAAATAGTGGTTTTGGGTCTCTTCCATTGCAAGCCCTAATAACACGATATAAACGATTGGGATTGCTCGAGATTGAACGGTTAAGATGTAGGGAGGGCGAGCTCATGTGGATCACTTTATTAGCAGCAGTAGGTTCCCATTTTTAGAAACTTTATGTTTCCTAGACCCTCTGCGTCGTTTGTTGTGCGAACACACATGCTCGTCTTCATGTGAAAAGGCTAGGGTTTTGGTCAGCCCCTAGTCACGTACACGATGAACGGTTTGGATTGTCCCAATAGGGCCGGACGGTGGGCCGCTGATCAAAGTTCTCAGACGATAGCCCGTCCGCTACCAGCGTCGAAAGGAAGAAGAGGAAGTTTCTCTTTTTAGAGAAACACAGGTCAGAGGCTCTGACCGAGTGTCCCCTATTCAGTGCACGACAAGTGCACATATCAGCTGTGCACTCGCACTGTGAGGTGGGGCCCTTCATGATGCATGTGAGAAGTCTACTCCGTCCATTCTTCTAGGGAGCTCTTCCAAGGGATCTTGGGCTGTTGATCAGGCCAATCTAAGGTCTAGGTGGGGCCCACATCTCGATTTAGTTCATATTGGTGGATTCCCGTCGATCTACTGGTCGGATCATTCCAAAATTAAACGTCAATGGTTAAAAGGGCCCTAAGAATTTATTTAGATGACTGGGACCCTTGTTCTATGGATTTAGAACATTAAATATTATTATTAGAATAATTTCAACATTTATATATAATTAATTATTATTGTATATTATTATTGTTGTTATTGTATTATATTATTATTATTATTATTATTTTATTATTATTGGATTAAAATTGTAGGGGCCTCATTTTAAGGTGGTCATGTAGACATGTGGGTTGCAAAGGATTTAATTAAAATCCCTAATAGTTGGTACATTGTTGGAGATGAAGACTTCGTCGCATGGTTGCGTTGCGGAGGATGAATCTGGATTTTCTCTTGATTTATGTGAATCATCTAGGAAAGTACCGAACGCGATCCACCATCGAGACTGTCAGCAGGTTTTATCTCGTAAGTGGTCTCTTTAAAAGAAATCTTTATGCAAACTTGACCAGAACTGGGGGCATGATCCATCTATTTGATATAGCCTATGCCCTGATCCATCCTGTAGTTCTTCACCTGCGATGAGAGAATCCATATAGGGCAATCAACTGGATGATAATTACATATAAAAAAGTATTGGTGAGCACACCAACATATCCAACAGTATGAAGTATGAATTGAATGATTATAACATAGAATCATGAAGCAAGATCCCGTATGTACAGTCAGAAGTTATCTCCATATTAAAGCCCAATTATATGGTCCGAAGCCGTAGCTCCTCATTATTCTCGTAACATCGCCACAAGTCTCCAGCACCATTTGATCAAAACCAAATTGATGAGTAAATCTACACGGATAGTACAATTTGCGCTAGAATTTGCTACCTTCTCTTAGTGGGAGAGTGCTGGATCTAATACAGATGAGAAAAGTGCATTCACTAGAAGAGAGAGAATCATCGTCAATAACTTCTTTATCTTCAGAGACATTGAGAAGCAGAAATTGAAAGAAGTAGATAGAATTGGCGTTTTCTATTTTATCCACGATCCAAGCATATGGTCTGTTGATCATATTCCGTATATAATAATACTAGAGAGGGAGATGATGTGGATGCACGTATGCCTTCTTGGGTCCATAAAAGTCCATGGAAAATAGACCCTAACCAACCTGCAAAGTAGTGCCACAGGGTATATGTTGAGGAAGCTCTGATAGATGGATTCTTACAGTGAGTGGTGACATCTCCAAAGCAACGATATAATGAGTAAAGAAGCAAGGACACCAACAATATTTTCGGCCTTCTGCCACCTCACCTGCGACCCAAAAGAGTGTTGGTTTGATAGTATCTGCCACTGCAAATTTGGGAACACTATCAAGCTCAACCAATAAGTCAAAAAGGTAGCCAATTTGCAAGAAGCGTTGTATTTAATAGGGCCTTTAACCATCCGACGAAGAACTTTAAGTTCTTGAGAGTTATGATCTGCAAACCTGTTAAGACAGTGAAAGTAGAAATACAGTTATTGAACGAGCAATAAAGAGTACGCGGAGGATGAAATTTTAATGAAGAGGGAAAGAGAAAGAAGCGTACTATAAGTCTCGAGAGAAATGAGCCAACCAGTCAAGGGAAGAGATTTTGTCGATATTTTGAAATTTGTCCATCTCCTTAAAAGTTCAATAGTAGTCTATGAAATTTTAGACTGACGACTTTCTAAGGAGATGTACGCAAACTCCTCACCCTCTGGTGCAAATCCCACAGAGTAATGCTTACTTCACCTACGGGAAGATGGAATGAATTAGTGGTTGGGCACCAATACCCCAAGAAACTTTTGAAGACTGATGTATCTCTGCAAAAATATTCAGATGTGGCTTTGATTTCATCCAAAAGATTAATTTGTTTCAAGACATCTGAATGCTTCTCCATAGTTCGGTGCCGGTGGAGACTGCCATTCAATCTAGGGGCATTTCCTTAGCTTCGAGGTGCATTTGTTACAGAGAAGGATCTATTCAGGGCCCAGCCAGGAGTCTTTGTCCCATCTTTTTCTGGATGGGGAGTTAGTTGAATCAGTGTGGAAGTATTTTGGGATGACTTTCGGGATTAGCATAATGCAGGCCTCCTTGGTCGAAGCTAGGATTATGCAATGGAGGATGGCCTCTTCGGACAGAAAACTGTACCACCTCAGCCAATAGTTGGTGCCAACATTCATTTGGTGGGAATTGTGGAAAGCACGAAATGTGGTAGTTTTTTAGGGAAAGGCTCCTACGGCGGGATCTGTGATTGCTAGAGTTTCCTGGTGGTTAACCAGCATCAAACAACAAAGTTGTAAATAGACAGTCAGGTATGTTTCCTCCCATTTATGACCCTATGCTAGCTGTATGATCATTTGGATCGAGGCGTGGATGCCAATCGGTAGTTACATGGCTTAGACCCCTAGTAGGTTGGGTCAAAGTCAATGTGGATGGGTCTTCTAGAGGCAACCCAGGCCTAGCAAGGGGTGGTGGAGTCTGCAGGAACATCAAAGGCGATTTCATCTTCGGTTTCTCGTACGGGTATGGGGTGATGCCTAACATTGGGGCCAAGGTGAGAGCGGCTCACGACGGGTTAGCAATGTGTCTAGAGAAAGGTTTTTCTAAAGTGGTGGTAGAATCCGATTCTGAGTTGGTGGTTAAGGCGTTTAAGGAGAGTGTTAGCCTTGGTTGGAAATGGAGATGTTGGACGGTAAGGATGGATAGGCTCGGCCTCCAAGGGCAGGTGGAGTTTACGCATATTTTCAAGGCAGGCAACTCCCGACGATGCGCTGGCCGTAAGGGGAGTTCGTCCCAATCAGTCTTCGTAGCTCTACATGGACTGAGCTTTCCAAGCAGGTGAGAGGGCTTTTCTTCTTAGACAGGGTGGGGTTAGGCGCCATCAGGGATAGGTAGCTGTTTTGTTAGTCTGTTTTCTTCTTGGTTTAGGGATCCGATTAGCCTAGTTTTTTGTTATGATAGGTCTTCTTCAAGTCCTTTTTCCTCAGAAGACCCGAAATGTAAGTTTTGTCCAGAATGAATATATGAATCACAAATCTTTTCAAAAAGAAAAAACTGTGTGGAGATAACAAGCCTCTGGTTCTAAATCTCCTATGCCCCACAACAATTCTCTGGTACGGAAATGTTGCTGGATGGTTTCAAAGTAATGAGTGGGATAAAGATGATGAGCATTGTAACATGGCCGTAAGAATCACATCGGATGGGTTCTACTGTCTTTCTAACAAGATCCTTTTTCTATAAGATGACCGAATAAGATTCGGGACTCTATCACGATCTAATGATCTGCAAAGATGAGTCTGCTTTGAATCATTTGGTCAGTTGGCTCGCTATGAAGAATTGACCAGTGACAGCATAAATTCATAGGAATGATGATAATTTCATCTCTAAATAGATTTCAAAATTCAAATATTTTTTAATGAACTTCTATACAAGCCCAAGTATCATGGGGCTTCTTCTTGATCTCCTCTCGGGATTGTCGATTCTTACGCTTTGAAGATACGGGGTTCTCGATTATAGTTCTTGATCGTTTTGTAGGCTTATCTTCAGACTGCACAGATTTGGGGGATTCAGGGATAGATTGTCGAGTATTACTACACATACTTTTGTTCTTCCTTCTACCCATTTGATTATAGAAGAAAAATCAGAGGAGGAAGAAAATCAAACAACGTTCTGGTATGTAGAAGATTTTCTGCCAAGAGCAGAATGATTGCGCGACGTGCAGAGGATTTGTTGTGTGATTGCGCAAAGAAACTGTGTTGCACAACAGCTTAAAAAAGAGAGGAAGTTTAGGGAAGTTGACATAGAATGAAGTTTTCGGAGGTAAGTTTTGGCTTTTATAGACGGTTGAGACCTGATAGCCTTTGTGCGGATCCGATTGCACAATGAATTTCACATGAGTACAGGGACTTTTTACGCGAGTGATGACGAATGCTAATCATTTGTGCGAATCTAACAATTGATCATCCATATGATTGCTATTATGAATTAAAGAAGGATCAAGGGGGCATTTGTTAGAGCACAAAAACTCAGCAAGAAGGAAGTAATAAGAGACTAGAAGTCAAGGAAGAAAAGAGAGAAAAGAAAAAAAAAAATTCTCTATTGGGCGTAGAGAAGATGCATTGCGCATGTATAAAAAGTATGTTGTGCAGCCAAATAAGTGGCCCATTGCGCGTGCGCAATAAGCACTCTATAAGTCCGCATAAGGATGAGTGATTGAGCGAAAATCACGTTCACACGTGTGGTGGTCTATAAATACCCCCCCCCCCCCCATTTGATTTATTCACAAGTGTAGAGCTCTAAGAGATTTTGAAGAATTTTAGGTATCCTGCAGAAGTAGAAGGAGATGGAGAGAAACCCTATTATGCAAAGGCGGGCAACAGAGACTCATTGCTCATGCAATAGATTTTCAAGCCTATGTGTTTCGTCAGTTCTTCATGGAGGCAATAATTTCTGATGGGATTTCATTATTTCCTTCAAGATTATTATCTCAGACAAATTAGAAGAGAGGTGGAGGGTTTATGAAGGATTTTTAGATCAGCACAATTCCTCCCTCATTAAGATATACGCCTCGCAAGTCGGAATACTGCCGAAATCATAATCTAGACTATTTTCATTTACGTTATAGCATTCATTAAATATACTTTGTATTGGAATCATGGGAAATACGAGGATGTAAACGAATTCTAGAATCAATAAAAATATTTGATAATGATTGTTCTCTTATAGTTCTTTGTTATTATTGAATAAGATATCCCAATTGTGATACATTTGTTTCTTGTCGAAACTCTTACCTAAGATGTTTAGGTGCACATTTCATATATTAGTTTGATTATGTTCTTGAAAAGTTTAAACCCAATACTGTCAAGTGTATCACCCACTATATCATGTTCTTTGAAAGTACCTCTTATTTTTCTGAGTATGGTAAGTCATTTTAGTTTGGAGAAATGCCTACAACTCTTTCCATTGTGTCTGACACATAACTTACATCAAAAGAAATTTATTTACAATTGTGGGTTCCACTAATTCTTCAGGTCCATCTATAAATGAACTATGAAAGATGAGATTGTTGCTCTCTATCAATCTAAATTACCTACTTAAAAACATATGGTTGGATGTTATGGGTGTAATTAATAATTAGTATAATTCTGATGTCTCATAAAATAATGAAAGACCTACTTGGTCAATTAAGGGTACTCTCCAAACTTATAAATTGACTATTCTGAGATATTTTCTCCCATAGTAAAGCTTAATTATGTGTAATTAATAATTTTGATCCCCGAAAATTTGTATTTAGCCCTTACATTAACTTGATGTGAAGAATGCGCTCTTCATGACGATCTTACTAAAGAGGTCTACATGGAGGAATCGCCTGACTTTGTTATTCAAGTTTTCCATCTTAAGAAGTCCATCTGTGATTTATAATAATCTCTAAGAGCTTGATTTGAAAATTTTAATAAAGTGATCTTTGAATATATAATGAAACAAAGTC
Source organism: Magnolia officinalis (assembly GCA_021015155.1). Lineage (NCBI taxonomy): Eukaryota > Viridiplantae > Streptophyta > Magnoliopsida > Magnoliales > Magnoliaceae > Magnolia > Magnolia officinalis. The sequence goes on from JAJHSJ010000008.1 coordinate 50,131,504, forward strand.
AGTGTATGGAGATGATATCATTGTCACTAGTAGTGACACTTCTCCGCACAAAACTTCAGCTATCTTAGATACTTCTTTTATTTATTAAAGTAATGTGATCTAAGGTGGGGAATACTTTTTCATGACAAAAATATGTTGTGGATTTACGGCCGAGATTAATTGGTCTTCTAAGTGCCAAACTATTTGAAAATTCTATCGACAAAAATCAAAAGCTTAGGTGAATTAAAGAGAGTTGATTGAGGATCTATGAAGATTTCTTCGAGTCATTCGATAATTAACTTACTTAACATTCACTTAACCTCTTCTTTTTCTTTTTCTTTTTTTTGTAAATGTGTTTAACCAGTTTATGCAAACTCCACGTATTCATCATATGAAAGTTTGTTTTATATACTTAGATACTTAGAGAGATCTTAATCATGGTATCTATATAAGTGCAATGGTCATCTTCAAGTAGAAGGATATTTAGATGCACAATGAGCTTGTTCACCATCTGACAATCAATGTACTATAGCCTATTATAGATTTATAAGGGATAACTTGATGTGGAGATGTAAGAAAGTATGATAGCCCATTCAAATATAGAGGAAGAGTATAGGGCAATGATTCATGTGCGTGTGGGGTTGTTTGGCTGAAGACATTGATGAGTGGGTTGATGTTTATGGCTCATGTTCTTATAAAGTTATATTGTATAATTAAGTTACTTTTTAATAATCTAATTTATCATGAGCGAACCACAATATGAAAATTAATTGTCACTTAATAAGAGAAAAAGTTATAAGAAAATTTGCATGTAATTCATTAAGTTTAAAGATCAATTGGAAGATGTGTATTAATGTTCTTGTTTGCATTCATTTGAATATGAATATATATATATATATCTATATATATTATATATATATAATATATATATATATATATATATATATATATTTATTTATTTGTGTGTGTGCGTGTGTGTGTGTGTGTGTGTGGTGGGGGGGGGGGGGGGGGGGGGGAATGGTTCTATGCGATTGAGCTTATGGGAACTTCCCATGAGGTCGAGCTATGTGGGCCCCACCGTGATGCGTGTCAAACATCAAAACCATGAATTTGATGGGTCCCCTTTAAATTATGGGATATCCTAAAAATCAGCCGTATACTGAATTCAGGTGGGCCATACCATCTAAAATCATCTGAAGGCATGCCTAAACCATATAAAAGCACTTGGTGGGGCCGCCCTAAAATTTGGACGCATCTAAAAATTGGTCTGGATTTGTTAAGCATACATCGGTGGGCTCAAAAAATGATTATGAATGTTTTAATGGGAGGGTAACCCCTCTTAACTTTTGTACGTGTGTGGCCCATAAAAGTCATAAATTGACTTGATTTTTAAGCCCTAGGCCCACCATGGAATGGTGCATCTGACTGATGGGGTAGATGTTCGACACCCATCACAGCCCGAACACGCATCACGGTGGAGCGCACAGCTCTACCTCATGGGAAGTTCTCATGAGTTCGACCGCATAGAACCATTTCCATATATTATATATATATATATATATATATATATATATATATATATATATATATATATGCTCTAGATTAAGGGCGAGTGTTGACAGATCGTGATAGATTGTGATGATCACATGTCTGACCCACTTCACATGGAGTTTATGGTTTTTTATTTGTTTCATTTCGTTACTCTTATTTTCTCCTTAATGTGATGCATTAGCATAAAGTTTAAGATTATGAGCTTTAGTTACAAGTTGACTTAAGTATGAATGTTATTTTTGTACTTTCACATATATTATGAAAGCCCTAATGATAATAACTGAAGCTAAGGCATCATCGCCTTTCAAGCCTTTTCTCTCTTTTCTTGCTTCTTCTCACGTTTTCTCTTTCTCGTTCGCAATTTAACTTAAAGTAAAAATAATGATTCTGATAACCGGTAGCAAAATTATGCTATTGGAAGCTATAGTGCATTTTTAGGTCAATTTTTATCCCATATTGAACCTTTCACCCTGATTTTCTATATTTTGGTGATCCATGAAGCCATTTGCAACCTTTTCTTCATCACATAACTATCCTTTTTGGGAGCATTACTTTGTTTCCACAAAGAAAAATCAATGTCATCATTTAAAAAGGCATGTTGTGAACATTGAAGGTCTTCACAGTTCATTTGGTGGGCCCCACCACAGAGAGTGCATCACTAAAATGATCCATTTGAATAGTAGCTATAAAGGATTGTCGGCGAGCCCCCGTGGGAAGTTCCTTAGGTCGGAAGATAGGTAGGGCCGCCATGATGTTTGTTAGAAATCCACTCCATCCATCACTTTTACCACTTCATGTTAGGACATGAGACAAAAAATGAGGTGGATCCAAAACTCAAGTGACCATAGGAAACAGTGGGGATTGACACCCACTGTTGAAACATTCGTTTGGCCACAGATCCCAGTGGAAATGACCTTATGAATGGTTTGGATGGCATATAAACATCAAGGTGGATGAAAAAGTTTTCCACAGTAAGCATTTCCCTCCCTACCTTTTTCTGTCGTGTGACTCACTTTAGTTTTGGATCCATCTCACTTTTTGGGTTCATGTCCTCACAAAATGGATGGACACAAAGATTGATCACGGTGGCCCCACCTAGCTTCCGACCGAAGGAAGTTCCTGCTATTGTTCGCGGGAAATCCTTGTCTCAGGTATACTAACAAAAATCAAGAAATGATCCAAATCCAATGGGAACAACTCTTCTGTTGGAGGCCAAAAATAGTTACTAACATCGGAAAGACTTTGTATTTGCTACGTTAGGAAGTATATATTTTCTTATTCTTCTTTGTCTACCTTTTAACTTCTTCCTTGACTTTTCAGGCACACCAGAATTCATGGCACCAGAACTCTATGAAGAAGAATACAATGAGCTGGTTGATATCTACTCCTTTGGAATGTGCGTGCTAGAGATGCTTACATCCGAGTACCCATATAGCGAGTGTTCTAATCCTGCACAAATCTACAAGAAAGTGACATCGGTAAGATTTAGAATTCCAATGGTGCAGTGATTTCATATCATCCATTTGATCAGAGTCTAACTCACATTTCACCTACTACTAATATCTAGGGAAAATTGCCGGATGCATTCTACCGACTTGGTGACTCAGAAGCCAAACGATTCATCGGAAAATGCCTTGAAAATGCTTCAAAGAGATTGCCAGCTAAGGAACTCCTACTCGATCCATTCCTATCAATTGATGATGGTGAATTGTTGCCAGTCCTCAAGTGTGGGACACACAAGATAATACCCGATGATATTAAACTAGGGAAGACAGTATATGGGACGTTACAGAATGTGGATGTTTATGATCAAGATGGAGCAAGGACCATGGACATGACAATCACAGGAAAGATGAACCCAGAAGATGATACCATCTTTCTTAAAGTACAGATTGCTGATAAAGATGGTAAGTTTCATTAATCTTTATTAGGTTAATTAATTCATTTGATTAAAAGAGGAACTTTATGGATCATCAGGACTATATCATAGATAAGAATTTTGCAACTTACCATGGTACACTTGGGTGTATAACTGCTAAATCTGAACTTTCTGTCTGATGATCCGATGAAACAATTTATAATCTTCTAATGAGCAGATCGATTAAAAAATAATAATAATAACAGGCTTTTACCATTTAAATATGGACCATTAATCATCTTTTATTTTTAGTTATGTATTAAGGCCACAAATAGGACAACTATGCCTGCCTGATTGGCTGCCATTTGAGATAAGCCCATCAAATGGATGGTCTAGATTCTTAATAACAGTGGCATGCACTTTTGTGATGTCATATGTGCTTATCTTAATTATCTCTGGTAATTATAATTAACAGGTAATGTTAAGAACATATACTTTCCTTTTGACATCACAAGCGACACTCCAATCGACGTCGCAACAGAGATGGTTAAGGAGTTGGAGATCACCGATCGTGAGCCATTCGAAATAGCTGAGGTGATTGATGAGGAGATTTCATCTCTGGTGCCCCACTGGAAGGAGTGGGACCATCCCCACAGCCACCAACACATTAGCTTTAGCTACCAAGATGAAGATGATGGGGCGCACCAACCCTGTTACTCCCCTTCCTCCCCTTCTTCTCAAGCTTCGTTCTTTAGTATGCTCCCTTCACAAGGGCCCCACTACAGGTGTGGTGATGAACTGCCTTACCATTCTGATTGGCAACAAGGTAAGCATGCATTTTTATTATTTTATTTATTTTTTTGTTTTTTGATGCATCATTTCTAAATTCAGGGGAATTTAATTTCCTTGCATGATGAGGTCGCATTGGAACCACAAGCTTCTGGTGCACATATTTTAGATAGTTTCTTGTCAGCAAGAAGCTCTCATAGTAGATTGGTCAAAATAGCATGACAGTTGCATGATTGGTAATCACTTATATATTTGATCAATGTTTTGCATATGGGTTTAGACAAAATAGTGAACTATTCTGATGTCGTTTTCTTATCGTTTTTTTTTTCTTGAAACGAAGATGGTATCATTAAGAGCTCTACTAATGAGAAAAAAGAAAGAAAGAAGAAAGAAAGAAAGAAAGAAAGTACAAGTATACATGTGTATAAATACGTTCATAACTTTAACCCCTCAAAAGGATACATACAAATAAATGACCTCATTTGTGGCTAACATTGTAAACCATACCAATCATTACCGGTCTTTTCAATCACTTGATTGCAATGACAGTATACATATAAAAATCACCTGATTGGAGAGTCATTCAACTTTGAAACGTTCAAGTCACATACAAGCTGTAAAATTTCTACCTCAACTATCACTTGCCAACTCCTCAGAGCCCATATAAATTATTGGAAAAATAAGAGCCTGCTCTCTTCGCTAATCAATCCACTACTGCACTACTCTATCTAAACAAATAGGGAAACTGTCTGACAATTTTGAGACATCATCCATCTTCTTAATACCATTTCACCAATATGCCTATGTGATGTAGGGATGGGTGTGATGAGGTCAATCACTGTCTTCCTCAAGGGGATAACTACACCAAATCTACGGAGCTTCTCTAGACTCCTAATAGAGCTACCTCAAATCCACGATGGAAAATAAGAAAATAGAAATAAGTTCTAAAAATTCAAATTTTCATTAGTAGATAATAAAAATGAATTTAAGATCCTTTAAATAGTGATACCAAACCTTGGAAGAAAATTCTCTAACTCAAACTCCCTAAAATTCATAACTTATCCTATCTCGATTAACCATGTTATTCTTCTAATTTTTCTACGCACTTTCATGTTGGACACAATTTCTAAAGCTCAAAGGATGAAGAGTTATAATCAAACTAAAACTTACTACAAATAGTAAAAATCATAACAAAATGGATTTTCGATCGTCTATGTGATGAAATCTCACAAATTTGGGATGGGCAACCTGGCATAGCAGGGCTGGTTGGCTAAAGTAGCTTCTCCTACTCCAAAATCATATGTGGTACGTCGAGTAACTCATTCCAGTTTGGGAGATACACCTGTTGTAAGGATCTGATAGTCTGGATCACCTCCGCCTCTGATCAAGCCTTCTCTGGTCCATCTTGGACATGAAATTGTCCACGATCAGCTCTACATCAGTCTCCTCAACTTCAAAAGAACTCGTCCACAAGTTCTCATCCTACTTAAGTTCATGATACTTAGTCAGGTGTGCCTCATAACAATACCCGTATCAAAGGTTAGGGCCAATTTACGGTTCACCTTCTTTTGGTCCAATCATGCCAGGAATGTATTTGTGCCACATCCTACATCAGACCCCTTAACTTGGAAAAAACTCATCCTCGAGTTACTCAAGGGACTTGTCTCACAATTCTCAAATAATTTTTAGCATCGATGTTTATTAGCATTTTCCTTGTACTTTGCACTAGGCTCTTGAGCTAACATAATATATGTACTCATGCTCTCCTTGACTTGATTAGTATAGATCAGTTCCTTTACTTGTGCCTGCAGGATCTCATATTCTTTCTATCATCCGAAAGTAAGGGTGGTTGGGCAAGCTAGCCTAGGGACAAGGTCTATGTGATGTTGGATGTTCCTCATGGGGGTCAATACATTGGGTAAATCTTCGAGCCAGACTTATTTAAATTCATTCAGCAATAGCCTTAAACTTGGAGGAATGTCTAAGGGCTTTGATCACCCTCCCTTTACCACCACGACGTACACCTCGTTAGTTGCATTAGATTCCTCAACGAAATTCCAAATGGTCAAGAGAGAGCTCCCATCCACTTTAGAAACTTTAGAGTGCTTCTCTGGTGCCATAGGGGCAAGGATCATCTTTTCGACTATTCTTGACGAAGATATAAACATTATCTCATCCTTGGTCGGTCACATCATGGTTCGACTGCCATGATTGATCGAGTAACATATGATATGCTTCCATGTTGACCATGTCACAAAGTATTTGATCCTCATAATTTTTACCAATTGAAAATGAGACAGTGCATTGTTCGGTTACCTTGTCTCATTCACCTTTTTTTTTGTCCAACCAATCGAGTAAGAGGAATGATACTTTGTTGTATGTAGCCGCAATTTGTCCACCATTACTTTCGAGACGATGTTCTCACTACAGCTACTATCTATGATTAAATCATAGACCTTGCCATTGACGGTACATCGCGTACAAAATATATTGTGCCATTATGGATAAAACTCCTTCCGTAGGGTATACAATAATCGCCTCACGACTAAGGATTCGCCATGATCCTCGGCTGTCCATTCTTCGTCACCAAATCCTTCCTCAGTGGCTTGTTCATCTTTATCAAAGCCAGAGTCTTCTTCTACTGCATCACTTTTAGTGCCCCTTCATTAATGGTTAAGTGGATTGTAGGGCGTTGAGGGCAGGTGTTTGATAAGTGGTCTGGTTGGCCACAATGGTAACAATTGTTTAGTCTTGGCTGACCATAAGGGTTTGGAATCATACTTGGACATGTAATTATGGGTGTTACACCTTGAGGCATAGATGGGCTGCTCCCCGTGTCATGGTTCGCGGTCGTAGAAGGTTGAGGATGTCCTCCTAAAGGCTCTTTTCCATGTGTTAGCACCACTTCTTGCGTGGGAACTGCCATGGGGGACCGAGTTGAAGGATAAGGCCAAGTGCGGACTCTTGTAAGTTGCGTTTCCTCCCTACCTGCCAATTGAATTACTTCATCTACGGTTTTGACCAGGTGCATTTGGACTCAGTCCTGAATCATCAGTCGTAACCCCCATATGAATTGCGTCACCTTCCATGATTCAGTCTCTTATAGGTTATTCCACGTTGCCAACCGCTAAAATTCTTCAGTGTAATCTGTGACGGTTCGATTCTCCTGGCGACAATTTTGGTATTGTTGGAACAATATCTGCTCATTATCACTAAGGAGGAATCGTGATCGTAGAAGGTGCCTCATTCGTGGCCATGATCGGATGGGCTCCTTGTTTTGTCAGGCACGTGAGAGTTGTAACTGCTCCCACCATGTACAAGCACCAGATTTTTATTTGAACGCTACTAATTTCACCTTTTTATGTTCGGGTACATTCATGTAATCAAAATATCGTTCTATTTCAGCTAGCCAGTCGAGGAAATTCTTTATACGTAATAAGCCATTAAAGTTAAGAAGTTTGGCCTTACCTCGATAATTCTGTTCAGCATGATCGAGCCGATCACCTTTAAGGACTGGTTGTCGAGCAAAGTCGTCATGGAGGTCCTCATCACTAGAACTCGAATCACCTGGGATAACCCTACGATTCACCAGTAGTAATGCTCTACGGAAATCGGGGTTGTGCCGTATAACAACCATGGGCAGTTGAGCATCGCCTTGAGCTCAGTGCAGAATTAACACATCCGCAATATGGTCGAGGGTTGCCTGTAGCCCTTGCATGGTCAACTGACTCTCCTAGCGGAAAGCTTCCATTCTTTTCAGAAGATTATGAATCCCTGCATCACCATCCATAAAATTTTGGTCCATACATTCATTATTTTCCATCGGTCTGAGGGAGTCCTCGTTCTAATACCAATTGACATAGGGATGGGTATGATGAGTTTAATCACCATTTTCCTCAAGGGGATAACTACTTCGAATCCACAGAGCTTCTTTGGACTCCTCACAGAGATATCTCGAATATATGACAAAAAATAAGAAAATAAAAATAAATTCTAAAAATTCAAATTTTCATTGGTAGATAATAAAACGAATATACAATCCTTTAAATAATGATACCAAACCTTGGAAGAAGATTCAGAATCAAACTCCAACTCAAACTCCCTAAAATTCGTAACTTACTATAAATAGTAAATTTACTATAATTTACTATTTATAGTAAGTGTCCTATCTGGATTAACCACATTATTCTTCTAATTTTTCTAAGCAGTTGTAATCAAACTAAAACTTACTATAAGTAGTAAAAAAACGGAAATAAAATGGATTTTCGACTGTGGATGTAATGTAATCTCGCAAATTTTGTTTGGGCAACCTGGCATATCTAGGTTGATTGGCTAAAGTAGCTTCACCTACTCCAAAATCACATATGGTATGTCGAGTAACTCATTTTGGTTTGCAAGATACGCCTGCTGTAAGGTTTTGATCGTCCGGATCACCTCCGCCTTTGATGAGGCCTTCTGTGGTTCATCTTGGACATGAAAATGTCCATGACCCACTCTACATCACTATGGTGGAGCTCCATTCGGTATTTAGCTTTACCCATCCTAACATTGATCTCATTCATTTCAGTACACGGATCTGCTCTGCTTTTGCCAGACTCGTTTGAGCATCCAAATAGCTACGAGGAAAGAGTTTCCACTCGAGAACAATGTTGAGACTAAAAGATAAAATTGAATAAATTTTCCTTCTTCCCATTCACATGTGTTCCTTTCCAACCAGGTTTTACAAATGAGGCCATTGATTTACATACAACTGATTAGAACCATTTGCCAAATGAAGCCATTGATTTACCTTCTGTGTAACCGATTGCCCTACATAGAAGGAAACCTCAGGAAATTTAGGTCCTGTTTGGATGTCACTTAAAAATGATTTCATCTCATTTTAGTTAACATTTATTATGTATTAGAGATCATAGTTTATATAAATAATGAGCTATCAATATTATTTTTAATCCTTAACAAACTCTCTCATACCTGATTAATGTTACCTAAAATGAAATTATCTCATTTGAGTGGCAACCAAACAGGGCCTTGTATAAAATTGGCATACCTTCCGGGAAAGGTCTTCATACTCAGCCGGATTTCCTCTAATTGCTGGTAGATGGAATTGAAACTCCTGCTCGTCCGATAACTGAATCTACTTGCAAAACGGCCTTTTAAAGACACCACATAAGAACTGCTATCTTGCAAGGGAGCTACGAATCCTTGTTTTTCTTTTCCTTTTTTCTTTTTAGCTCTGGCCAATTCCCATGAAGATTTCACTAAAATGCACACTATTCTAAAGGTTTCCATATCATACAATCATCGACATCTTTGTATAACTGAAGGCCGTTGTTAACCAAACAATGCAGTAACACATCTTGCAGAGGTTTGAAACAGAACCGAAATTGCATTTTGGCTACAAAATTTTTTGACACGAACTCTAACAAGCATTCCCTAAGAATTGATCAATTCGATTGTCAAATGTATCATTTTAAAACTATATATCAGTCTTTTCCATCTTATCCAATGCCTTTTCAATGTACCCTCATATTATCCTGAAAGAAATTAGGAAATAAAGCTTCAATACGAATGCAAGACACCTCATTGCAGCAATATATAATAGGAATACATGACAACGCATTTTTAAAAGAACTAGTTTCCGTCCTTATAATAATCTCAATTTCCATCCTGCTAATTTGCTCACAAATTTCTATATTAGAGTCTGAAAATGACCAGCAGATTCATGGTCTTTGAGTAACGAAATGCCCAAGTAAGAAACTGGGAATCCAAATTATTTGAAACCAATTACTCTTCCCACCATTTACACTGCTTGAGGAATCTTTGGAAGTCATTATGAAGCTACATTTCTTTTTCGTTTTTTTTTTTTTTTTTTTTTTTTTTTTTGAAAATTCACCCGCTCTCCAGAGACACTACAATAATCTTGAAAGAATTCCTTTACTTTCTTTGAATTATAGATTGTCTGCCATTTACAGATAACATTGACTAACAAATAGTAAATTGTGAGGAAGTTGATAGTTTTGACAATGGTGGGGTCTTCCTCTTTTATGAATTGGGTGGAATACACATCTGATGCATTTGCAGATGTTCCCCACATTTAGGGTAATTTACACAAATGAAGTATATGAGAATGATCCTAGCATTAAAAATATTACATCATCCATTTCTAATTTGAAAATTAATTAATTTCCAATATACCCTAATCATCATTATGTGATGTTGAATGCAGATGATTTGTTTGCCGATGATGACTCAAGCTCTCAAAGCTCCTTATGTTCCGGCAAATACTCAAACATGAATTACAACTCCGGCAGTGACGCCGACCATGATATAAGCCCAAGAAGAACCGAATGCCACTCATTCGTTAAGAACCACAAGTCGTCGAGATTTTGCCCAGACGAAAACCAAAAAGCAGCCCACCCGATTAACTCTAAGTGTTGCAAGCAATGCGATTCGCCACAATCTCGAAATACTACAAGCAGTAGCGGCCACAGGACAATTGGTAACCGTTGCTTGTCGAGAATCAGTTCAATGATGGATGTGCGTAGTCAAATGTTGCACCGATCACTTGTTGAGGAAATGAACAAGCGGCGATTATTCAAGACAGTTGGTGCTGTAGAGAACATTGGATTCCAGACGCCGTGTGGTTTCCCCAGCAAGGTTCCAATTTCGAAAGTTCATCGAGATTGTAAAGGGAATGGATTTACATGGGGAAGATGGTGAAAGTATGAGGAATCTCCATGAATGTGAGGTTCCATGGTTGAAGTTCAAGAGTGGTTCATTCTCTAAGTGTGCATGGACTTGATAATGCAATGTTAATATTAATATCAATATCTGTTGCAGGGTGTGTGATATGTATTAGTAATGTGTCATATAGAACCTAATAAGGATGTTTTTGAAATACAATAAAACGTTCTCGTGGGCGTTGTGAGAAACTAAACCCAACTTCTTTCTCATATGATATCGTAGGAAGAGTATTAGACAGACTTATCTTGTGCCATGGCATACATTATTTAAATCCAGACAGTGCAGCTCGCGGGGGCCCCACTTCGGAAGGCGCACAACGTGAAAATTAACAATGGTCTGAGGTTCTTAAGCATCTGATGTTTGCTATTGAAATGATGGATGTAGCTTTCTCACCCTCCATTTGAAGGTCATCAACAGGAAGTTGAGAATCATCTATTCGTAAGCAATAATACGACATTTTCACAAGAGAAATTTGCGACTGTACGACCCATTTATGGCCTATTTACGAGACCAAGCCCACCTCATTTTCCCTTGCGAGAATAGGCCCCAGCTGTACGGACGACTTGCCAAAGGTCGAAAATGCCCCTCGCTTTTTCCTTCAAGCGGATGGGCAGGTGCTCGAAGACGAGCGCTGACGCTCCTCGAACTCCGAGTTGTACGAACGGTCCAAAATAGATCAACTAATATTTATTATATCCAAAACGTTCATCATCCATATTTCGAGATCATTTCGGAGCATTATCCAAAAAAAAAAATCATATCCAAAGATCAACTGGACCACACCACTAAGAGCAGCAGACGTTCAATTCCCCACTGTCTTTTAAAGTGTGGTCCATTTGATAGTTAGATCTTTCTTATTTTTCGTCTCAAGCTTTAATATGAGCTTGCCAAATAAATGGACGGTTTGGATATAACATAGACCTGATGGGACAAAAAAAAAAAAAAACAAAGATTCGAAAAAAAAAAATAAATTTGCTGTAAAGTCGTTTGCTACGGTCAGACTTATCACTACGGATTATAACTGTAGCCATATATACCCAGTTCGTAGCCAAAAAGGTCTAAACTGGGGTGTACGCGCCGAACTAGTGGCACCCGCGCCACTTGTTGGAGCGTCCGGCGTGGCCACGCCGATCTGGCGGCGTCACGCCCAGCTGGGGGGATCTATAGCTACGGATTATAACCGTAGCCATTGACCGTAGTGCAAATTTTATTTATTTATTATTATTATTTTTACATGGAGAACTTTATTCCACCTATAATTTTCTCTAACACATATTTATATAAATATTTATATATAAGCATATAATTTTTTTTTCTCTTTTTTCATTTCTTTCTTTATTCATTTGACAAGAATATCTTCTAAAGTTACTTGATGTACCCTATGGGCCTGTTTGGCCGGGCAGATTGGATGGAATTGGATGGTATTAGAGTGAATTGCATGGATTTCAAGGTAATAATAGCTGCGTCATTGGATTGGTGCAAGATCTATGGGATTGCTATACCCCGGGATTGCTATATTGGGTCTGTTTGGCACGCCCGGCCAATTCGGGGATTTAACCTTCCAATCCCTTTCAATCCCCCGAACCAACACGTCCTAGACATTTTTGAAGGGATTAGGTTGGATTGGATGGGATTTAAGGCCTGTTTGGCCGGGCGAATCCCATGGGATTAGGAAGGATGGGATGGATTTTAAGGTAATGATGGTGGTGTCAGTGGATTTAGGTTATAGGTTTAGGTTTAGGTTTATAGATTATAGGTTATAGATTTAGGGAATTGAGAATAAGTTAAGGTTTAGGTTTAGGTTATAGGTTACAGGGTATAGGTGTAGGTTTGGGTTTAGGTTATAGGTTATACGTTTAGGTTAAAGGTTAAAGGTTAAAGGTTTAAGTTTAGGTTATAGGTTAAAGGTTTAGGTTTTGGGATTTGAGAATAGGTTTAGGTTAAAGTTATAAGTTTAGGTTAAGGTTTAGGTTAATGTTATACGTTTAGGTTTAGGTTTAGGTTATAGGTTTAGATTTCAGAATAGGTTTAAGTTATAAGTATAGGTTTAGGTTAGGTTGGAGGTTAAGGTTTAGGGAATTGAGTTTAAGTTATATGTTTAGGTTATAGGTTATAGGTTTAGGTTAAGGTTTAGGGAATTGAGTTTAAGTTATATGTTTAGGTTATAGGTTATAAGTTTAGGTTAAGGTTTAGGTTATAGTTATAGGGTTTGGGATTTGAGAATAGGTTTAGGTTATAAGTATAGGTTTAGGTTTAGGAATTCGGGTTCGTTTATGTTCGGGTTTATGTTCGGGTTTAGGTTATAGGTTATAGGTTATGTTAAGATTTAGGTTTAGGTTATAGGTTTAGGGATTTGAGAATATGTAACGCCCTGAAATTCGGGGGTATAGTATGAACTCAACTCCCGAGTTCCAACGCAACACTTATGCAACATACACAATGATGGTTAAATTTGTCTGAGTTAGAGCAATAAACATGAATGAGATTATACCAAAACAGTAATTCATACTCCAGTTCAATTTTATAAAGGCAAGCGGAAGACTGAAATTGTATATTTAAGGTGTGTAAAGAAACAAAATTTTATGAACACCAGAGTATGAGCACTAACTGAGTAACAATATATATGTACAGTTTCTAAGTCAAAAATCAAAATACAACTCCATAGATAAGCCCTGGAATCTCCGCGATGCAGTCGGCCAAAGCAAAGCCGTCAGAGTACTGCATAAAGGAGAACTCATCCTGATCCTCATCGAAGTCGGGCTCCGGCTCCTGAACCGATGCACCATCTATACCTGCGACAGAGTCTGGTGGGTGTTGCAAACACCGTCCCGTAACGTGGGAGTGAGTAGCTAACTCAGTGGAACAATAAAGCATAGGTTAACATGTTATCAATTCAATCAAGCAGTAATGATAAAGCAGTACAATCAAACAATTCTAACTACTCTTATTAAGTGCGAGAATGAAATGACATGATGCTGTATGCCCTTGCCAAACCACCCTCATGCGACATCATCTTACGTTCGCGAATGCTTAACTCCCTCAGTGCGCCACATCTACTAAGCACATGCGGTGCGATGATGATCATGATTACCGAGTTATTATTAGTCCATTTCAAACAGCAGTATTGGAAAACTAAGGTACCTCCCTTGTATCATTCCCAAACATGATCCATTCTAGGGTCGTCAATCCTAGTTAATCTCATACGATATTATGGTTCGAGAAGCATAGCGAAGGCATCGCAAAGGGCTCGTCACCCGTCAGCACGGATACAAATCTCACTGTATGCGGCTCAATTGCTGGCCGTCAGCTCGAGTACAGGTCTCACCGTACTCGGCTTAATCACTAGCCGTCAGCTCGAGTACAGGTCTCACCGTACTCGGCTCAACTCATACTCTAGTTGCTGTGAAAGACTCGTCACCAATCACAGACCCTTGGAGTATACTCGAAGATACTACGGAGGACTCGTCGCCCGTCAGCACGAGCACAGGTCTCACCGTACTCGGCTCTCGCCGTAAGTATCGACAGCTCGAATACAGTGTCCCATACCACCATATTCAGCTCACGAGGTTGGGTTGCTCAATGGTCACTATGGGGAGGCACTTGGACCCCAGCATAGGCTGACAGCTCGGCCACGGTGTCCCATACCACCATGTCTGGCTCATGAGTCTTAGCGGATCGAGGTACCATGGTTAACGGGATCGCCACTGGTAAGTTTGGTACCCTAGGTTCAAACAGTAATGACCAAACATGGTGAACACACATTCAACATATCGGTTTACTTGACGAGTCAGACTAGCTCGAGCGCACAACAAGTTGGGTGATATGGAGCGCAAAAGCACTCCGTGTGGCCAACCACTATCGCCAACCGAAGTACGACTCGGGTTCGTCAGACACATCCCTTGTGGCGACATGAATCTCAGCCACAATCTCAAGTCTGGTACCGAATGTCTGGACTATAAACATAGTCCCAAACTCAATCAATTCTCATCAATAGCATGTGGAGTAAAGCATGATAAACAAAGTAATACAAGCATGTTAACAGGCATGTCATAAGGCATGTTATAAAGCATGAAGTAAAGCATGTTATAAAATGAAGTAAAGCATGTGTAAAGCATATTGTAGAGTACTATACAAATGTAACGACCTGTAAATTTCCGTACATTGGGCCGAGTACCACCTCGACCAAAAATCACGTAGGATTAAATCCTTTAGAAATTTAACAAAGTTAACTAAGTACTAAACTCGATTAGCCATGAAATCCGTTGGGATCGCTTTAAATACGATCTGCAAGACCCAAAACTTGCAGAATTAGTGACTCTAGGTTACCCTAAAGTCTAGAGCCAAACTCATTACCCGTCTGCTCTCGGGAATGAAACGAAACTTCATATTAGGTCTAGATCGCACATCGGGAGTCCGATTAACACGAAGCTAAGGAACCAGGACCGCCCCACTGGGCCTTGACAATCATCTCAAAAATCAGCTCCGACCGATGTCCCACGGCCATTTATTTCGATCCGGAGCGAGGGAGTGTGAAAAACACTAATTCCATCCCAAAATAAATATCTGGAATAGTGATCTGGCATCATTCGGTTGCGCGTCAGTATTAAGCAACCTGACCGTCGGAATCAGACCAAATTACACCCTCGGATTAAGAAAAATTTCAGGAACATTTACATGTACTTAGAATTTCTGATCGTGGCCCACTGACCGTTGAACTGAAAGTGGTCCGCCACGTGCGATCTGGGAATCCGATCGAGTCGAAAACGTAATCCCACGTAGATCCATAGATGGTGAGCTTAAGTCTGACGTTTGGCTCAAGGAGGGCCACCAGAACATCCCTTTTGAGCTTGAAAAGTGGCGAAATGCCTATATATGCAACCACCCTTGAACCTGAGTCTATTTTAGACATATTTTTGGCTATAAAAGGGGCTTAGAACAGCCCCTCTCACAGCTATACGAATTTGGGAGAAAAACCCTAGAGAGAGAGAGAGAAAAGAGAGAGAAAGGCTTGGAGTTCGTAGCCGATCTTCCTCCTGCTGCTTCCACTCATCACACGGCCTACACCGCCTTATTCCAGGTGTTTTTCCGGCGGTGTCCATCCCATTTGAAGGTAAGAAACCCTAACCCTAGGTCTGATTTAAGGTAGGATCATTGTAGGTTATGAAAAAGCTAATCGGTTCCGCTCTTTAGGCTAGGAAACTCCCGTATACGGAAGCTCCAATACCCTTGCTAATTCGTTGGATTTCCAAGGGCCAAGGTGAGGACTTTAAGTGTATAAGTTACGTTTTTCAACGCTTTCAATGTCAGATAATGATAGATTCATGATCTGCGTGTAAATGCACATGTACAAAGTGCTTTCCGTTTCCTGTTTCGATTAACGTTGTAGAATATGGAATTTCACATACTCTAGATATACGTAGAAATACCGTATACGTATTTTTTTCGGAAAAATGTTTGACATGTTTATTTAATGTATGTTTATATAATGTATTGATAAAATACTAGTTTGGCGAAAGGAATCGCAAAAATACATGTTCATCTGTAAATGTCATGTATGTTGAAATTGTGTATTCTAGAAATACCGCATACGTGCGGACTTGGAAATACAATTGTAATGATTATTTGCTGTATGATTAGGATATACATGGGTAAAATACTCACGTGGCGACGGGACAGCCCTAACACAAATTCGCTAACATACGTCATGTATGTTGGAATAGTGTATTCTAAGTGTTTGTGTAAATGCTTGTATGAGTAAATGTCTAGGTATTAGTGCCTAGATAGGCGCTGATTTGGGATTTCCAACTCCCTTAGAGACATGTAGGGTCCCCTCCATGCGGTGGTTCGCTAGAACCACTCACTTGCAATGTGTACGTAATTGTATCCCTATGTGGATAGTGCTTTACTACATGCTTCACAACATGCTTCACAACATGCTTTACAACATGCTTTATCATGTTTCACTTCATGCTTTATAACATGCCTGCTAACATGCTTGAATTGCTTGTTTTCATGCTTTACTCCACATGCTATTGATGAAAGCTGTTTGAGTTTGGGACTATGTCTATAGTCCAAACATTCGGTACCAGACTTGCGGTTGTGGCTGAGATTCGTATCGCCACAACAGACGTGTCTGGCGAACCCGAGTCGTACTTCGGTTGGCGATAGTGGTTGGCCACACGGAGTGCTTTTGCGCTCCATATCGCTCAACTTGTGGTGCGCTCGAGCTAGTCAGGCTCGTCAAGTAAACCGAAATGTACTTATGTGTTCACCATGTTTGGTCGCAACTGTTTGAACCTAGGGTGCCAAACTTACCAGTGGCGATCCCGTTTAACCATGGTACCTAGATCCGCTAAGTCGCATGAGCCGGGCATGGTGGTATGGGACACCGTGGTCGAGCTGTCGGCCTACGCTGGGGCCATGTGCCTCCCCGTAGTGACCATTGCGCAACCAAACTCGTGAGCCGAATACGGTGGTATGGGACACTGTATTCGAGCTGTCGATACTTCGGCGAGAGCCGAGTACGGTGAGATCTGTACTCGTGCTGATGGGCGACGAGTCCTCCGTAATATCATCGAGTACACTCCAAGGGTCTGTGATTGGCGACGAGTCTTTCACAGCAACTAGAGTGTGAGTTGAGCCGAGTACGGTGAGACCTGTACTCGAGCTGACGGCTAGTGATTGAGCCGAGTACGGTGAGACCTGTACTCGAGCTGACGGCTAGTGATTGAGCCGCATACGGTGAGATCTGTATCCGCGCTGACGGGTGACGAGCCCTTTGCGATACCTTCACTACGCTTCTCAAACTATAATATCGTATGAGAATAACTAGGATTGACGACCCTAGAATGGATCATGTTGGGAATGATACAAGGGAGGTACCTTAGTTTCCCAATACTACTGTTTGAAATGGACTAATAAAAACTTGGTAATCATGAGCATCATCGCACCGCATGTGCTTTGTAGATGTGGCGCACTGAGGGAGTAAGCATTCGCGAACGTAAGATGATGTCGCTTGAGGGTGGTTTGGCAAGGGCATACAGCATCATGTCATATCATTTTTGCACTAACAAGAGAGTAGTTAGAAATGTTTGATTTGTACTGCTT
Organism: Magnolia officinalis; assembly: GCA_021015155.1. Taxonomy (NCBI): domain Eukaryota; kingdom Viridiplantae; phylum Streptophyta; class Magnoliopsida; order Magnoliales; family Magnoliaceae; genus Magnolia; species Magnolia officinalis. Next base: position 50,149,532 of record JAJHSJ010000008.1, read on the forward strand.
TATCATTACTGCTTGATTGATTTGATAACATGTTAACTTATGCTTTATTGTTCCACTGAGTTAGCTACTCACTCCCACGTTACGGGACGGTGTTTGCAAACCCACCAGACTCTGTCGCAGGTGTAGATAGCGCCTTGGTTCAGGAGCCGGAGCCCGACTTTGATGAGGACCAGGAGGAGTTCTCCTTTATGCAGTACTCTGACGGCTTTGCTTAGTCCGACTGCATCGCGGGATTTTCAGGGCCTCTCTTGAGGATTGTATTTTGGTTTTTGGACTTAGAAACAATACATGTATATTGGTACTCAGCTAGTACTCATACTCTGGAGTTCAGAAAATTTTGTTACTTTACATACTTTGAATATAAAATTTCAGTCTTCCGCTTGTCTTTATACAATTGAACTGGAGTATGAATTACTGTTTTGGTATAATCTCATTCATGTTTATTGCGCTAACTCAGACAACATTTAACCAGCATTGTGTATGTTGCATAAGTGATGCGTTGGAACTCGGGAGTTGAGTTCATACTCGACCCCCAAATTTCAGGGCGTTACAAGTTGGTATCAGAGCATGATTTTGATTAAAACCGGACCTGAGTTATGTCCCCACTACGTACGCTGACGCATTATATTAGGAGGGTGCGCAAATGATAAAAAACAGTCCTAGGGTCTCCCGATTTCACCGTTCGGTGAAATTCACTAAAAACGGGCGCGTCGATCGAGTTTGTACTCGATCCTGACCGCACACATGAACTCCAAATCACCCCGTGACCGTCTATTGACGTGTCAAGATCACAATCCACCAAAAATTAATCGTTAAAAATCAGGAAAAAATCAGATTGGTTCAGAAATTCCCGGAAACTGACCGTTCTGGAGCCGAACTGAGTCCGTGGGCCCCCCACGTTAATCCACCAAGGGTCCTGATTGAACCAGGGGCATTTGGCACCCTGGGCACGTGGCAAGGTGGTCCCCACAGAGGTAGCGCGGCTCCGGCCAAGTCCGCCCGGGCGCCGCGGCGGCGGACCGCGGTCCGGCCGGCTTTCCGGCGTGTTTCCAAGCTTGGGGTTGGTCGGCCCAACCCCTCTACATCATGGCACGTGCCATTTTGGCATATGGTTGGGATATAAGGGGCTGGAGCACCCTTCTTCTCATTTCACCCCTCTTTTCAAGCACCTTCACCCCCAAATCCGATATTTCTTAAAACCCATCCCTCCAAACCTCCAAATCTTCCAATTTTCTTCCACAACTCACACACCCCAACCTTCTACAACAGCCCTAGCCTCCTCCTTTCCCCATTTTCTCAAGTTGGAGCTCTCATACCCCTCCTTGGAGCTCAAAATCGGGTAATCTACTAACCCATTCCACTTTCTTCTTGTTCCTTCTTCATTTCCTACCTCTAGTGCTCCTTCCACACCCATTGGATTGTTGTTTGTGGTGGAGCAAAGAGATCAGCCCCTTGTTCCCCCATTTTGGCAATTTTCCATGGCCCTCCTTGGTGTGGTGGCTACCATTTTCTCCTTTTCCTCCATCCTATCTCTCATGGGAAAGAGGAAAACCGCGGCCGATGATGCCGGCCCAAGTAGGCCAGCCCATTCCCGAAGAAGATCCGATGTTGGGGCCGGCACAAGCACCGTGCGGGAGTTTAGGTCGAAGCGGGACCTGGATCCTGACCATCCCGTCGGAAATGCTTACCCGATAGGCATGGAATATGGGCGCTTCGCGGGCCGCAAGGTTGTGTTTGAAGCTCACGTGGATGAAAGGGTGTTCGGGCTACACCCACTGATGGATCGCCTGGTGGACATCGGTTGGAACTCTATGTTTGATGGCGAGTCCCCTGCATGTGAGAACACGGTTCGCGCTTTCTATGCTCACATCGTGGACGCATCCGTTGAGCCTCTTCAGTTTACTGTTTCTGTGAGGGGCATTAGACGCACGATTACAGTGGATGAAGTGGCTCGGATCATGAAGCTACCGCGTGGTCAAGTACACCCCAGTGATAACTTCTCTAGAAGTGCGCGGGAAAGGGATCGCTGCACGCGATATCTCTGTGGTCGCCGAGTTACTTGGAAGAGAGGAAATTGCATTGCGGCGACAAAGATGGCCGAGGACTTCCGTTTACTCCATCACATTTTCACCTACAATGTGTACCCACGGTCGGGTAACCGCACGAAATGTACTCATTTGATGGTGGACTTTTTGTATAAGATGGGACATGGGGACGACATATGCCTGCCCACGTTCATCCTATCCCAGATAGTTCAGGTTGTTCGTTCTGCCAGGAACGATCTTTCGCTCCCATTTGGCCGTCTGATCTGCAGGATGGCTCGTGATGTGGGCTACAGATTGAATATGGAGGATCTTGCACCTGTCTGAATCATAAGTGAAGCGACACTCAAGAATATGAAGATCGGCCCTCAACAGCGGCAAGCCCGACTCGACGAATCTGGAGATGAGTCGGATAGTGTCGGCGAGGAGAGTGATGAGGAGGGCGGTGATGACATACAGGAAGGAATCTGAGGCTCAGGACACCGAGGAGAGTCCACCCCCTGCGGCTCAGGAACAGGGTGTGGATCGGGATGCTTTTGATGCGCGACTGGCCCGTCTTGAGGAGGGGCAAGCTGCCCTGCAGCAAGAGATTGGTCAAGTTCGAGCCAAGCTTGAAGAGAATGAAGCCTATATGAAGAAAAGTTTCAAGAAGATGTCCCGTAGGTTGAAGGCCATCCTGTGCTGTGCGCAGGACAAGAATGCTCCTCATCCACCGCCTGCTTCGGATGCTTAGTCATCCATGTTGTTGTATGTTGTGTTTGTTTTGGTTACCGCGATAGGCGGTTTGTGTTTTTATGCTGATGTTGTATTAGGTAGTAGCATGTTTTAGGTGTTTGTTGTAGTAGATGTATTGGCTATTATGTGATTTTCTGTCGTGATTCATGTAACCCTGTAGTCCATGTATTATGACAATTTTGGGTAAATGAAAAGCATGTAGCCTCTTTGTATTGATGATGTGTGGAATGCTTAAGTGCTTTATGATGTGTATTGTGCTTTATCTCACAAATGATCTACCCTATGTTGTATAGGGCATGCCGCGGCATACACGGAGCACGGCACATCTTCGTCTGACCGGCTCTATGGACCAGACTCCTTCTGGTAGTGGCGGTCCTACGGACTGAGGGTTGGGATCTGATCAGCCTTCTGCTGGTCCTACCGGTGGACAGCCACCTTACACGCCCCGGTCCGTGAGCAGTATCGGCCGTCATCTGCTGCGCAGCATGATTCTCAGGCTGCTCCACCGCCTGATAGATTTGAGCAGCTGATGATGATGATGCATCAGCAGCAGATGCAGAAGCAGCAGAGATGCAGCAGCAGCAGCAGATACAGCAGCAGCAGCATCAGGAGCTTATGGCCACTATTGCTGAGGCCTTGTCCCACGTGGTGGTAGTGAGACTCCACCTACGACATCTGCGCATCCTGAGGAGGATTCTGAGCCTCCTGCTCGGTTTGAGGATGCGCCTCTGCCTACACACCGTCGCACCTCCTACTGGAGATGTCGGTACGCGTGGTCTACTCGAGCGATTTCAGCGCTTGAGGCCTCCTTCATTTGTGGGTTCTCACAGACCTGAGGAGGCGAAGTTCTGGCTGGACCGCATCTCCAAGATGCTACGGATGTTACATTGCTCCGAGGCAGAGCAGGTTGAGTTGGCTACCTTCATGTTTGAGTGGGAGGCCAGCTTATGGTGGGACAGTGTGCTGCGCACGGTCGCAGTAGACTTCGTGTGGACCTGGGAGGCTTTCGAGTCTCGGTTCCACGAGAAGTATTACCCGCTGACGTATCAGCATGAGCGGGAGGACGAGTTTCTACGCCTCAGACAGGGAGGCATGACGGTGACGGAGTATGAGCACCGATTTACTGAGTTGGGCCGCTTTGTCCCGACCATCCTCGTCAATGAGCAGATGAGGATGCGACGATTTACTGGGGGCTTCCGACCTGACATACGGTCGAAGCTATGCTGCCACACTATCCCTACGTATGCGGCGTTGGTCCACATGTCTATGACGGCCGAGCAGGATGTGGACCGTTTGGCCCGATCACGCGGTACTATGGTTGCGAGACCGCGCAGGATTTACAGAGCAGGCCTATCTTAGGCAAGAGGCCTCGGGCTGATTCCCCCCAGGGCCGCAGCGCCAGTTGTTCCCATGAGACGCCCGTTGGTGACCTGCACGTTTTGCGGGAAACCAGGACACCCTGCCGAGAGCTGCTTCTCGCGCATGAGGGCTAGCGGATTTGCGCCACCGCAGAGATTGGGTCGCCCTTATCCACAGGCCATATCAGCTCCGCCGTTACAGACCGCTCCTGCACATCCTTCATTCCGACCTCCTGTGCCGTTCTTCAGGCCGCCACAGCGACCCCTGGCTCCTCAGCCGAACCGCCAGCAGCAGGCTCGGGTACATACACTTGTTGCTGAGGCACCAGAGACGTCGATATCGGCATCGACGGCTTTCGAGGGTACGGCTCATATCCATGGTACTCCTGTTTCTTTACTGGTGGACACTGGGTCACTACCTCTATCATTTCTTGTGGGGGGTGAAACGCCTATCTTTGCATACTGTTCCCACTAAGGGAACGAGACTCACTACGGCCACTGGGACTTCTCGGATGTCACACGGCTATGCGAGGGTTGCGCGATAGTTTTGGGTAGCAGCACAGAGCTCGTCGACCTTATTGTTGCTCCGCTATGGCACTACGACGTATACTTGGCATGGATTGGCTCGCCAAGATGAGGGCGGAGATAGATTGCGATGCTCGGATCGTGACTGCCTATGGACCTGACGGCACAGCTTTCACGTTCCCAGTGCAGGTCAGTTGGTCCTGTCGAGTTGATTGTTATGCTGCTTTACTTGTGCCGATTGATGGTCCGACACTGGAGGGTACGCCAGTGGTTCGGGAGTTTGTTGGAGTCTTTAAGACTATCCCTGGTTTACCTCCTCGACGTGAGATTGATTTTTTGATTGACCTTACGCCTGGTGCGATGCCCATCTCGTTGCCGACTTATCGTATGCCTCCATGTGAGATGGAGGAGCTGCGGAAACAGATCGACGAACTCGTAGAGAAAGGTTTTATTCGACCTAGTGTGTCTCCTTGGGGGGCACCTGTTGTTCGTGAAGAAGAAGGACGGGTCGCTACGGTTGTGTATTGATTACCGTAGGTTGAACCAGGTCACGGTGAAGAACAATATCCTTTGCCCAGGATAGATGATCTGTTTGATCAGTTGAGGGGGGCGAAGTATTTCTCGAAGATTGACCTTCAGTCAGGGTACCACCAGTTGCGCGTGAGAGAGGAGGATGTACAGAAGACAACCTTCAGGACGTGCTTCGGGCACTATGAGTTCTTGGTGATGTCGTTCGGTCTGACGAACGCACCAGCCGTGTTGATGCATGGATTGATGAACCGGTATTTCGGCCCTTCCTTTACCGATTGCATCGTCTTTATTGATGACATTTTGATATACTCTACGAGTCGGGAGGAGCACGAGGAGCACTTGCGAGAGCAGTACTGGGTACGTTGGAGAAGAACCAGTTGTTTGCGCAATACAAGAAGTGTGACTTCTGGCAGGAGGAAGTCAAGTTCCTGGGACATGTTGTGTCCAAGGATGGGATAGCAGTGGACCTTGCTAAGGTAGCCGCGGTTCAAGATTAGCAGCAGCCTGAGTCGGTTACTAAGGTGAGGAGTTTCCTTGGTCTGGCTGGGTATTACAGACGTTTCATTCGGGATTTCTCGAAGATCGCCAGGCCATTGTCTCAGTTGACTCGGAAGGACCTGAAGTTCGCCTGGAATGAGAAGGCAGAGGCAGCTTTTAAGGAGCTGAAGGACAAGTTGACGTCCGCCCCTGTGCTAGTATTGCCAGAGCAAGGGGTGAAATACTCGGTGTATACCGACGCGTCTCGCGTTGGTTTGGGTTGTGTTCTGATGCAGAAGGATATGGTGATTTCGTATGCCTCGAGACAATTAAGGAAGCATGAGGAGAATTACCCTACAGATGACCTGGAGTTGGCAGCTGTCATCTTTGCATTGAAGCTCTGGAGACATTACCTCTACGGTGAGGAGTTTGAGCTTTTCTGCGACCACAAGAGCCTTAAGTACATATTCACACAACGGGATTTGAATATGAGACAGCGCCGATGGATGGAGACCTTGAATGACTTCAAGTTCGAGGTTTCCTACCATCCTGGCAAGGCGAACCTTGTGGCAGACGCGTTGAGCCGCAAGAAGGCGATTGCATTTGCAGCACCACTGATGATAGCCGAGTGGGACATGATGGAGTTTGTACGGGACTTCGAGCAGAGACTCACTGTCGAGGAGCCTTTTGAGTGTGTTGCGCACGTTCGGGTGCGGCCACTTATTGACGACAGGATTGTTGAGGCCCAAAAGGGCGATATACGGCTGTCTGAGCTTCGAGAGCAGGCTAGCGACGCCGTGGACTCCGAGTGGAGAGTTGGTTCTGATGGGGGCTTACGATTCCAAGGCCGCCTATGTGTTCCTGATGTGGCTGACTTGAGACGCGAGCTTCTCGAGTCTGCCCATAACTCGAAGCTTGCGATGCATCCTGGTAGCACGAAGATGTACCAGGATATGAGACAGACTTATTGGTGGGATAACATGAAGGCCCACATTGCTGAGTATGTATCTCGGTGTCTGACGTGCCAGCAGGTCAAGGTAGAACATCGCCGACCTCCTGGACTGCTTCAGCCCATGCCTATAGCGGAGTGGAAGTGGGACTTCATCTCCATGGACTTCATATCAGGGCTGCCGAAGACGAGGAAAGGACATGATTCTATTTGGGTGATTGTGGACCGGTTGACCAAATCGGCCCATTTCCTCCCTATCAGAGTTACGAACTCTGAGACGAGCTGGCTAGATTGTACATCAGGGAGATCGTCCGTCTGCACGGAGTTCCCTTAGAGATCGTGTCGGACAGAGACACGCGGTTCACATCCATCTTCTGGACTCGTATCCAGGAGGCGATGGGTGTGAAGCTGAAGTTCAGTACTGCGTTTCATCATCTCAGACTGATGGGCAGACAGAGCGGGTGAATCAGATTCTGGAGGATATGTTGCGAGCATGTGTGTTGGACTTCAAGGACAGCTGGGATGACTGTCTTCCGTACGCAGAGTTCGCCAACAACAACAGCTTCCAGGCGACTATTGGCATGGCGCCATATGAGGCTCTATATGGTCGACCTTGTAAGGCACCGCACTGTTGGGCAGAGGTTGGCGAGCGTAGCCTGATTGGCCCGGAGTTGGTCCAGACGACTACAGAGAAGATATACATTATCAGGCGTCGATTACTCACAGCGCAGAGCAGGTAGAAGAGTTACGCCGATACGAGGCGGCGACCGCTGGAGTTCGTGGTCGGGGATCATGTGTTCCTCCGAGTTTCCCCTATGAAGGGAGTCCTTCGGTTCGGGAAGAAGGGGAAGCTCACACCGAGGTTTATCGGTCCATTTCAGATATTGGATCGAGTGGGAGCTGTGGCGTATCGTCTCGCTTTGCCTACGCCACTTGCTTCTGTACACAACGTATTTCATGTATCTATGCTGAAGAAGTACGTTCCTGACCCTTCGCACATCATCAGATGGGAGCAGGTACAGTTGAGCGAGGATGCTACGTACGAGCTGCGCCCGACGCGTATCCTTGATAGGAAGGAGCAGGTACTACGTAGCAAGGTCATCCCACTTGTGAAGGTACTTTGGACACATCATTCCGAGGAGGAAGCTACCTGGGAGACTGAGGCCGAGGTCAGAAAGAACTACCCTCAGATTCTCGAGGACTACGAAAAGGTATAAATTTCGAGGGCGAAATTTTTTGTTTAAGGGGGGTAGATTGTAACGACCTGTAAATTTCCGTACATTGGGTCGAGTACCACCTCGACCATAAATCACGTAGGATTAAATCCTTTAGAAATTTAACAAAGTTAACTAAGTACTAAACTCGGTTAGCCATGAAATCCGTTAGGATCGCTTTAAATACGATCTGCAAGACCCAAAACTTGCAGAATTCGTGACTCTAGGTTACCCTAAAGTCTAGAGCCAAACTCATTACCCGTCTGCTCTCGGGAATGAAACGAAACTTCGTATTAGGTCTAGATCGCACATCGGGAGTCCGATTAACACGAAGCTAAGGAACCAAGACCGCCCCACTGGGCTTGACAATCATCTCAAAAATCAGATGATTCCGATGTCCCACGGCCATTCTTTTCGATCCGGAGCGAGGGAGTGTGAAAAACACTAATTCCATCCCAAAATAAATATCTGGAATAGTGATCTGGCATCATTCGGTTGTGCGTCAGTATTAAGCAACCTGACCGTCAGAATCAGACCAAATTACACCCTCGGATTAAGAAAAATTTCAGGAACATTTACATGTACTTAGAATTTCTGATCATGGCCCACTGACCGTTGAACTGAAAGTGGTCCGCCACGTGCGATCTGGGAATCCGATCGAGTCGAAAACGTAATCCCACGTAGATCCATAGATGGTGAGCTTAAGTCTGACGTTTGGCTGAAGGAGGGCCACCAGAACATTCCTTTTGAGCTTGAAAAGTGGCGAAATGCCTATATATGCAGCCACCCTTGAACCTGAGTCTATTTTAGACATGTTTTTGGCTATAAAAGGGGCTTAGAACAGCCCCTCTCACAGCCATACGAATTTGGGAGAAAAACCCTAGAGAGAGAGAGAGAAAAGAGAGAGAAGAGGTTGGATTTGTGGGACCACCTTCCTCCTACTGCTTCCACTCATCTCACGGCCTACACCGCCTCATTCCTGGCGTTTTCCCGGCGGTATCCATCCCGTTTGGAGGTAAGAAACCCTAACCCTAGGTCTGATTTGAGGTAGGATTATTGTAGGTTATGGAAAAGCTAATCGATTCCGCTCTTTAGGCTAGAAAACTCCCGTATACGGAAGCTTTACTACCCTTGCTGATTTGTTAGAATTCCAAGGGCTGAGGTGAGGACTTTAAGTGTATAAGTTACGTTTTTCAACGCTTTCAATGTCAGATAATGATAGATTCATGATCTGCGTGTAAATGCACATGTACAAAGTGCTTTTTGTTTCCTGTTTCGATTAATGTTGTAGAATATGGAATTTCACATACTCTAGATATACGTAGAAATACCGTATACGTATTTTTTTTGGGAAAATGTTTGACATGTTTATTTAATGTTTGATTATATAATATGTGGATAAAATACTAGTTTGGCGAAAGAATCGCTAAAATACATGTTCGCTTGTAAATGCCTAATATGTTGAAAATGTGTATTCTAGAAATACTGCATATGCGGATTTTGGAAATACAATTGTAATGATCATTTGCTGTATGATTATGATATACATGGGTAAAATACTCACGTGGCGAAGGGACAGCCCTAACACGAAATTTGCTAACATACGTCATGTATGTTGGAATAGTGTATTCTAAGTGTTTGTGCAAATGCTTATATGAGTACATGTTTATGTATTAGTGCCTTAGATAGGCGCTGATATGGGATTTCCGACTCCCTTAGAGACATGTAGGATCCCCTCCATGCGGTGGTTCACCACAACCACTCACTTGTAATGTGTACATAATCGCATCCCTATGTGGATAGTGCTTTATCACATGCTTTACAACATGCTTTGCAACATGCTTTACTTCATGTTTCACTTCATGCTTTATAACATGCCTACTAACATGCTTGTATTGCTTGTTTATCATGCTTTACTTCACATGCTATTAATGAAAACTGCTTGAGATTGGGACTATGTATATATTCCAAGCATTCGGTACCAGACTTGCGATTGTGGCTGAGATTCATATCGCCACAAAGGACGTGTCTGGCGGACCCGAGTCGTACTTCGGTTGGCGATAGTGGTTGGCCACACGGAGTGCTTTTGCGCTCCATATCGCTCAACTTGTGGTGCGCTCGAGTTAGTCAGGCTCGTCAACTAAACCGAAGTGTATTTGTGTGTTCACCCTGTTTGGTCGCTACTGCTTGAACCTAGGGTACCAAACTTACCAGTGGCGATCCCCGTTTAACCATGGTACCTAGATCCGCTAAGTTGCATGAGCCGGGCATGGTGGTATGGGACACCGTGGTCGAGCTATCGGCCTACGCTGGGGCCATGTGCCTCCCCGTAGTGACCATTGCGCAACCAAACTCGTGAGCCGAATACGGTGGTATGGGACACTGTATTCGAGCTGTCGATACTTCGGCGAGAGCCGAGTACGGTGAGATCTGTGCTCGTGCTGACGGGCGACGAGTCCTCCGTAGTATCATCGAGTACACTCCAAGGGCCTGTGATTGGCGACGAGTCTTTCACAGCAACTAGAGTGTGAGTTGAGCCGAGTACGGTGAGATCTGTACTCGAGCTGACGGCTAGTGATTGAGCCGAGTACGGTGAGACCTGTACTCGAGCTGACGGCCAGCAATTGAGCCGCATACGGTGAGATCTGTATCCGCACTGACGGGTGACGAGCCCTTTGCGATGCCTTCACTACGTTTCTCAAACTATAATATCGTATGAGAATAACTAGGATTGACGACCCTAGAATGGATCATGTTGGGAATGATACAAGGGAGGTACCTTAGTTTCCTAATACTGCTGGTTGAAATGGACTAATAAAAACTTGGTAATCATGAGCATCATCGCACCGCATGTGCTTTGTAGATGTGGCGCACTGAGGGAGTAAGCATTCGCGAACGTAAGATGATGTCGCTTGAGGGTGGTTTGGCAAGGGCATACAGCATCATGTCATATCATTTTTGCACTTAATAAGAGTAGTTAGAAATGTTTGATTTGTACTACTTTATCATTACTGCTTGATTGATTTGATAACATGTTAACTTATGCTTTATTGTTCCACTGAGTTAGCTACTCACTCCCACGTTACGGGACGGTGTTTGCAACACCCACCAGACTCTGTCACAGGTGTAGATGGCGCTTTGGTTCAGGAGCCGGAGCCTGACTTTGATGAGGACCAGGAGGAGTTCTCCTTTATGCAGTACTCTGACGGCTTTGCTTAGGCCGGCTGCATCGTGGGATTTTCAGGGCCTCTCTTGAGGATTGTATTTTGGTTTTTGACTTAGAAACAATACATGTTTATTGGTACTCAGCTAGTACTCATACTCTGGAGTTCAGAAAATTTTATTACTTTACATACTTTGAATATAAAATTTCAGTCTTCCGCTTGCCTTTATACAATTGAACTGGAGTATGAATTACTGTTTTGGTATAATCTCATTCATGTTTATTGCGCTAACTCAGACAACATTTAACCAGCATTGTGTATGTTGCATAAGTGATGCGTTGGAACTCGGGAGTTGAGTTCATACTCAACCCCCGAATTTCAGGGCGTTACAGAGAAAGAGAAAGAAAGAGAAAGAAGAGAAGAAAAGAAAGAAAAGGAAAGGAAAGAGAGAGTGAAAGAGAGAGTCAAGTTTCGAGTCAACTCGCTGGGTCCTGGACTAAGGCCCATATTTGAGTTGAGCTTTAGGTGAGGGTTTTATCCTTTATACTTATAGTAATTTAAGTTGATATGTTATTATCTTGCCTTTTACATACTATGTTTCATGTTACTGTGAATTCTCCCTACAATTATATGTTTTACCATCAATTATTTGCCCTTTGGGATTATAGTATAATGTTGATTACATGATATCTTTATAAATTTATGTGGGGTGATGGATACAAGCCTTGCCCTTGGCTTATCAAATTTATTGAGTTAGCCCTACCACAAGTCTCTTTATTTGAGTTGGCCCTACCACTCGTCTCTTCTTGAGTTGGCCATTAACACTCTTCTATTTGTTGAGTTAGCCATTGATACTCTCCTTTTATTGAGTTGACCATTGTCACTCTTGTCAGACCCTTAACCTGGTATCCGTTCTATTCCGATAGGTCCCACGGTCCTTCCAGTCGAATTTCGATAACCCACGACCTATAGATAGCATTTGCGATCATCCCTAAGTTTCGTCCTATAAACCCGAACCGATTCGACCCGAAACCTATACCAATGCGACTGCATCGTCGCCATGTCTCGGGCATCAATTTGAGTTGTAGATCAAAAGTTGTAGGTCGCGCATCATTTGGACCGTTGATCGTGATTGTGGGACCCGCCTATTGCATGTACACATTTTCCTAGGTGGACCCACCCTAGTTGCATCATTTCCCATGAGAGCTACCTATAGCCTAGCCTACCTAGGATAACCTAGTCTAGCAATTATGGATTTTCTTCCCAAAAATTCATCATGAGCTTTCTTCCCAAAAAGCAATGATTTCTTTACAATGTGATGATGAGTTCTCTACAACACTCCATCTTCTTCTCATTTCCTTCATTTCTCACCTCTAGCATACCAAGAGAAAGCCCTTAAACGTCCATGAGAACCCATTCCTCCAGCCCCTTCCAAGCAAGATCTCTCCGAATCTAACCCTCAAAAACCCATCCCAACCGTTAAAACTTCACCATTGGAGCTATAGAACCCAAATGTAGAAGGAGGATAAGGTTTGAGGTGGGTGCTCTTCTAGGTTTAGTTCTTTCATTTTTCTTACATGGATCCTTCTTTCCTTTGCTTAGGAGTGTGTAGGACCCATCAATCAATGGTGGAGATCCTACATGACTCCATGGTGTGGCCAATGGCCCACTTTGTGCATGCATGTTGCTATAATGGGGTCATTCTCCATGGACCCCATCATGAGATTTTTTTCCTTTGATCTATAGTGTGTTGGGTCATCTAGACCCTAGATCCATGGTGGGGATGGTATCCCCACCTTAGTGTTTTTTTTTTGTAGGGCCCATGCATGCATGGGACCCATGTGTATAGATCATGTGGTTGTGATTGCTTGAGGATGACTCATAGTGGCGAAGTCCTCCCTATGGCCGAATCTTCTTCTTCTTCTTCTTCTCTCTCTCTCTCTCTCTCTCTCTCTCTCTCTCTCTTTCTCCCCTTTCTTTGGTTTCTGATGTGTGTGGCCCACCTGATGTGTCCATATATCCAAACCATCCAACCGTAGGGTCGTCCAGGCCCAAGTTGTTGGACGTCCAGGCCCATCATAGTTTGCATGGTTTGGATGGCCATTAAGGCCTGATTTCATGGTTGTTTTGGATGGGTCTTAGGTCTAGAATATGTGTGACCCATCTAGGTGGACCCCACCTTTCTGAATATGAGATAAATCCTTCCATCTTTTACACATTGGGCTGGAATGGACAACAACATGTTGCTATCAAGATTTTTGGCCCATTGTTGTATGGTTTTGTATAATGCTCGAGCCTTGTTTATAATTCTCTTCTCCCTGATTTTTGGGGTGTTCCTCTGAGGTGTGGACCCCACCTTAATGTATGATGAAATCCACACCATCCACCCATGATTGGAGCCCCATGGAGCAGGCCTAACAGGGCTAGGTGGTCCAAGTTTCTCGACCGTCCAGCAGTCCTGCATGAAGGAAAAACACATATATTAGCTTCATTTTGGGGATGGTGGGCACTCATGTGGACCCCACTTGTTATTCATTCATGGGTACATGTAATCCACCCATTTTCCCCTTGATTAGGCAAGCCTAGGCACACTCCATTGGGTGTACAATATGGGAACAGTAACATTCCAACAACAGAATTTTATCTAAAAACCTTGCTGTCTAAATTAAAAATTTCTGTTTGTATACATGTACAGCCTTTCTCCATACCTCCCTTGTAGTCCACATTGTTGGGGCCCACCTCAGGTGCATGTGGACCATCTGGACTGTCCATTTTTGGGGCTACTAGAGCTGGGCCAGTAGCCCACCTACTGGACGTTCCAGCTAGGCTTACGTTGAGCAGGGGCTAGTCGTCCCTAGCTCTGCAGGCCCACCTTGAAGTTTATTTTATATCCTCGTCGTCCCCTTCTTGTGTGGCCCACTTGGAAGTGGTCCACCCCCTGGTGGGATGTCCATAAGTGGGGCCCACCCTGAGTATTTTTAGGGCAAGCCGTCTAGCCCATTGGGACCACCTAAACCGTCCAGTCCATTTGGAATACTGTCGGACTTGCAGTCCAGCAATAGGCCCACTTAATTTATGTGTCATATACACACCTTCCATCTGGTGGGGCCCACTGTGATTACTGCTAGCCATCATGAAATCACTGCTCACTTAGTTTTACCATCTGCTGGACCTCAGCAGGCCCAGGAAGTTGGGTGGGCTGAATGTCCAGCAAGGCCTTGAGAAAATTCTGCATATAGCTAAATATTGTGAAGATGTGAGGCCCATTAGATTGAGAGAATTGTGTACACACACCATGCTTATATTTTTTGAGATTTTTAGGCTTAATTAGTGCCTTACGAGGCCCACTTTTTGGGCTGATTATTGAGGACCATGACAGTCTAGATTTTTGGACGTCTAGCGGGCCCAAAGAGCATTGGACGTCCAGTCTTGAGCCCAGTTTTGTGAATGGGTTGTTTTCACATCGTGCAGGACTTTGTGCCTTGAAATATTATATGTAATTAGACCCTAGTTGGCCATTTATCTTGCCTAGTCTTGGGCTGAATTGTAGGGCCCATTTTACCAAATCTTGGATATGTTATAGTTATGTTGGGCATATGGGCCGCCCATTAGGTTTATCATAACACATGAATTTGGTGGCCATTGTACTTGGGCCATGATTTGCCCCTTTTGGGTCCATGTTAATGTATGTAGGCTTGGGCCGTTATCATGTGATATAAGATGTATGTATTGCTGACCATTTCATTTACATGGTTGTATTTAGGCCATGGGCCTTGTCTCGGCTAGACTCCTTGATGGGCTGCCTTCTTGGGGACAATGGTGGTTGAATGTCCACATTGTGTACCCCTTTAGGCCCCTTTTTGGGCCCATTCTCATCTATTGGTGGTTGAATGTCTACCATAAACCTTGATCGGGCCCATTCTCACCCATTAGGCCCTTAGTATTGCTTACTTAGGCTTTGTGGGCAAACCCAAATCATTGGGCGCCCATTATTGGTTATACATCTTTCATACCATGTGGAATTGCCTAACTACCTAGACCTAACCTTGGTAAGAGGGGAGTACAACTTCACCACATGTTATGTTATCTTTATGATTCATCCCCGTGTGCACCATGTGCTTAGACCCAACTTTATCATGAGGAGAGTACATTATCGCTTAATGTCATATTTAGATACTTTCATAACTCATTCCCATGTGCTCATATGTGTGCTTGAGGAGTGATTGGTCATGGTATATGTCATTGGGCAGGTTGTTATGGGACTCCTTGAGTGATAAAGTTACTCCACATGAGCACGATGTATGCGCATGGACTGATGCAGGGTTGATTAGTGTGATTCATGCATCCCACATTTGCATGGCATGGTTATTATTCGCCCTATATTCATCAGGGTCGTAGCCTCCACAGGCACATCGTGGATGGCTAGATTTGGACACCGAAAATGTTTGGTTCTAGCACTGTGGGCACGTAGGATGTCCTTGTGTGAAAGTCCCAAAGCCTTCATGGTACAAGGAGATACTCCAACGTCGAGACTGAGTAAAAAATATGAGCGTCAGTGCCATTACCATTAGGCCACGTCTGCCACTATATTGTGGTTGGTTGAAGGGGGTTGGCCTTATCTGCTCGAGTGAGGGGGCTATAAGCTAGGTTGTGTTTGACCAGCTTTCAAATGGTTCCGCTACCAGCGAGCCTCTTTGGTGTTGGCTGACCATAGGCGGGTAGTGAGGTCTCTTATACTTGCTGGTCTGTGCGGATAGGGAGCTAGCAGTCAGTGTAGAGTGTATTTGACCCCGGTGATTTTTCAGAGATGAACTGTACTGATATGTGGACTTGATATGAGGATTGGCATGATCGCATTGCATATTATATATGACATTTGGCTATATACGCCCCGCATTGCATAGCCTTGGGATAGCTAATAATATAATAGCCCGGATTTTTCCCAACCTGGAATTAGACGTCCTTAGGCGATGGGTCAAACCAAACACAGGTTTAACTTTTCAAACACTCAATTAAAGCCTCAAATCCCTTTTCAAAGCATTTTCTTCACAAATCCCACCCTTCACCACCTTGTTCTTTCAAATTTTCTAAGCACTTTCATCCTAGACACTATCTTAAACTAGCTAAGTAGTATAACTTGGATCACTTTATATACAGACTACAAAGGCCCAGGTACCACCTCAGACAGAAATTACTCAGGACTAAATCCTTTAGAAATTAGGCGAGAATTAGCCAGTGTTAAAATATAGTACCTCTGAAATTAGCACCAATCACTTTAAATACGATCTGCAAGACCCAAAACTTGTAGAATCATTGATGCTAGGTTACCCTAAAATCTATGATCAATCTCATTACCCGGCTGCTCTCGGGAGCATCTCGAAACTCCTTATCCTATCTGGACCGCACGTCGGAAGTCCGATTAACACGAAGTTAAGGAACTAGGTCCACCTTGCTGGGCTTGACAACCATCTCAGAAATCAAATCTAGATAGTGTCCCACGGCTGTTCGCTTGAGTCCGGAGCGAGAGAGTGTGAAAACACTTGTTTTCTTTACAAAATAAATATCTTGAATAGTAATCTGGCACGTGTTGCTTGCCGATCAGTTTTAAGCAACCAGACCGTCAGAATCAGACCAAATTACACCCTTGAATCAGGAGAAATTTCATACACATTTACATGTACTCGGAATCTCCAATCGAGATCCGCTGACCGTTGAACTGAAACTGGTCCGCCACGCGTGATCTGGGAACCCTACTGAAAACTTAATGGTACGTAGATCCAGTGTTAGTGAGCTTAAGTCCGACCTTTGCCTCAAGGAGGCCCGCCAGAAGTCCTCCGTTGAGCTGAAACCAGCTCACTTTAGTTATAACCTAAATATACTTTGACCTGGAGTCTATTTCGGTTAGTTTTTAGGCTATATAAGGACCTTAAACCCTCTCTCATGGCAGCCATACGAATTTGAGAGAAACCCTAGAGAGAGAAAGTGTGGGAGTAGTGGGAGAATCTCCCTACCACTCTTCCCTGCTGCTATACGTGTTTAACCGCCTCGTTCTAATCGCTTTCCTAGCAATTCCAGCTCCGTTTCTAGGTAAGAAACCCTAACCCTAATCTGATTTGGGGCTTGGGTGGTTGTTGGTTATGAAATAGCTAACCTATTTCGTTCTATAGGTTGCCAAACTGCCGAATACGGAAGCTTAGCAAACCTATTAGATTCGTTACGATTCTACGACAAAAGGTGCGGAATTTAGGTGTATAGGTTATGGTTTTCAACGCTTTCAATGTCAGATAATGATAGATTCATGATCTGCATGCAATTGCACATGTATAAAGTGTTGTCTGTTTTCCGTTTCGATTAAAGATGAAAATTATGGAATTCTACATACTCTAGGTATTTGTAGAAAATACCATATACGTACAAATTTGGAGATGTATTTGCCATGATTATTTGCTGTATGAATATTATACATGGATAAAATAACTGCTTGGCGAAAGGATAGCCCTTATACATGTTTTGCTAACATACACCATGTATGTTGTAATAGTGTATTCTAAGTGTTTGTGAAAATGACCGAATGAGTATAGCATTCTCATTTGTGCTCGCCATGACTAATTGTCATGGATATATGATTGTTGTATTGGCGATCCCCCTTTGACAAAAGGATTTACCCTAAATCACGCCACGACCAATATTCACTACTTATATTAAAATGTGTGGCCCAAGTGTTTGTGGAAATAACTGAATGAATATGGAACTTGGATTCCTGCTTGCCATGACTATCCGTCGTGGGTGTATGTGTGTTATGATTGGGGTAACTCCCTAGTGAAAGGATTTGGCCTAATACCTATGTGATCAACATATGTCATGTATGTTGATGTATGTAGTCTAAAGTGTTTGTTGAAATGTCTGAATGAGTAGTAGTTAGCAAATTGTAGTGTATAAGGGTGTTGAGATATGATTCTCAACTCTTTTAACTATGTGTATGATTTCTTTGGATAGTTGTGTGATTAGGAATTGAACATATACAAACTCATGCTTATGTTGTGCTTCATAACATGCTTAATTGATTGTATGATTTTATCTATGTAATGCATATGTTTAAATTCATGTTTACGTTGTCTAATCCATCATGGGTGATAGGGGAGTGGAGCAAAGAGTGCGTGCAACAACCCTGACAGCCCTAAACGGATAATACTAGACTTTGATGGTATGATTTGAATCTTGATCCATTACTGCTTTATCTATCAGCAATTGATTGTGTTTGGGGCTATGATTATAGTCCAGACAATCGGTACCAAAATTGAATTCGTGGTTGAGTTTCATTTTCCACGTGAGATGTGTTCGACGAATCCGAGTCGTACTTCGGTTGGCGATAGTGGTTGGCCACATGAAGTGCTTATATGCTTCATATTGTTCAACATGTTGTGCACTCAAGCTAGCCGAGCTCATCAAGTAACCCGATCTGTCTAATGTATGTTCACCATGTTTGGACACTACTGCTTGAACCTAGGGTACCAAACTTACTAGTGAAATCCCTTTTAACCATGGAACCTCGATCCGCTAAGACTCATGAGCCGGGCATGGTGGTATGGGACACCGTGATCGAGTTGTCGGCCTACGCTGGGACCACGTGCCTCCCCGTAGTGACCAGTGAGCAACCAGACTCGTGAGCCGATTATGGTGGTATGGGACACTATATTCGAGCTGTCGACACCTACGGCGATAGCCGAATACGGTGAGACCTGTATTCGTGCTGACGGGCGACGAGTCCTCCGTAGTGTTTTCAAGTATACTCTAAGGTCTGTGATTGGCGACGAGCCCTTCACAGCAACTAGAGCATGAGTTGAGCTGAGTACGGTGAGATCTGTATTCGAGCTGACGGCCAGCGATTGAGCCGAGTACGGTGAGACCTGTATTCGAGCTGACGGCCAGTAATTGAGCCGCATATGGTGAGATCTGTATCCGTGCTGACGGGTGATGAGCCCTTTGTAATGCCTTCGCTATGCCTCTCAAACCATAATATCGTATGAGATTAACTAGGACTGACGACCCTAGAATGCATCATGTTTGGGAATGATATACAAGGGAGGTACCTTAGTTTCCCAATATTGTTGTTTGATATGGACTAATAACAACTCGGTAATCATGCTCATCACGCATTGCATGTGCCTAGTAGATGTGGAGCACTGAGGGATGAACGCATTCGCGAACGTTAGATGGTGTCGCATGAGGGTGGTTTGGCAAGGGCATACATCATGTCATTTCATACTTGCATTAAATAAGAGTAGTTAGAATTGTTTGATTTTACTGCTTTATCATTATTGCTTGACTGAATTGATAACATGTTAACCTATGCTTTATTGTTCCACTGAGTTGATCACTCACTCCCACGTTAGGGGACGGTGTTGTACACACCAACCAGATTTGTTGAGTTTCAGGTGATGGCGATGCTTATGAAGTAGAGCCGGACTACTATGATGTGGAGGAGGAGTTCTCCTACTTGTAGCTCTCAGATAGGTTTATGAAAACCTGTTATTGTATTGACGGGGTTATGGTACTTGGGATAGAAGACATTACACTTACACATTTGGTATATTTTAGAAATGTACTTGAAATTTATTAACCTGGTAATGTTATCACACGCTGGAGACTCACCATAGTTTTTATATATTTTATATATCTATCACAGTCTTCCGCTTACAATTTAACTGTCTCTGGAGTATGATATGCTGTTTTGGCTTAATCTCACTCATGTTCAATACACTAATGCAGACAACATTTAATCATCATTATCTATGTTGCATAAGTGATGTTCTGGAAACTCGAGAGTTGAGTTATTACTCGACCCTCGATTTTTTAGGATATTACAAATAGCATTCATGCGTGGTATTACATAGCCTTAGTATGGCTGATGGCATTCTTGCCTTGTATTGCATAGCCATGTTACGGCTGGTGGTGTTCATGGTCTTACTAGCATATTCTGCATACTCTGATATTGCATACTTGGCACCTGTCCTGCACACACTTACACCACCTTCTAAGCTTTTTATAAGCTTATGCACGATTGATGCGTGCAGGTGATGCTAGGCAGTAGATGAGCAAGAGTAAGGGCGTGCCGCAGAACTTTCTTTTGGAGTTTTATTATAGTTATCATAGCTTTCCCTTCATGCGCCTTATATTGTAAAAAAAAAATTATTCTTAGTAGATTTTGTGATGGTGCTCCTGTGGTTATTATTTTGTGGGTTATGATCTTGGTTATATTGATTATGAAAGAGACTTATGTTATAGAAATCCTCCTTGTAAGATCTAAGGATCGGAACCTAGTGTATGGGTGATAGGAGCCGAGAATGGAGTGCTACAGAGGCTGTCGGCCCTGGATTCGGTGATCGAGAATTTTGTGAGCTTGGTTTCCAAGTTTAGGGCATGACAGGAGTTGATATCAGAGCATAACCCGGGAATAACTCAGGAGAACATCACATATCTGCTTCGAGCTTAGGACAAGTAGCGTCCCGAATGCTTACTCCTTTGATTTGGTTCTCTAACGTCTGAGCCTTCGAGGGTTCTGTTCTTAAGGTTGATAGATGCATTTGTTTTTTTAGACCATGCCGCCTAGACGAGGCATGAGAGGCACCCGTGGTCGAGGCACGAGAGGTACCCGAGAGACTCGATCGCATCCCACTCCACCTCTTGAGGATCCTATTCTTGAGGTTCTCATTCCACCTCCAATTGCTCTCGTTCCCCGCCTGAGCCTGTTGTACCTATGTTAGAGGTCCCTGAAGTTCCTGCGCATCTACATGAAGCCAGTGCAGCCCCTACATTCCCTACCATACCCGTTGGAGTAGAACAGTTGCAGCAGATGCTGCAGGCCATCACAACCGCCCTTCAGGGGCAGATCAGACATTCAGTAAAGACTCCAGAGCAAACAGAGCAAGTATGTGCGAGCGCTCTTCTACGAGACTTCTGTCAGCATGATCCTCTACGTTTCTGAGGTGAGTCAAACCCTATCGCAGCTGAGTTATGGTGCTCCAAGGTAGAGAAGATTTTTGACACCATGTGATGCTTGACTCAGTGGTGAGTCCCGTTGGCAGTATTCCTTCTTCAAGGAGAGGCTCAACATTGGTGGGCATCTGTTTCTCTATTGGCTGAGAGAGATTTTTTATGGACTTGGGAGGACTTCGTGGACCGTCTCGACCAGAAGTTCTTCCTCGAGCATGTTTAGCAGCAGTGAGGGTTAGAGTTTGAGACGCTTGTTTAGGGAGAGATGACCATGCCTCAGTATGAGGGACATTTTGTTGCTTTGACAATATTTGCTACTTAGTGGATGATGAGAGGTGGAAGGGCCATCGTTTTATAAACGGCTTGCGTCCCGCTCTCAAGAGTTGTGTGGTCGGACACTTACTTATGACATTCGATGAGGGCTTTGGTTTATGAGGATGATTAGGCTACCTTCCAAAGGACTCGTGACCAGGGAGGAGATTGGAAGAGGAAGGCGCACTCTGGTAGCTCCTGTCAGCATCAGCACCGTCGGCGTATGGGTCGTCCAGGATTTCGATCACCAGCAGCGCAGCCGGCATTATCTTCGGGTACATTCATAGATGTTTGTATTAGTTGTGGTAGGATGGGACATCGTAGGCATGAGTGTCCCCATCCTCAGCAGCAGCAGCCAAGGGCACCCCAGCAGCCCCCACATCAGCAGCAGCAACGACCACAACACCAGCCTCCGAGGCCTCCCCTGTAGCAGTAGAGGCAGCAGATTAGGCCGCCGCAGTGGTAATAGAGACTATAGAGGGGACAGGTAGCTCCCCCGCTGGCCTAGGGCAGATTTTATGCCGCTTAGTAGGACCCTCAATCATCAAGAGGGGTAGTCGAGGGTATTCTTCATGTTTTCGCTTGCATTGCACACGTATTGTTTGATTTTGGAGCATCTCATTATTTTGTGGCTAAGGAGTTCTGTCGATCGACCAGTCTACCATTGGAGTCCGCTCATGAGGTTTTGTTATTATCAACTCCCTTCGGGAAGACGACAGTATTGGGCCGATTTTGTTCATCTTGCCCCATTCTGATTGGGGATATCTTTCTGCCTGCAGATTTGTTTATGTTGCCGATGTCCATTTTTATGTTATCCTAGGCATGGATTGGCTCGCCGAGTATCACGCCGTATTGAACTGCTCCGCGAGGATAGTCATGTTCTATATACCCAGCTTACCGCTGCTCTAATTGGTTGACGAGCCCAGAGGAGAGTCGTTGTCTAGTTTGATTGCATGTGCAGTAGAGGAGTCAGTGATTGTGTGCCTCGATCCATGGTTGATTGTCTGTGATTTCCTCAACGTGTTCTAGGAGATTTTGGAGTTACCGCCGCACCGGTAAATTAAGTTCCAAATTGATCTTGTGTCCGGTACCACACCTATCTCGAAGGCCCCGTATCATATGGCGCCGATGGAGTTACGTGAATTGCAGACTCAATTGGACGAGTTACGGGAGTTAGGTTTTATTCGTCCGAGCAGTTCACCGTGGGGAGCCCCGGTATTATTCGTGAAGAAAAAGGATGGCTCATTAAGGCTCTTCATGGATTACCACGAGCTCAACAAGGTCACAAACAAGAACAGATACCCGCTCCCAGGGATCGACGATTTATTTAATCAACTGCAGGGTGTACAGTTCTTTTCCAATATTGACTTACAGTTCGGTTATCATCAGATTCGAGTCTAAGAGGAGGACATCCCGAAGACAGCCTTCCGGACGCACTACGGTCATTTCAAGCTTCTGGTCATGTCTTTCGGGCTGACCAATGCACTCGCCGTCCTTACATGGGTGATGAATGAGGTCTTCCGGCCTTACCTCAATCAATTTGTTGTAGTCTTCATCGGTGACATTCTGATCTATTCGAGGACCCGTGAGGACCACGAGCAAAATTTGCAGATTATTTTGCAAACCCTCCATGCCCACCAGATCTATGTGAAGCTAGAGAAGTGCGAAGTTCATGTAGGAGGAGGTGAAGTTCCTTAGTCACGTGGTGACGAGGGAGGGTGTCACTGTGGACCCCTAGAAGGTGGATACAGTGCGTCAGTGGGGCTAGCCCACAAACGCATCGGAGATCCAAAGTTTTCTTGGTCTGTCAGGATATTATTGATGATTTATTAAGGGATTCTCTGGTATTGCAGTACCACTGACCAGGTTGACTAGGAAGGGTGCCGAGTTCGTTTGGAGTGATGCTTGTGAGGAGGCGTTTGTGGAACTGAAGGACCGCCTCACGTCCGCTCCTATCCTTGCTCTTTCCTCTGGGAGTGATGGATTTGTTGTTTTTACTGATGCCTCAAGAGTTGGATTGGGTATTGTCCTGATGCAGCACGGGAAAACAGTGGCTTATGCGTTGCGCCATCTCAAGGTCCATAAGCTGAACTAACCCATGCATGATCTGAAGTTACTAGCAGTTGTCTTCACAACGAAGGTGTGGAGGCACTATCTTTATGGGGTTAGGTTCGAGCTCTTCTCCAACCACAAGAGCCTGAAGTATCTATTTTCTCAGTCGAAGCTGAATATGAGACTGAGTTACCGGATGGAGCTCTTGAAGGACTATGATTTTGACCTTCAGTACCACTTGGGCAAGGTGAATGCGGTGGTGGATGCGCTCAGCCGTCAGCCATGAGGTTTAGTGGCACAAATGATGGTCTGAGAGTGAAAGATGCTCGAGGATGTAGTAAAGTACGACTTCGAGTTTGGTCAACAATCTTCCATCGTTCAGCTATCAAGCCTGTCGATTCAACCCTCTCTTGTCACAAGGGTAATCGATGCTCAGCAGACAGACAAGTCGTTACAAGGTTACCGAGCAAAGGCCACATCCGTGGAGCAGTCAGATTGGTAAATTGGTTCCAATAGTGGACTTCGTTTCAGAGGCCGATTGTGTGTTCTGGATGTGCCAGAGTTGCATAGAGATCTAATGACCGAGGCACACCGATCGCGACTTACTATCCACCCGGGATCCACGAAGATGTATCGCGACATGAGGAGGCAATATATTTGATCAGGCATGAAGCACCAGATTACTAGCTTTGTGGTCGAGTGTGACACATGCTAGCATGTCAAGGCCGATCACCAGAGAACCCCTGGTCCCTTACAGACGTTGAGTATTCCAGTGTGGAAGTGGGAGCACGTATCCACTGATTTCATCATGGGCTTGTCGAGGACTCAGCGTAGTCACGATGCCATCTGGGTTGTCGTCGATTGTCTGACGAAGTAGGCACGTTTTATTCTGATTCGTGTGAACTGCACATTGGATCGACTTGCAAAGATTTTCATCGAGGAGATTCTGAGACTGCACGACATTCTCGTTTCGATCATTTCTGACCAAGATCCGAGTTTCACGTTTCAGTTTTGGAGAAGCTTCCAATCAACTATGGGGTCCATCTTACAGCTCAGTACCGCGTATCATTCGCAGACCGATGGGTAGACTAAGAGGGTCAAACAGATTCTTGAGGATATGCTCAGAGCTTGCGTGATCGACTTCGCGGGTAGCTGGCATGAGCATTTATGCCTGGCTGAGTTCGCGTACAATAACAGCTATCAGGTGACCATTGGCATGACTCCTTTTGAGGCACTATATGGCAGACCGTGCAGATCTCTGAGCTGTTGGACCCAGGTTGGAGAGCATCGTCTCCTAGATCCTGAACTTGTGCAGCAGTCATCAGAGGTCATCAACATCATCAGGCAAAGGATGCGCACAACTCAGAATCAGCAGAAGAGTTTTACTGATTTTCAGCGTCGTCCCCTGGAGTTTGCAGTTAGGGACAGGGTGTGTCTTAAGGTCTTGCCCAAGGAAGGGCATGGTTCGATTTGGAGTGAAGGGCAAGCTTGTCCCGAGATTCATAGGACCTTTCGAGATCACTGGGCGCATGGGCGTCGTGGCCTATAGGCTTGCCTTACTTTCTAAGTTGTCTGGCATCCACGACATTTTTCATGTTTCGATGTTGCAGAAATGTGGATCAGACATTGTTCCCGTGATTGATTGGTAGCCTCTTGAGGTCCGTGAGGATGCTTCTTATATTGAACACCTGATTCGCAACCTTAATTGAAAGGAGCATGTTCTCCAAACCAAGGTCATTCCTCTAGTCAAGGTTCAGTGGGGTCACCATTTTGAGGCAGAGGCGTCTTGGGAGCGCGAAGCAGATATTAGGGAGAGCTATCCCCATTTGTTTAATTAAGTGTTTAATTGTATTGTGCTATGTATTGCCTTGTATTGATTGCTATATATGTAATGATGTTTTATCTTCTTTCTTTCTTTTGTCATGGTTATAGTAAATTTTGATGACAATTTTTTTAAGGAGGGGAGAGCTGTCAGACCCTTAACTTGGTATCTGCTCTATTTCGATAGGTCTCGAGGTCCTTCCGGTCGAATTCGGGCGATGCATAACCTATAAATAGCTTTTGCGATCATCCCAAAGTTCCGCCCTGTAAACCCGAAATGATTTGACTTGAAACCTATGCCTATGTGACCGCATCATCGCCGCGATTCCAACACCGCATCTCGTGCGTCAATCCGAGTTGTAGATCAAAAGTTATAGGCCGCGCATCATTTGAACCATTTATCATGATTGCGGGACCTGCCTATTGCATGTACACATTTTCTTAGGTGGACCCACCCTAGTTGCATCATTACTCATGAGAGATACTTATAGCCTAGCCTAGCAATTATAGATTTTCTTCCCAAAAAGTCATCATGAGCTCTCTTCCCAAAAAGCAATGATTTCCTTACATTGCTATCATGAGTTCTATACAACACTCCATTTCCTTCTCATTTCCTTCATCTCTCTCCTCTAACAAACCAAGAGAAAGCCCTTGAACGTCCATGAGAACCCATTCCTCCAGCCCCTACCAAGCTAGATCTCTCCCAATCTAACCCTCAAAAACCCATCCCAACCATTAAAACTTCATTATTGGAGCTATAGAACCCAAGTGTAGAAGAAGGAGGATAAGCTTTGAGGTGGGTTCTCTTCTAGGTTTAGTTCTTTCAATTTTCTTGTATGGATCCTTCTTTCCTTTACTTGGGAGTGTGTAGGACCCACCAATCAATGGTGAAGATCCTACATGACTCCATAAGTGTGGCCAGTGGCCCACTTTGTGCATGCATGTTGCCGTGATGGGGCCATTCTCCATGGACCCCAACATGAGATTTTTTTTTCCTTTAATATATAGTGTGTTAGGTCATCTAGACCCTAGATCCATGGTGGGGATGGTATCCCCACCTCAGATTTTATTTTATTTTTATTTGTAGGGCCCATGCATGCATGGGACCCATGTGTATAGATCATGTGGTTGTGATTGCATGAGGACTCATAGTGGTGGACTCCTACCTATGGCTGAATCTTCTTTTTCTTTTTCTTTTCTCTCTCTCTCTCTCTCTCTCAACTTTCTTTGGTTTTTGATGTGTGTGGCCCACTTGATGTGTCCATATATCCAGACCGTCCAGCTGTAGGGAAGTTCAAGCCCAAGCTGCTAGACGTCCAGGCCCATCATAGTTTGGATGGTTTGGATGGCCATTAAGGCTTAATTTCATGGTTGTTTTGGATGGGACTTGGGTCTGGAATATGTGTGACCCATCTAGGTGGACCCCACCTTGATGAATCTGAGATAAATCCCTCTATCTTTTACACATTGGGCTGGAATGGAAACAACATGTTGCTGTCAAGATTTATGGCCCATTGTTGTATGGTTTTGTATAATGCTCAAGCCTTGTTTATAATTTTTTTCTCCTTAATTTTTGGGGTGTTCCTCTGAGGTGTGGACCCCACCTTGATGTATGATGAAATCCACACCATCCACCCTTGATTGGAACCCCATGGAGCAGGCCCAAGAGGGTTGGACGGTTTAAGTTTCTGGACCGTCCAGTAGTCATGCATGAACGGAAAACACATATATTAGCTTAGTTTCGGGGATGGTGGGCCACTCATGTGGACCTCACTCGTTGTTCATTCATGGGTACATGTAATCCACCCATTTTCCCCTTAATTGGGCAGGCCTGGGCCCACTTTATTGGGTGTACAAGATAGGGACATCAACATTCCAGCAACAGAATTTTATCTAAAAACCTTGCTGTCTAAATTTAAAATTTCTATTTGTATGCATTTATGGCATCTTTCCTTACCTCCCTTGTAGTCCACCTTATTGGGACCCACCTCGGGTGCATGTGGACCATCCGGACAGTCCATTTTTGGGGCTACCAGAGCTGGGCCAGCAGCCCACCTGCTGGACATTCCAGCTAGGCTGACTTCTAGCAGGGGCTGGCCATCCCTAGCTCTGCAGGCCCACCTTGATGTTTATTTTATATCCTCGTCATCCCCTTTTTGTATGGCCCACTTGGACGTGGTCCACCCCCTGGTGGGACATCCACAAGTGGGGCCCACCAAAAGTATTTCTAAGGGCAGCAGTCCAACCCAGTGGGACCGCCCAGACCTTTTGGGCCATTTGGGAATAATGTCGCACTTGCAGTCCAGCAGTAGGCCCACTTGATTTATGTGTCATATACACACCTTCCATCTGGTGGGGCCCGCTATGATTATTGCTTGCCATCATAAAATCATTGTTCACTCAGTTTTACCATCTGTAGGACCTCAGCAGGCCCAGGAAGTTGGGTGGACTGAATGTCCAGCAAGTCCTTCAGAAAATTTTGCATATAGCTGAATATTGTGAAGAAGCGAGGCCCATCAGATTGAGAGAATGGTGTACACACACTATGCTTATATTTTTTGAGATTTTTAGGCTTAATTAGTGCCTTATGAGGCTCGATTTTTGGGCTGATTGTTGAGGACCATGATAGTCCAGCATTGGACGTCCAATCTTGAGCCTAGTTTTGTGAATGGGCTGTTTTCACATTGTGCTGGACTTTGTGAGCTGAAATGTTATAAGTAATTAGACCCTTATTGCCCATCTATCTTTCCTAGTCTTGAGCTGAATTGTTGAGCTTATTTTACCAAATCTTAGATATGTTATACTTATGTATTTGGGCATATGAGCTGCCCATTAGGTTTATCATAATGCATGAATTTGGTGGCCATTGTACTTGGGCCATGATTTGCCCCTTCTGGGTCCATGTTAATGTATGTAGGCTTGGGCCATTTTCTTGATGCCCATCATGTGATATAAGATGTATGTATTGCTGCCCATTTCATTTACATGGTTACTTTCGAGCCATGGGCCTTGTCCCAGCTAGACTCCTTGATGGGCTGCCTTCTTGGGGACAATGGTGGTTGAATGTCCACATTGTGTACCCCTTTATGCCCCTTTGTTGGGACCATTCTCTTCTATTGATGGTTGAATGTCCACCTTAGACCTTGATCGGGCCCATTCTCACTCATTAGGCCCATAGTATTGCTTACTTAGGCTTTGTGGGCTACCCCAAATCATTGGGCCCCCATTATAAGTTATACTTCTTCCATACCATGTGGAATTGCCTAAGTACCTAGACCCAACCTTGGTAAGAGGAGAGTACAACTTCACCACATGTCATGTTTTCTTTATGATTCATCCCCGTGTGCATCATATGCCTAGACCCGACTTTATCATGAGGAGAGTACATTATCGCTGCATGTCATACTTAGATGCTTTCATGACTCAGTCTCATGTGCATCATATGTGTGCTTGAGGAGTGATTGGTCATGGGATATGCCATTGGGCAGGTTGTTATGGGGCACCCTGTGTCATGCTCCAAACTCAGAAACTGGGCTCACAAAATTCTCGATCGCCAAATCCGATGCCGACAGCCTCCTTAATACCCCATTCTCGACTCCTAGCATGCATACGCCAAATTCCGATTATAGGATCCTACAAGGAGGATTTTTCAACGTACATTTATCTCGTAAGAAGCATAACCACAAGTTTACCCAAATCACAAAAGTAACATCATCATCACATATCCACGAATATAAATATTGAATACAATGCTGAATGGGAAATACATAAGTAAAAAAATCAAAGCTCCAAAAGTCTGCTGCACGCTCCAAGCTCAATGCTGAAGCGACCTAATGCCACCTACACGCATCTATCGTGCATAAGCTTATAGAAAGCTTAGATGGTGGTGAAAGTGTGTGCACAAAGTAAGTACCAAGTATGCAATACAATGCCATAAATCATTCAATATCGGAATAAGCGGAAATACTAACATGATCATGAATCATACGATATCAGAGTAAGCGGAAATATATTGGTAAGATCATGAATGTCATCAGCCGTACCAAGGCTATGTGATGTAAGGCATGAATGCTAATGGCCATATCAATGCAGAAACATGGCAACCCAAAATTATAAATGTTGAGGATGCAATGCAATATGCGGTGTGAATGAAATGACCAAGCTGGAGTGAAGTCGGGATGATAGTATGTAGTATCGCAGGCTATGGGGTCCATCCTAAGGGTCTTCTATCCAAACCAGTCCTATACCTAAATTTGGATAGCCAGACTCAATGTAATAGACTCCTGATCTCAGGTTAGTTGCACACCCCAACCAAATCCTTACCATTACGAAGGTACACAACAATTTGTTACGCACCACCAGCCCGAGTGGATAGTGAATGAATGCATGAATGAATATGCAACTCCTGCTCAATAAGTTCACTTATCAGTACTGTACATCTCTGTAATCATCACCGGGGTTTAGTACACTCTAAACCAGATTATCACCCCATCCCGCACAACCAGGTGAGTGGAAGAGACCTCACTATCTGCTTGGCCAGTAGTCAGCCAATACCTACCCAACATGTCGATAGCGGACCCATTTATGAGCTGGTCAAACTCAGCTTGATTTTGCCCACTACGAATCGGGCGGATAAGCCACACCCCCTCCAAACCAACCACAACACAGTGGGAGATGCGACCTACTGGTATTTGGCACTCGGGCGCTCATGTATCCACTCTGTCTAGACTTTCGGGCATCTCCTGGCCATGAAGGTTTAGATACTATCACCCAAGGACATCCAAAGTGCCCAGATGATCAAACCAAACATTTTCGGTGTCCCATCTGGCCATCCACGACATGCTGGTGGAGGCCATAGCCCTGACGTCACTAGGGGGTACAGTAATCACAATCACACAATGCAAGATGCAGGAGTCACGTAGTTTAATCATGCATCAATTCTGCGCATATCGTGCGCTCATGTGGGATAACTCCACCTATCAGGGAGTCTCATAAACCACCTGCACTCTGGCATATGCAGTGGTCAATCACATCTCATAACAAACATGCAGATGATGGGTATAAGTATGGATCATGATGCCAAGTTGTCACATACTAATAATCGGTATCAATACCAGCCTTAGCAATCAGCCTCGATAATCGGCCTCGACGATCGGTGTAACGTCTCTGAAAAATCGGTATAAAGACCCGAGTACCACCTCAGGCTGAAATCCTTAATGAGCGAATCCTTTAGAAATTAGACAAAAATTAAATAAGTAAAAAACTAAATTAATAGGTGAATTATCTTGAGCCACTATCTATACGAACTGCAAGACCCAAAACCATTAAAATCGCTAACTCAACATTACCTAGAAACCTAAGAGCAATCTCAAAACCCAGTTGCTCTCGGGAGCACATTAAACTTCGTATCGGACCCGGACCGCGCATCGAAAGTATGATTACCGCGAAACTATAAGGTTATGACCACCATACTGGGCTTGATAAGCATTGTGGGAATCGAGCCCAAATAGTGTCCAGAAATGCACAACTTGAGCCCTGAGCAAAGAGGGTGAGAAATGCAAATATCCCTAGAAAATGAACTCAAACTTAAGTGAATTGGACCATTCAGCCTGGAACAGATTCATACTCCGGATGTCATGTTATAATTCTAGTACTTAACTCTTCCACTTGCTTAATTTAATTGTACGTGGAGTATGGTATGTTATTTTGGATTAATCCCACTAATGTTTAATGCACTAACATGGACAACATTTAATCATCATTATCTATGTTGGATAAGTGATGCGTTGGACCTCGGGAGTTAAGCTTTGCTCGACCTCCAATTTTCACGGCGTTACAAGTTGTTATCAGAGCATGATTTGGATTAAACTGGACTTGGGTTGTGGTAACACAACACACACTGACGTACTTTGACTTCGATGGGGGTGATAAAACATAGAAATGATCATATGATCCCAAGTTTCACCGACATGCGAAACTGACCCTTGAAATGTGACCCATATGCATCTGTGATCATGTGAAATGATCCCAATTCATTTCTCGACCATCAATCGACAGGTTTGGACCCTAATTCAGTGAATCCCACACTAAAATGACCGAGAAAGCGTGAATACGCAATCGTTGGGACCCGAAACCACCTCAAACGGACGAGGGGGCCCAAAGCACAAAAATTGGTGGGACCCAAGGGGTCCCCCTCACATTTTCGTCACCTCGGGGAGGGGGTGGCCATCGCCCAAGGGGGGTGGCCATAGCCCAAGGATGGTGGCACTGCCCTAGGTCCAGCGGACTGCGGCGGCACCGCGTTGACCGCGGCACACCGGGTCCACTCTAGCGGGTCGCGGTGGGCCCACGGGTCCGGCGGCCCGCCGCCCCTCCACACATGTGTGTGGGTCCCCCTACGTGTGGGACCCCTTCATTTCTCCCTTTTTACTTCATTTCACCCCCACCTAGCTTCTAAACCCTTCTAACCCCTCCAAAATCTGATTTTTCTTCTCAAATCTCCATTTCATACTCCATTTTCTTCATCTTCTTCAAAACACATACACCCACCACCATTTCCCTTAAAAACCCATCTCCTACCACTTTCTATCTCCCTATTTCTTCTCATTTGAGCACACAAATCCCTCTTTGTGTCTTATAAACCCTAAAACCCACTAACCTATCTCACCTTACAAGTTTTTCCAACCCTATAGCCCTCTTTGAGATAGTGGCTGCCATATTCTCGCTCTCCACACTCCTTTCTCTCATGGGAAAGGGAAGGGCGTCCACGGATGAAGTCGGGCCTAGCTGCCCAACCCGTCCGAGGAAGAAAGCGGGCGCGGGAGCAAGTACAAGCACTGCACGAGAGCAACGGATGAAGCCAGATCTCGATCCCCAGATTCCACTCGAAAGAGTTCTACCGGCGGGCATCGGACACGGTAAGTTTCGTGGCCGTAAAGTTGTGTTTGAAGCACATGTGGATGAATGACTATTTAGGCTATATCCGGTAATGGACCTCTTGTTGGACTCTAGGTGGGCCCCCATATTTCAAGGCAAGTCTCATGCGTGCGAGAGCACTGTCCGAGCCTTCTATGCCCACAACAGGATCCACTACTGGAGCCTCTATAGTTCATTATTCCCGTAGGAAGGCGGGAAGCAATAGTCAATGTGGATATGATGGCCCGAATTATGGGAATTGCACATGGTGAAGTGCATGCTAATGAATCTCATCTCAAGAGTGTGTAAGAAAGAGATCATCGTACGTGGTTTCTTTGTGGCCGACTGGTTCACTGGAAGTGAGGCAATTGCCTCCCATCGACGAAATTGATAAATGATTTTCGCCTGCTCCACCACATATTCACATATAATGTGTATCCTAGGTGGGGTAACCGTACCGAATGCACTCGTTTGATGGTGGACTTCCTGTACAGTGCTGGGCAAGGAGACAAGCTGTGTCTGCCTACGTTCGCCCTACTACAGATAATCCTGACCGTACACTCTGTTAGGAGAGATGTCTCACTTCCATTTGGCCGACTTATATGCAAGATTGCTCGAGAGTTCGGCTACAGACTTAACATGGATGAGCTTGTACCGATCCACTTTATTAATGGCACTACGCTCAACAACATGGGGATTGGCCCTCGACAACGTCAAGCCCGACTCGATGAATATGGGGGCGAGACAGAAAGTGAAGAGGAAGAAAGTAATGAAATAGAGGAAGAAAGCAATGAAGAAGAGGAAGAAAATGAGACAAAAGAAGGAAGTGAGGAAGGAGGAAGTGATGAAGAAGTGGAAGAGGCCCAAGATTTTGATGAGGTACCTCCTACTGCTACACATGGGCATCACCGTGATCTGACCACCCTAGAAGCCCGCATGGTTCAGATCGAAGAGAACAAGGCCGCCTTGAAACAAGAGGTCAAGGAGACCCAGGATGAATTGAAACAAAAGCTTGAAGAGAGTCAGGCTTACATGAAGAAGAGATTTAAGAAGATGTCCCGCACTCTGAAGGCCCTTTTGTGCTGTATGCAGGACAAGGGCGCTCCTCCATCATCACCAGACTCAGACGGCTAGTCATACGATGCAGTCGTCTTTTAGTTTGCTTTGTTTCTAGTTTTCTTTTGTAATAGCCTTTGTAGGATTGGTTGGTTGTTAGTGTGTTTTAATGTTAAAAACTGGTGTTAGAATAGCTCACATGCATCGTCTGTCATGATCCATGTAAGACTACAGCTCGTGTATTGTGACAATTTTCGTAAAATGAAATGCATGAAGCTTCTTTGATTTGGAATGTGTAGAATGCTTGAAAATTTTGAATGTTGTCATTTGAAATCTTACACGTGTTGCACCCTATGTTGTATATAGGGAATGCCACCTAAGAGCACTCGAAACATTACATGTCTCGCACTTGGCGAATCGTTTGACGGGGTACCTCCCCTAAGCGATAGCCACACAGACCTTACTTTAGGCCCTGATAGCGACACCATGCGGGATTCTCAGTTGGCCATTGGCCCCACAAATGGGCCAACACCTAGTGCACCACCGGTTCCAGAATAGAACCGTGCGTCTACCTCGACGCCACACATGCCTCATGTGGCTCCTCCTCCTGATAGGTTGGAGCAAATGATGTTCCTAATGCAGCAGCAACAACAAGTTTGGACCACGATCGCGGGGCCCTTCCCCAGAACATAAATATGGTCCCGCCTACACCACCTGTGTAGCCTGTTGGGAATATGAATGCCTACGATTTATTTGAAAGCTTTCGGCGTTTCTGACCTCCCACCTTCGCAGGAACTCATAGGCCCGAGGAGGCTAAATACTGGCTCGACCGCATATCTAAGATGCTGAAGTCACTGCACTGCACTGAGGCAGAGTAGGTAGAGTTGGTTACGTACATGTTCGAGAATGAGGCCAGTCTCTGGTGGGACAGCGTCCTATGAACAGTGGCCCTTGGATATGTATGGATGTGAGATGCATTTGAGACCCCCTTCCATGGGAAGTACTTCCCCCTCACTTACCATAATAAAATGGAGGGTGAGTTTCTTCGCCTCCGACAGGGAGGGATGACCATGGCAGAGTATGATAACTGCTTCACAGAGCTAGCCAGATATGCTCCTTGGATACTAGCAGACGAGTCGATGAAGATGCGGTGATTTTCAGAGGGTCTGCAGCTTGAAATCCGCATGAAGATGTGTTGCACTAGCATTCCCAACTATGTTGAGCTATTGAGTATGTCCCTGCGAGCTGAGTAGGGTACGGCTTATAGTATTCATGGATTCATCAGCATGTTCCGCATTACTCTGATTCTGCGTAATTGCATTACTACCTTGCGCACACACTTTCACCACCCTCTAAGATTTCCATAAGCTTATGCATGACCGTTGCGTGCAGGTGACGTTGGACCATAGCAGCGCTGAGGCAGGAGCTCATAACAAATCATCTTGGAGCTTTTTGTCCATTACAATTGTATTTCCCTTTATGCTCATTGTACTTATAAAGTTTTTTATCATAGTGGAAAAGTGATGTAGTTTTTTGTTGTTGTTTGTGGGTTATGCCTTTGGTTATGCTTATTATGAATCAAACCGACGTTGAAAATCCTCCTCGTAGCATCTCAGGATCGGAACTAGCTAATGGGCGCTGGGAGTCGAGAATGGGGTACTAAGGAGGTTGTCGGTGATGGATTTGGAGATCGGGAATTTTGTGAGCCCGGTTTCTGAGTTTGGGGTGTGACAAAAGTTGGTATCAGAGCATATAACTTGGGAATAACTAAGAATAACATTACATGTCTGCTATGAATGATTAAGTCCTTAGTTCGGATAGCTTAGCGATCTTTTATTACGGACCCTTAACGTACGTGCCTTCGAGAGTTTTCAAAGTTGATAAGTGCCTTTGCTCTCTCCTACAGGATAAGATGCCCAGGAGAGTGACCCGATCGACTCCCGCACCACCACCCGAGACTCCCGTTCCACCCCCTGAGACTCCTGCGCTACCACCTACGATCTCCTCTCCACCACCAGATATTTTTACTGCCCAGCCTGTGGATGCTGCTCCTCTACTAGAGACTGGTGCGGATCCGACCGTATCCATGAGTGCCTCCCAGTTACAGCAGATGTTGCAAGTTGTGACGGCTGCACTTCAGAGTCAGGGAAGCACCCCGTTGTTTTACTAGGCCAGGCCGAGCAGGAACGCGCGAGCGCCCTTCTTCGAGAGTTTCGACGACTAGATCCTGCGCGTTTTCACGGTGAGCCAGACTCGATAGTAGCTGAGAGATGACGCTCCGATGTGGAGAAGATATTTGATACAATGGGATGTACGACCCAGCGGCGAGTCCAATTAGCAGTATTTCTTCTCTATGGTGAGGCTAAGCACTGGTGGACATCAGTCTCCCGTGCAGCAGACTCTAATTTTTGTGGACCTAGGAGGATTTTGTGGATCGATTTAACCGACAGTATTTTCCTGATCACATCCGACGTCAGCGGGCATTGGAGTTCGAGGACTTAGTGCAGGGTGATATGACAGTGGCTCAGTATGTGGCTCATTTCGTAGCGTTGTCCAAATTTGCTCCTTACTTAGTAGACCATGAGGGGCGAAGAGCCCGCCGTTTTAAAGACGGCTTTAGTTATTGTCTTCGAGACCGTGTTATTGGGCATGAACTCCCGACTTTCGAGGGGGTGGTACGGAAGGCCCAAATTTATGAGGCTGAGTGGGCCAGTTCTCGGAGTGATTGCAGTTGGAGGAGAGACCAGAAGAGGTAGGCTCCTTCCGGTGACTCCCAGCAGCGTTGACCACAGTAACAGAGGCATACAGGTTGCCCAACCTTCCGAGCATGAGCAGCACCTCCAGCACCACCTTCGAGGCAGTTTACCGGCACGTGTTTTAGGTGCAGTGCGACTAGGCACCGTATGTGGGAGTGTCCCCGCCCCCAGCAGCAGCAGCAGCAGCTAAGAGGTCCACAATAGCCTCCACCACAACAGTAGCAAAGACCCCCACAACAGCAGTGGAGACCCCCATAGCAACAGCGACAGCAGCCCCCACCACCAACACTACCTCAGCAGCAGCATCAACACCAGCCTCCGTGGCCGCGGCAGCAAAGACAACAGTTTCGACCACCTCAGTGACAGTAGCAGCAGCCGCACGCTCAGAGGGGACAGGCACCTCCCCAGCCGGCTCAGGTTAGGTTCTATACCCCTCAGCAGGATCCACAGTCATCTGGAGGAGTCATTGAGGGTATACTTCTAGTCTTTGCATGCATCGCTTGGGTTTTATTTGATTCCAGTGCTTCACACTCGTTTATGTCCGAGGGATTCTGTAGTTCGACTAAATTGCCAACAGAGTTTGCTCTAGAGGGGTTGACCGTATCGATGCCCTTGGGGAAGACTACAGTATTAGGCCGCTTCTGTTCGTCTTGCCCCATGTTAGTGAGAGAGATTTTCTTGCCCGCCGACTTGTACGTGCTGCCAATGTCAGATTTCGACGTTATCTTGGGCATGGATTGGCTTACCGAGTTCCACGCCATCTTGGACTACTCCGTGAGGACAGTCACGTTTTATATACCAGGCTTGCTGTAGTTTCAGTTCGTTGCAGAGCCCTAGGGAGAGCCATTGTCTTGCTTGATGTCCTGGGCCGTTGAGGGGCCTGTTGTTACTTGTATTGATCAATTACCGATTATTTGCAATCTTTTCGATGTGTTTCAGGAGATTTCGGGATTACCGCCTTGCCGACACACCGAGTTTTAGATTGATCTTGTGCTCGGTACCACTCCTATTTCAAAGGCCCTATATCGTATGACACCGTTGGAGTTGCAGAAACTGCAGAAGCAGTTAGACGAGTTAGGTAAGTTAGGCTTTATCCGTCTGAGTAGTTCACCGTGGGGAGCGCCGGTACTCTTCGTAAAGAAGAAGGATGGCTCGTTGAGGCTCTGCGTGGACTATCGTGAGCTCAACAGGGTCACGATCAAGAACAAGTACCCGCTCCTGAGGATTGACTTGCGTTCTTTTCGAAGATTGATCAGTTGTAGGGTGCACAGTTTTTTTCGAAGATTGACCTGCGTTCCAGTTATCATCAGATTCGAGTCCGAGAGGAAGACATTCCAAAGACAGCATTCAGGACACGTTATGGTCATTTTGAGTTTCAGGTCATATACTTCGGACTGACAAATACACCCACAGTATTTATGCAGTTGATGAACGAGGTCTTCTGCCCTTACCTCGATCAGTTCGTTGTAGTCTTCATCGACGACATTCTGATTTATTCGAGGACCCGTGAGAAGCACGAGCAGGATTTGGAGATTGCATTTCAAACCCTCTGTGCCCACCAACTGTATGCGAAGCTGGAGAAGTGTGAGTTTTGGCAGGAGGAGGTGAAGTTCCTCGGTCACGTGGTGACGAGGGAGGGTGTCGCTGTGGACCCCTCTAAGGTCGAGGCAGTGCGTTAGTGGGACCAGCCCACGACTGCGTCTGAGATCCGCAGTTTCCTTGGTTTAGCGAGCTACTACCGGCGTTTCATTGAGGGCTTCTCCCGTATCACAGTCCCATTGACCAGGTTGACTCGGAAGGGCGCAGAGTTTGTTTAGGGCGAGGCATGTGAGCAGGCATTCGGAGAGCTGAAGGACCGTTTGACGTCCGCCCCTGTCCTCACTCTTCCCTCTGGGAGTGATGGGTTCGTTGTATTTATTGATGCCTCACATATTAGTTTGGGTACTGTCCTGTAGCATGGGAGGGTTGTAGCCTTCGCGTCCCGTCAGCTCAAGGTGCATGAGCAGAACTGCCCTACGCATGATTTAAAGCTGGCAGCAGTTGTCTTCGCACCTAAGGTATGAAGACACTATCTCTATGGGGTCAGGTTTGAGCTCTTCTCCGACCACAAGAGCTTGAAGTACCTATTCTCTCAGTCCGAGCTGAACATGAGGCAGAGGCATTGGATGGAACTCCTGAAAGACTATGATTTTGACCTCTAATACCACCTAGATAAGGCGAACGTGGTGGCAGATGCCCTCAGCTGTCAGCCACGAGGCCTGGTGGTGCATATGATGATCCGGGAGTGGAGGATGCTTGAGATATAGTAAAGTATGATTTTGAGTTCAGCCTGCAGTCTTCTATCATGCAGTTATCGAGCCTGTTGATTCAATCCTCTCTTGTCGCAAGGGTGATCGAGGCTTAGGAGACTGATGAGTCGTTACAGAGTTATATGGCCGAGGCGGCATCTGAGAGTCAAGTAGATTAGCAGATTGGTTCAGACGGTGGACTTCGCTTCAGAAGCCGATTATGTGTCCCGGATATTCCTAAGTTACGCAGAGATTTTCTGACCGAGGCACATCGATCACGGTTTTTTATCCACCCTGGCTCGACGAAGATGTACCGTGACATTAGGTGACACCATTTTTGGGCGGGGATGAAGCACTAGATCGTCAGTTTTGTGGCCGAGTGTGACGCATGCCAGTGTGTCAAGACCGATCATCAGAGACCCCCTGGTCTATTGCAGCCGTTAACCATCCCGATGTGGAAGTGGGAGCACTTGTCGACAAATTTCTTTATGGGCTTGCCGAGGAATCAGCGCGGTCATGATGCTATATGGGTTATCGTTGATTGTCTGACGAAGTCAGTACATTTTCTTACTATTCATATGACTTGGCTTTTGGACTGGCTTGCGAGGTTATTCGTCGGGGAGATTGTGAGACTGCACGATGTTCCAGTCTCGATCGTTTCTTACCGTGACTTGAGGTTCATATCTCAGTTTTGGGGGAGATTCCAAAGAGCAATGGGGACTGATTTGCAGCTCAGCACCGCGTACCATCTATAGACCAATAGCCAGACCGAGAGGGTCAACTAGATTCTTGAGGATACACTTTGGGCCTGCGCGATGGATTTCGGGGGTAGCTGGGATGAGCATCTTCGATTGGCTGAGTTCGCGTACAACAATAGCTATCAGGTGACCATCGACATAGCTCCTTTCGAGGACTATACGGGAAACCATGCAGATCACCGATTTGTTGGACCGAGGTTGAAGATCGTCATCTCATAGGTCCCGAGCTTATGCAGGAGACGTCAGAGGCTATTGATATCATCAGGCAGAAGATGCGCAGAGCTCAGAGCCGGCAGAAGAGTTTTGCTGATCGCCGGCATCGTCCCTTAGAGTTTGATGTAGGGGATCATGTGTATCTCAAGGTCTCGTCCATGAAGGGGGTAGTTCAATTTGGAGCGAAGGGCAAGCTGGCCCCGAGATTCATAGGCCTTTTGAGATCACTGGGCGAGTTGGCGCTGTGGCCTATCAGCTTGCCTTGTCATCTCAGTTGTCTGGTGTCCACAACATTTTTCATGTCTCTATGTTGAGGAAGTGTGGGTCAGATATCGTTCCTGTTATTGATTGGCAGCCATTAGAGGTTCGGGAGGACGCTTCCTATATTGAACAGTTAGTTCGTATACTTGATCGAAAGGAGCAGGTCCTCCGAACCAAGGTCATTCCGTTGGTGAAGGTTCAGTGGGGTCACCATTTTGTTGAGGAGGCTTCTTAGGAGCACGAGGCTGAGATTTGAGAGCGCTATCCCCATCTCTTTGATGATTGATTATGTGTTGTATTTTGTATGTTATCTCTGATTTTATATAGTGATGTTATGTTTCTTCTCCCCCATGAGTTATGACTAGTTGCGATGATTGTGTAAATTTCGAGGACGAAATTTTATTAGGAGGGGAGAGATATAAGACCTATATCTTAGTCCGTACCATTCCATAGATTACCGTGATCATCCCGGTCGAATTTCGGCAACCTTTGACCTTATCCGATGTTTGCGCGCGACCCTGAGACGCATGCCGTCAACCCGAGTCGAATCAACCCGAGACTTGTACCCTAGCGACAGCGCCGTCGTTACGGTTCCGATGCCACGTCTTGCACGGCCAGGAGATGTGGGCCAGCGTTCAGTTCAAGGAAAACGTCGCTCGTTGTAAAACCCAAGAGAATCTTTACAACATGTCACCTCAATTAATCAGTCAATCCCATCAAGAGTCAAGTACACATCACCTTACACCCGTCCCTAAGCAACCCCAAAAGTTAAAAAGTTCATACACACCCCATACCCTTCTTACACAAATTACCCTAAAAGTTAATAAAGCTCTTACACACCCATTACTCACCGTTCTGCACTTCTAAGATCTGCATATATATATATATATATATATATATATATATATATATATATATATATAATATATATATATATATATATATATATATATATATTAAAATGCATCCGTATGTGTGGGCCCATGTGGGACCCACCTATTTTTGGGTAGGGGATTAGCCGGTGTGCGACCACAATAGCTATATACCTGCTGTAGTTGACGTCACCTGGGGCCCACCTATTTGCATCGATTGGATGTAACCCCCCTGCTGCAGTGGACGCTGGTGCTGACTTCACCAGCTATGAGGGTCCCACCATGGCCTGTGTTTCATCCCGCCGTCCATCAGAATGGTGGGGATGTTGCATCTAGAAGCAGCCATGTACGGCAGCAATCTGGGACCCACCGTGATGTATATGTTACATCCTAATCGTTTATCCGTTAAGAACGGTGGTCCCCACCATGTCACGTGTATCTATCTCCACACCGTGCACCCCCTCTCCTCTTTTTGCAACGGCAGCAGCGTTGCTGCTGACGTTAGTGGGCAGGTGGGGCCCACCTTCTATGGTGTAAGGCCTTGATATAAACCGTCCCTCCATTGGTGATCACATGTGGGGCCACATTGCAATGCATTGTCCAGGTCGTCCAGGGCCTGGACATTAATGCTTTATTAATTTAATATTAATTATATATATATATTATAAATATGATGGTGTGGTGGGCCCTACGTGGGACCCACCTCTGCCCTCCTTCTACAGCAGCTTATAGTTGCTCTTCTGGCGTCAGCAAGGTCAGTGGGACCTGCAATACATGTGGATACAATCGGCACCATCCAGCTCTATGGGTCCCGCTGTTATCGACGTCAGCAAGTTTCGCAGGCCCCATAATGATGTATGTGTTTGACCTACTCGGTCCACTGTTTGGGCGGTGGGGCCCACCATGATGCATGTGTTGTATCCATACCGTCCAACCATTTGTAAGATCATTTTACAGCATGGGAGAATGAGCGAGTCAGATCCAAAGTTCAAGTGGACCCCACCATTTAAATTGTGGACAGTTACATCCACCGTTCAAACTTCTAAGGTCACCGTGGTTTCCAATTAAACTAATATTTGTTTTCACTTCATCTATCTCTATGTTAACTTATGAATAGGTCGGATCTCAAAAATACATAAGGGTGGGGCCGAATGATATACATGAAGCCCATTTTATCAGCCCAGATAATTCGGCCCATTTGATCGCCTATTCGATCAACCCATTTGATGTATATGAGGCCCAATGAGACGTACGTGAGGCCTTTTTGTGGGTTGAATGCGATGTATATGAGGCTCATTACAATGTGAGATTCTACCATGATGTATGTAATGATGTTTTTGGCGGTCATGCCTTGGGAGCAATGATGGTTTGACGTCCACATTGTAAGAGCAATGATGGTTAAATGCCCGCATTGTGACTCTCCCTATGTCCCATTGTCAGGCCCATACTTGTAATACGTAGGCCATCTGGGCCCCTCTTCGTTATGAACAAAGTCCATCACCATATATAACATGTTTAGTATAGTTCCATGATTCATGCTCATACGCATCATATGCATGCTTGATATGAGGAGTGACTGATCATAGCATACGCCTTCGGGCAGATTGTTTATGGGCTCCCGGATAGGCGGAGTTGCCCACTTGAGCGCGAGGTACGCGCATGTTTATTGTATGACTAGATTGCATGATTCATGCATCTCGCATTGTGTGACATGTATACTATACGCCCTAGCAACATCAGGGCCATAGCCTCCACAGGCATATCATGGTTGGCAGGATTGGATACCAGAAATCTTGTTCTACATGAGGTGCTATAGATATCCCTGGGTGAAAGTCCCTAAACCCTTATGGTACCAGGAGGTTGCTCCAACGTTTAGACCGAGTGGGTGCATGAGCGTCGAGTGCCAATTACCAGAAGGCCGCGCTTTTCCATTGTGTCATGGTCGGTTGGAAGGGGGTGTGGCCGTACTCGCCCTAGAGGAGCGAACGAAGCTAGGCTGAGTTTGACCAGCTCGAGGAATGGGTCCGCTATCGATGAACCGAGTCCGATATTGGTAGGCGGATAGTGAGGTCTATTCCACTCACCTTGTTGCCCGCGATGGGGTGGCAATCTGGTTAGATTGTACTAGACCCCAATGATATTCTAGATTTAAACCGTATTGACATGTGAACTCATATGAGGAATTGTATACTTGAGTTGCATCTCGCATCGCATAGCCTTGGTATGGCCGATATTATTCATGTCTTGCATCGCATAGCCGTGGTACGACTTATGGTCTTCATGGATTCATCAGCATGTTCGGCATTACTTTGATACTGCATAATTGTATTACTACATTGCGGGCACACTTTCACCACCCTCTAAGATTTCCATAAGCTTATGCACGACCGTTGCGTGCAGGTGACGTTGGACTGCAGCAGCGCTGAGGCAGGAGCACATAGCAGATCATCTTGGAGCTTTTTGTCCATTACCATTGTATTTCCCTTTATGCTCATTGTACTTATAAAGTTTTTTATCATAGTGGAAAAGTGATGAAATTTTCGGTTGTTGTTTGTGGGTTATGCCTTTGGTTATGCTTATTATGAATCAAACTGATGTTGAAAATCCTCCTCGTAGCATCCCAGGATAGGAACCTGGCGAATGGGTGCTGGGAGCCGAGAATGGGGTACTACGGAGGCCGTCGGCACCGGATTCGGCGATCAGGAATTTTGTTATGATGAAATCCTACTCTCAAAAGATTTTTCTATAAGGAAAATAGAGCGATTTCAATCATCTATGCATTTAAGGCATCCCAGCTTCATGATTTGCCATTGAGGTAGTAGCTGAAGGATCCTTGAATGCGGAAGTTCATTCCCCAATCCACTCTATAGAATATCAATGATGAGGGTGGATTGGAGGATGAACTCCCCTGAGAGAAAGGGCTTTAGGTATATGATCTTAGGTTAAACACTCAAAAGCACTTTCTTCTTTCTCTCGCAGTAACAATAGACAAGTCCTCTTTATATAGGCAAAAGGTTCCAATGGATATAAAATAGTCACATTTATAATAGAGTTCGATATCATCGAGCGTATACTCTCGATAGCATCGATGGTCAGCTCGATGACTCGAACTCAATGTCATACGCTTTTGAAACCTTTTGCCAGTTTATCGATGAATCGAAACAATTGTCGATGTCATCGGATTTCGAACTCCGATTCCATCGATGAGAGGTTCGATCCATCGACACTTGAAAAATGAGAGAGACTTGACGTGAAATATATTAGGTTTTCATGAGTGATCGACGGACTTTCGAGAGCATTGGAATTTGAATGTCGATGATATCGATAGCAGTGTCGATGCATCGATAAATCAAAAGGATTTTTCATAAAGCTTGCTGGACAGTTTATGTCTATGTTCAATGCAATCGATACGGCATCGATATCATCGATATTTGAATATCGATTCTATCGAGAGACCCCCGATCATAGATAAATCACCTTGAAATATTTTACTGGAGAACTTGGCGCCTAAGACCAATATCATCGAAGGCCTACCGATATCATCGAGGTTTGAATTTCGATGGTATCGAGGAGGCTTCGATATATCGATGCTTATATAATATTCTTTAAAAAACAGGGGTGGCGGAAAACTACCTGTCGATATTATCGAGTCATTTCCGATAGACTCAGGATTTGAATATCGATACATCGATAATTCCGTCCAGATATGGATGAGGTTGTTGAACAATTTGGTCCTCTTTTCGATGGTATCGATGGAGCATCGAGGACTTGACAACACAGGTCGATCATATCGAGATGTGTATCGATAAAATCGACAAGGCAAGAAAACTTATAGAGTTTTTCTATTTTGAAAACGTTTTCTTACCCTAAAAACCCTATGATATTCTAACATTTTAAAGGGTTTTAGTATACCTGATGATTTGGGACAAGGGATGTGAGGCTCAGATTTACCTATGCTGAGCTTGCACACATCCGGTTGAGGCAGATGCTTGAGATTATCTTCCTATCAAGCTCTGTAGTCTAACTGACTCAACACTCACGCTAATTGACAAACCAGGGCACTTTCAATTTCCCCCTTTGTCAATTACGTGAGAAAATCCCAAAACACCCTAGAGCACTGGACAAACACATCCTAAATTGTGTGTACATTCATTTTACACAATTTTACAATTTCTATTGAACCCATGTACACAGCCCAGTATCTGCTCCCCCTAACCGTAAATTCCCACTCGCTTGGTGCAGCCTGCTCCCCCTAACACCTGCAACATCATCCAAGCAGATATACAATTTTCCGTTTGGGGTGTTTGAACTGTTCTCCCCCTTTTTGTCAGTCATTGACAAAGATTTAACAGTTGATATTGATTGAAGCTTGAAGTATTTAGGAGAACCATCCTTCAAAGGAATATGCATATAACAGATAGATGTATAGTAGTAAAACAGTTGCTTAATCAGACATCATTTGCAATGATATAGCAGTTAGAATATTCATCACAAGCATCACATGCATTATATATCAAAAACTAGATAAACCAGGGGATC
The DNA here is from genome assembly GCA_021015155.1 of Magnolia officinalis. Taxonomy (NCBI): domain Eukaryota; kingdom Viridiplantae; phylum Streptophyta; class Magnoliopsida; order Magnoliales; family Magnoliaceae; genus Magnolia; species Magnolia officinalis. Next base: position 50,194,363 of record JAJHSJ010000008.1, read on the forward strand.
TTAAAACATAATCATGGCAGTAAAAATATGAATTATACTCAGCCATAACCAAAATTATCCAAAAACATATCTGAAAAGGCCTAGCTATATGTCCTAGAGGGGGGGGGGGGTGAATAGGATAATGCCAAATAAAACTTATAATAGCGGAATTAAAAGAAAATGATAGCCAAAGTAAATCACAATGCAGGAAAGTGAAACAACCTCAAAATTTAGATCTTGAGAGGTTGATACAAATGTTGTTCTAAGGACAACCTTTCACCAAAAACCAGAGTTTATGGTAGGACAACTTTATTTCTAAAAAGATCTTTGTATCAAATCTCAAACCAAAGAGGAATAAAGAAATAAATACAAACTGAATTGAAATAAATTGTAATTACAAATGTATTGTTCTAGGGACAGCCATACACCATAAAAATGGCAGGGCAACCTTGCTGGAACAACTTTTTAAAAGAAATTGAATATCAAGCTGATAAAGAAATAACAGAAAATAAATTCTAAACTATTACAAAATTCTCACAAAGCTTGAATTAAATGATTACAACATTCACCACCATACATACATCCCACAAAAGAAATTAAAGATTAGAAATATAAATCATTCAACCATAACACTAGGGATTATAGTGGTTCGCCTGTGTGTTCACCAACTGTTAAACAACAGCCACACAAAATGCTACTCCACTCCTAATATCCTCACACAGGGGATATTAGCGTTCACTAACAAAATAGGTTTTCCCAAGTTCACCAAAAACCTTTACAATTGTGTCTTTGTCTGTGGGCTTACACAAAAAAAAACCCCTCTTCTGAGTTTTCCTGGCTTTCCTCAGATAACCAATACAACAAGGTTTTTCTGGCAAATCTTGAAATAAACCAAAATAGAAAGGAATTTACAATTAAATGTAAAATACTTGAATATCTCCTTCGATATAGCAGCCCGGTAGAACCAAGTCAGAGTAGATGATTGAATGTCCAAGTTCAATGTCCAGTACTCAATTACAATGGTTCTAATTCTAATAGATTTTAAATTTAACCAAGTAGGGCTTGTCTTAATTGATTTTGATTCCAAAGAAAGGGAATAGCGATTCCTCTTATCAAATTAGATTGGAATAGCAGAAACAAAATCAATTAAATAAATCTAAGGAAAGAAAATATTAAATATGCACACTTAGCTTAGATGGAGCACAGAAATATCTCTCAGAAGTTCGACGAAGATTGGCTTGAATGAATTAATTAATTCGATGATTTCTTCTGAGATTCGTGCTCTATTTATAGGTGAGCAGATCGCATCTTCGACTGGTCTAAGGAATCCTTCGACTAGTCGAAGAAATAACAGATTTGAAAAAAAATCGGGCGCGATAAGCTTTGACCGTTCTACGACTGGTCGAAGGCCACCTTCGACTGGTCGTAGGTCACCTTCGACTGGTCGAAGACCTTGTGAATTTATCGCTGGACTTTGTGTCGAAGAATTACGACCGGTCGAAGAACCAGTCGACACTGTTCCTACGACTGGTCGAAGAAATCCCTGGACTAGTCGAAGCCTAACAGAAAATATCCGATTTTTGTAACAACCTTATGACTTATCAAGGAATTTCTTAGACTGGTCAAAGCAACTCTAGGACTAGTCGAAGAAGGCCTAGGACTAGTCGAAGAACTGACCAAACTTATGTAAAATAAACATTTGATTTATGTATCCAAAGTGACCTACTTCTAAGGTCAACCTAAGGTCAGTCAAACCTCAACCATGAAGTAAGGACATTGAAATATTAGGAACTAGTGATCTTGAAGTATGAGTCTTGAAGTCTTGATGTAGCTCAATCTTGAAAGAGTCTTGAGTTCTTTATGAACATCCTTGTACTCTTCTTGAAGTCTTGCAGCTTGAGTCATGTCTTGTGAGTAGTTCTTGCATTCAAGTTTGATCTTTCTACATGTGAGCTTAGCTTGTTGTGAACTTAGCTTGTACATGAATATTGATCTTTGAGAGAGCTTCACTTATGCAAGATATATAACAGTGATTTTGGCACCACAAATTTGACAACAAACAGGGATATAAAAAATAGCACTTACAATCTCCCCCTTTGTCAAATTAGTGACAAAACACATAACCAAGATAAACATAAACATAAAGTAAAACATCAGTAAAACACCAGTTCATATCAACTGTCAATATTGAATATTCAATATTCAACATTCAAACTCCCCCTGAGTAACATAACCAATGCTACTCTTATCACCTCTCACAACCACATCGTTAAGTTAAGAACAAACCATTTAAGTTAAAAACAAACCATTCTCCCCCTTTTTGTCACTATATGACAAAGGAAACAACAATAAAGGAGAACTAATTTAAGGGATATATGAGAGTAAACATGAGGAGTTATGAGATTATAGCAAAATAGATAAGGAGATACTCTGCATAGCTTCATATAAAATAAATATCCAGCATAAAACAGTGAAAGTATCCAACTAAAATTCAGTCAACTAAGTGCTAAATTATACGGTTATTACAGACCAGAAAATCCCAAAGACTAGTCAGATTAGACTAGAAGACGGAGCAGGAATAGAGATTAAGACAGGAGCCAGATAGAGGTATATAGTGGATGATGTGTTCTTCTGTTAATAATTGATATTTGCATGTACTTGAATTGAGAATCACGAGTAACAGACATGTTTTTAACTTTTCATTCAAATTCTCAACTTTACCCTCCAATGCACTCAGACGTGCATCAAAATCAGATGGTACAAAATCTGGATCATTTGTCGAATCAGAATCTAGTTCCTCAAAGATATCATCCATATTAATGTCATCCCCTGCTTCTTCATGACCAGCACCACCACCATTACCACCTTGTTCAGGAAGTAATTCCAGCTTCATCTTATTGAGATTAGTGTTGTTGAAAATCAGATGATGAATAGGAGCTTCATTAACAGGCATATCGACCAACATATGTGTGGCTAATACAGTCATTAAATAACCAAAAGGGATGTCACTATGACCAGGATGGAGTCTAAACTGAAGAAGGAAATGACTGATTAAGGATGGGAGACAAATCTGAGTACCACTGGAAATAGCATGAATAATACGTACCATAAAAGAGGTCAAGTCAGTTTTATTACCTGACTGAGGATACAGATTAGACACAAAGATTTTATGGAGCACTCTGTATTTGGGTAACAAAAACCTTGCGGGAAGCGCATTCCCTTTTCGTGTCCATTGAACATCCATGTTACACAAATCTCTAGTGAGCATACGTTTTTCAGAAATTGAGGGTTTATCAGTGAGGTTATGGATAGGAATACCCTCATCATTTACAGGAATCTCCATAAGGGCTGAAATTAAATGTCGATCAATTTCAAATGGCCCTTCACTAGTAGATATTTAAAAGTTAAACTATCCAGTGAGAAGTCACTTATGCATGTAAACATGGATTGAGCAATGGACCGGTATGCAGGCCCACCCCAATGCAATAAGTTAGCCCAACCTACAGCTTCAAGCGCAAGGTAGGATACCAAAAGATGCAATATGATTAATATCAACAGGATGTTCAACAATCACATTACGAGCTCTAAGGTCTATAACATAAGAAGGATCATTAGTAGGCTCAAGAAGATGACGTTTTGTCAATCTGGAGGAAGTAGAAGGACCATGGAAAGTAGATTTTTTACCTCTAGAAGCCATTTGCAACAAGGATATCAAGAATTTAAGAAGTTGCAAAGGATTGAGAAGAGGGTTTCTTCAAATCAGATTTTTCAAAAGTCAAACCCCAAATCTCAATAAAATAAAAAATAGAAAGCTTCAAGATAGACAAGAGAGTAATCTAGACACTGATTTGCAATAAAAATGGAAATGGAACATTAACCTTGAAGAACAAAGATGGTGGGTTCGACAAGTCGAAGCTCGGCTCCTTTGAGAGAAAAAAGGAAATGAGGAAGAAAGCAAAAATCTCCAAATTTAAGTGATTTCCGAGATCTACGACTGGTTGTAGGTATCTACGACCGGTCGTAGGACGACTGGTCGAGTACACTCACGACAGGTCGAAGGAAGTCCAGAAAAGCATATTTCTTGCAATTTTTTAAAGAAAATGAATTTAAACCTAGCAAATATATACACTATGATACATGTAGGCATAAATAATCATTTTGAAATACACATGCCAAGATCAAATTTCATCTTATTAAACCTAATTTTATCAAGAGGTTTTGTGAAAATATCAGCTCTCTGATCTTCAGTAGGAATATATTCTAGAGATATAACTTTTTCTTCTACCAATTCCCTAATATAATGAAATCTAATGTCAATGTGCTTAGTATGAGAATGCTGAATAGGATTTTTTGAAATATTTATTGCACTGAAATTATCACAATGCAATAACATAGAATCTTGTTTAATTCCATAATCACTCAGCATTCGTTGCATCCAAACAAGCTGTGTACATGCATTACCAGCTGCGATATACTCAGCTTCAGCTGTTGAAAGTGATATAGAATTTTGTTTCTTACTAAACCAGGAAACTAGACAATTTCTAATGTAAAAACAACCACCACTGGTTGATTTTCTATCATCTAGATTACCAGCCCAGTCAGCATCCGAGTACCCAGCTAATTGGACACTAGTCTCATGAGGATACCAGCGACCGAGATTTACAGTACTTGCAACATATCTAATAATTCGCTTGACAGCAATCAAGTGTGATTCTTTAGGATCAGATTGATATCTTGCGCAAATACCAACACTCAGAGAAATATCAGGTCTACTAGCAGTTAAATACAATAAACTACCAATCATACTCCGATAAAGTTTTGAATCAACATTTTTACCATTATAGTCTTTTGAGAGTTTCAGGGTAGTACTCATAGGAGTATCAAAATTCTTACCATTCTCAAATCGAAATCTCTTGATTAGATTCAAGGCATACTTGGATTAAGAGATGAATATTCCTTCAGGTTGCTGCTTAACTTGCAAACCAAGAAAATAGGTTAATTCCCCAACCATGCTCATTTCAAACTGTGATTTCATCAAGTCTGCAAACTCAGTAGTCAAGTTAGTACAAGTTGATCCATAAATGATATCATCAACATAAATCTGTACTATTAAGATATAATCATTATGTTTTTTTAACAAATAGAGTTTTATCAACAGATCCCATTTGAAAATTGTGACTTAAAAGAAATTTTCTTAGTTTCTCATACCATGCTCTAGGTGCTTGTTTTAATCCATAAAGTGCCTTTTTAAGCCGATACACATGATCAGTATTTTTGGGATCTTCAAAACCCATTGGCTGTTCAACATAGACTTCTTCATGTAAATCGCCATTTAGAAAAGCACTTTTTACATCCATCTGATAGATCTTTATCTTTCTAAAACATGCAATGGATATGAATAGTCTGATAGATTCAAGACGAGCTACTGGTGCAAAAGTTTCATCGAAATCAATTCCTTCAATTTGAGTATAACCTTATACCACCAGTCTAGCCTTGTTTCTAATTATATTTCCACATTCGTCAGACTTATTTTTGAAAATCCATTTTGTTCCAATGATGTGTTTATCTTAGGTCTTGGTACGAGGTACCAAACATCATTTCTTACGAATTGGTTAAGTTCTTCTTGCATCGCAACAATCCAGTTCTCATCAGCAAGAGCTTCTTTTACATTGGATGGTTCTATTTGGGATGTAAAACATACATAATTACATAAATCCTCAAGTTGTCTACGGGTGCGAACACCAGTGAGAGGGTTTCCAAGAATTTGAGTAGTTGGATGATCTTTAACAGTCCTCAATTCAGATTCAGTCTGATTTGATGAAGTATCGGGTTTATCAATGATTAGAACTTCATCATTATCTGAATTAGAGATAGGCTTATTCAAGTGATCATCAATGACAACATTGATGGATTCTTGAATCACACCAGTCCTTTTGTTCAGAACCCTATAAGCACGACTGTTTAAGGAATATCCTAGAAAAATCTCTTCATCACTTTTTGTATCGAATTTTTCCAAATTTTCACGATCACGTAAAATATAGCATTTGCTGCCAAAAACTCGAAAGTATTTAACAGTAGGCTTTTTATTGAACCACAATTCGTAAGCCATTTTATTATTATCTTTGCTAGTGTAGACTCGGTTAATAATATAACAAGCTGTGTTGACTGCTTCAGCCCAAAGATTTTTAGAGAGCTTCATGCTATTCAACATGACATTAGCCATTTCTTGAAGTACTCTATTCTTTCTTTCAACAATTCCATTTTGTTGTGGAGTTTTGGGAGCAGAGAATTCATGTAATATTCCTTGGTCGGTACAGAACTTCTCAAAATTGCTATTCTCAAATTCAGACCATGATCACTACGAATCTTACTGATTTGAGAACATTTTTCAGTTTGAATCCTTCTGAGAACTTTACTTACTTCTTCAAGGGTTTTAGATTTATCCCTTAAGAAGACTACCCATGTAAATCTGGTAAAGTCATCAACTATTACCAAGATATACTTTTTTCCACCACGACTTTCCGTTCTGGTAGGTCCTATCAGATCCATGTGGAGGAGTTCGAGTGGTCTTGATGTGGTATTTGAATTCACCTTTTTGTGTGAGTTCCTTGTTTGTTTGCCTATCTGGCATTCACCACATATTTTATCTAATTTCTGAAGTTTGGGTAAACCTCTTATAAGTTCTCGTTTGCTCAATCTATATAAATTTCGATAATGTACATGTCCAAGACGTTTGTGCCATAAATCAGTCTCGTCTGTATGGACCATGTGACATGTTTGATTAGATGAGCTAGATTCGCTAATAATATAGCAATTTTCAGATGTTCTACGTCCAGTTAATATTACAGAACCCTTATTGTTTAGTATCTCACAGCTTTGATTAGAAAACCGAACACTATGGTTATTATAACATATTTGAGATATACTAAGCAAGTTATGTTTTAAGCCTTCAACATATAAAACATTTTTAAACACAGGAAGATTAAAAAGTTGAACCGTACCTTGGCCTATAATCTTGCAGTTGCTACCATCACCAAATGTGACTGAACCATCAGTCATATCCTTCAGATCTGTGAATAAGGCTTTGTCCCCTGTCATATGCCTGGAGCATCCACTGTCTAGGTACCATTTTGAATGACTTGTTGCTTTGAAAGCAATGTGAGCAACCAAGCAGGTGACTTTTGGAACCCATTTCATAACTGTTTTAGGTTTAGGAACATAGTTGGTCTTCTTATGTTTATAGTTGTAAGAATGACCTATAGAGTTAGATTTTAAGAGCTCCTTAAGTAAATCAACTATCTTTTCAGCTAGTGGATTTCGTTTCTGATTAAAGTTGACATGGCTGCTTCTAGGGTTTTGAAAAGTTTTTGAATTTCTAGAAAAATCTTGATAAGTACTTTTCCCTTTTGAGTTTGAGGACTCTCCTTCAACAAACATTGGAGTATACTTTTGTGGATTTTTATCATATCCCAACCCGGATAGATCGCCACATTTTCTTAATCCGGATAAAAGTTTTTCTAACTTTGGATCTCCTTGGGCATATTTCCATGTGTCCTTTAGACTCAGAAGAGAAGATACTTCAGTTTTGAGTTTCTCAATTTCAGATTTTAAATCAATAATTAGGGAGTTCTTGAATTCCAAATCGTATTTTGATTTTTCAAAACAATCTGAAATTTGTGATTTTTCTAAGACAAGCGATTCAAAACATTCTTTGAGTTTAGAAAACTTTTCTTTTTGAAGTTTAAGTTTGACAGCAATTTTACAACTTTCCTTATATAGGGCATTGTAAGCATCTTGAAGATCATCTTCATTTTCACATTCACTACTCAGATTTTCTTCACTTGTTGAGTCATTATCTGAAATGTGAATTTGGCTAGAGTCATAAGAGCTTTAACCTCATTGCTCAACTCAGTTTCAGAATCTTCTGATTCAGAAGAAGCTTCAGAATCAGATGATTCATCCCATGTAGCCAACATACCCTTCTTCTTGGGTTTGTCCTTTTTAGGACATCTATTTGCTAAATGCCCATATTCTTGACAGTTGTAACATTGACTATCTTTCAAATATTTTTGAAATTTAGGTCTAAACTTCTTTTTATCATTTGATTTTTGAAAATCAACCCTTTTCTTGCTTTTGAAAATCTTGTAAAAATTTTTAGCTAAAAGAGCCATATCATCTTCTGAATCAGAATTTTCTTCTGAATTATATTTAGAAGATTTTAGTGCGATAGATTTACCTTTAGGAGCTTTAAAGTTTAACTCGTAGGTTTGTAGAGAACCAACTAGTTCTTCTACCCTCATATTATCCGTATCACGAAGTTCCTGGATCGCGGTTACTTTAGAATTGAACCGTTCAGGAAGTGAGCGTAATATCTTTGCTCACACTTTACTTTCTGGGATTTTATTGCCAAGACCCCACATAGAGTTTACAATGTCATTCAATCTAGTGTAGAAGTCCATAAACATTTCATTTTCCTCCATATGAATTTCTTCAAATTTGGTTGTGAGGAGTTGGACTTTAGATTTTTTGACAATTGTAGTACCCTCGTGTGTCATTTCTAATATATCCCAAGCTTGCTTTGCAGTATCACAGGAAATGATTCTTTTGAACTCATCCGGTGATAGTGCGCAAGTGATTGCATTTAGTGCTTTAGCATTTGCATTACTCTCACTTTTCTGAAGTGTGGTCCATTGGTAATATGGTGTAACTTTCATAGATTTTGAACCATCAACCCCAGTAACTTCCATGACAGGAGGTTTCCATTCAGTCATTGTGGCTTGCCACACATTTTCATCCATTGATTTGAGGAAGATCCTCATTATGGCTTTCCAATAGGCATAGTTGGAGCCATCAAATGGTGGAGGTCTCGTGACTGAAAGGCTATCAAAATTTGACATCTTTTTAAATAGCTTAGATCGTTAACTCAGGAAATAAATTCAAATCAATAAGAACGAGCTATTTGGCTCTGATACCACTTGAAAAGGCCTAGCTATATGTCTTAGAGGGGGGGGTGAATAGGACAATGCCAAATAAAACTTATAACAGCGGAATTAAAAGAAAATGATAGCCAAAGTAAATCACAATGCAGGAAAGTGAAACAACCTCAAAATTTAGATCTTGAGAGGTTGATACAAATGTTGTTCTAAGGACAACCTTTCACCAAAAACCAGAGTTTATGGTAGGACAACCTTATTTCTAGAAAGATCTTTGTATCAAATCTCAAACCAAAGGGAATAAAGAAATAAATACAAACTGAATTGAAATAAATTGTAATTACAAATGTATTGTTCTAGGGACAGCCATACACCATAAAAATGGCAGGGCAACCTTGCTGGAACAACTTTTAAAAGAAATTGAATATCAAGTTGATAAAGAAATAGCAGAAAATAAATTCTAAACTATTACAAAATTCTCACAAAGCTTGAATTAAATGATTACAACATTCACCACCATACATACATCCCACACAAGAATATTAAAGATTAGAAATATAAATCGTTCAACCATAACACTAGGGATTATAGTGGTTCGCCTGTGTGTTCACCAACTGTTAAACACAGCACCACACAAAATGCTACTCCACTCCTAATATCCTCACACAGGGGATATTAGCGTTCACTAACAAAATAGGTTTTCCCAGGTTCACCAAAAACCTTTACAATTGTGTCTTTGTCTGTGAGCTTACACAAAAAAAAAAAAAAAAACCCTCTTCTGAGTTTTTCTGGCTTTCCTCAGATAACCAATACAACAAGATTTTTCTGGCAAATCTTGAAATAAACCAAAATAGAAAGGAATTTATAATTAAATGTAAAATACCTGAATATCTCCTTCGATATAGCAGCCCGGTAGAACCAAGTCAGAGTAGATGATTGAATGTCCAAGTTCAATGTCCAATACTCAATTACAATGGTTCTAATTCTAATAGATTTTAAATTTAACCAAGTAGGGCTTGTCTTAATTGATTTTGATTCCAAAGAAAGGGAATAGCGATTCCTCTTATCAAATTAGATTGGAATAGCAGAAACAAAATCAATTAAATAAATCTAAGGAAAGAAAATATTAAATAAGCACACTTAGCTTAGATGGAGCACAGAAATATCTCTCAGAAGTTCGACGAAGATTGGCTTGAATGAATTAATTGATTCGATGATTTCTTCTGAGATTCGTGCTCTATTTATAGGTGAGCAGATCGCATCTTCGACTGGTTTAAGGAATCCTTCGACTAGTCGAAGAAATAACAGATTTGAAAAAAAAATCGGGCGCAATAAGCTTTGACCGTTTTACGACTGGTCGAAGGCCTCCTTCGACTGGTCGTAGGTCACCTTCGACTGGTCGAAGGTCTCCTTCGACTGGTCGAAGACCTTGTGAATTTATCGCTGGACTTTGTGTCGAAGAATTACGACTGGTCGAAGAACCAGTCGACACTGTTCCTACGACTGGTCGAAGAAATCCCTGGATTAGTCGAAGCCTAAAAGAAAATATCTGATTTTTGTAACAACCTTACGACTTATCAAGGAATTTCTTAGACTGGTCGAAGCAACTCTAGGACTAGTCGAAGAAGGCCTAGGACTAGTCGAAGAACTGACCAAACTTATGTAAAATAAACATTTGATTTATGTATCCAAAGTGACCTACTTCTAAGGTCAACCTAAGGTCAGTCAAACCTCAACCATGAAGTAAGGACATTGAAATATTAGGAATTAGTGATCTTGAAGTATGAGTCTTGAAGTCTTATGTAGCTCAATCTTGAAAGAGTCTTGAGTTCTTTATGAATCCTTGTACTCTTCTTGAAGTCTTGCAGCTTGAGTCATGTCTTGCGAGTAGTTCTTGCATTCAAGTTTGATCTTTGTACATGTGAGCTTAGCTTGTTGTGAACTTAGCTTGTACATGAATATTGATCTTTGAGAGAGCTTCACTTATGCAAGATATATAACAGTGATTTTGGCACCACAAATTTGATAACAAACAGGGATATAAAAAATTGCACTTACAATATCTATACTGCCCAAGATTGGTAGTAACTTAACAGTTATCCCAACAAAAATCACCAAGCCCATGCACGGGTACCAAAAAAAAAACGTAGTGATAGAATTTGCACAGTCAGCTCCTACCGACTCCGAGAATCACCATTGTGAGCAAGTCTACCACTTGCTGATTTATTTGCTGGAGAGCATCGACTTTTTCTTCGATCACGGTGAGACGTCTTTCACAGTTGGAAAGTCACTCCTCCATACTCACCATACCATTTAGTAGGTGACGTTCGAAGTGATGAGTTTGGCGATTTGTGATAGACTCCGGACTTAGTAGTGGCATTCGATTGGATCCCCGTGGACATGACGGATGAGAATATGGAGCAGCCACTACAGGGGAGCACTATTCTCGGGAAGGGCTGAACTGAGACACAACTGTTGAGCCACCTGAGCCACATTACTATCAAACCATGTCTCTGGATAAACTATATCAGATGTGGCAGGGAGACCAACATGATGAGCTAGTTTACAAATGAGTGCAGGAAAGGCTAGTGTATCCTGATGGTTGCCTTGAATGATACGAATTAGCTGCTTAAGAAGAAGTGTTGGGAGGCACACCTGAACTTCTTGATACACATCATACAGCACAAAGGGAGAAAGATGATTACCATTCACATCACAAGGATAGACATTGAACCCAAAAATGCTATGGAGGATTTTGAAAGTGAGTCCAAGATAATTAATATGAAGAGAATTATCATCGTTCCGAGAAATAGTAGTTCCCTGACATAGTGCTCGAGTTACCTCTCCCCAAACGCCTAGACCATTTAGATTCCGACTGGTAACTGGAATGCGAGTGACCTCGAGATCTAGAAGATTACTCAAAGTGATGGGAGTGATGTCCTTGGAGTAATGCAAGAATTCAATTTGAATGCATGGTGGATTGTCACGAATAACATGACATTTACTGGGGAAGTCATAGATCACCCCTATTTCATAAGTACCACCAAGATTTAGAATATTTTGTCATCCTATTACTTCTAGAAGGAGGTCCACTCCAAAAGGCTTAATGGCACTGTTAAGAACCAGACGTTCAACAACAGTGGCAGGATGTCTTACCGTTGGAATGAGTTAATGCATACTGGGTTGCTTGGCTTTTCCTTTTGAAGATTGTGAAGGAGACTTACCTTTCCCTTTGTTCATGATTTTTCAAAGTAAGAGACAGGTAAAGATAAGGATGGGTAACAAGGGGATTCCAAAAACTTTGGGAAGGAGGACAAAATTCTTTTTATAAAGAACCTGAAAATACCTAGACGAAAGCGAGATAGACTCTGAAATGGAAGGATAATACCAGTTTTGAGGAGCTTCCACGACCCACCGATGGACTTTCGACAGAGGATTCGAGCAGAAAAAAATTGAAAGCTTTTTCCAGAAAAATATAATTTTTCCACTCGACCGCCTTTTATCGGCCGGCAGTCTTCGATTGTATCGAACTTTCTTTCAATTATATCGACGATCCTCATTGGATGTTTATCGATAATAGCTTCGATGATAGTCATGATCATGTGAGTTTCTACATTCTGAAAAGATGTCGATGATATCGATAGTTGATCGATTTGATGAAAATGCACATGACTTATCGATAGTCATATCGAAGATGAGTATTTTTCATTAGCCCAAATATCTACAGACATATATGTATAGTATGGATCATCTTTGAATATGGCTTATACACAACAAAATTTTGTATAAGATTTGTACAAATCAAAATTATAAACATCAAGATGTTTATGTACAAAAAAATTTGAGGTGAGGAACCTCAGATATATCATTTAGAGCTCAACAAAAATTGCATCATTTCACCAAACATCCAGATCTAGATGCATGATCTGGACTTGTTTTTCTCTGCTCAGTACTTCTAGACATCAGTCCTTTCTATGCCTCTGATAATGTAGCAGTAGTTGCTTGTGCGATGACCCTTCATTACTGATTTTCCTGATTGGTTTAGGATTTCGCATTCTTGTCTGTTGAATTTGACCACATGCCCATTATCACAAATTTGAGATATGCTTAGGAGATTATGTGTCAGACCTTTTATGCAGAAAGCATTCTCATTTTTAAGCAACTTAATCCCTTTTATGATTCCCTGTCCAATTACTTTAGCAGTGGTTCCATCTCCGTAGGTAACTATCCCATTATAAAGATTCTTATAGTTTGAAAGAAGGGACATGTCTCCTGTAACATGTCTCGAGCAACCACTGTCTAGGTACCACTTAGTGTCATTGCCTATTAAGTGATTTGAGTGAGTAGCCAGACAATTTTTCTTTTCTTTAATTATCCACTTTGTGATAGGGTTCTTATTTGTAGTAGATTTAATTTTCTTATTTGATTCAATTACTTGATTACTTTCCGTGTTGCTACTGGAGGCATCAGATTTTTCAAGTATTTGTGTTTCATAACCAGTTTTAGCTTTAACTTTCTCATATCACAAGCCATTTTTTTTATTTCCAGATTTTCCCATACCTAAAAGTTTTGCTAACTTCTCACCACTCTGGGAAAACTTACAGTTTAGCTTGGCAATTTTTCTGGACTCTTTTAGATTAAAAGGAAGTGTATGATTTTCATTTTGAAGGAGCATATTTTTGTCTTTTAATTGCTCCACCTGTTTGTTTAGTTTTTCAAACTTGGATTTAAGAAAGGAGTTAATTCTCTCAAGTCTATCATTGTCAGAGTGATATTGCTGTAAATCATTGATTAGATGTGTATTAATTTCTAGAATTTTATCCAAATCTTTTTGCAGCAATTCCATTTTGTTCTCAGATACTCCAAGTCTTTTAACCACTTTGATGCAATTGATAAATAGTTGATTGTAAGCATCTTGTAGTTTATCCTGTTTTTCTTCTTCTTCTTCAGTTTCCTCATTGTCAGATGGAAATGATTCAGTGGCTTGTTGTTCTTTCTCATTCTCAGATTCGCTGGGAATGATTGGAGTAGTGGAGACCATAAGAGTTTTCAAGGATTTTTGGTCTCCATCACTTTCTGAGTCACAGGATTCTGAGTTTGACTCCTCTTTATCATCCCATGTTGCAGCCATCGCCTTGCCCTTAGTTTTTTTTGTTTTGGCATGCAGTAGATAGGTGTCCATACTTCTGACAGGCATAACATTGTGGTTCTTTAGTTCTGTTACCAAATTTTCCTGTAGAGGGTTTGTTGTCCACCTTATTACCTTTTGAGGTACGACCACAATTTTTCTGAAAGAACTTCCTGAATCATTGTGCCAGCAAAGCCACTTCCTCATATTCATCTTCTCTTTCACTTTCACTGTCCTCGTTTGTTGTTTTCTGAAAGTTTTTAGGACAGTTGTTTTGGATTTTTAGGTTTGTTTGAAGTGTAGTTCAAAAGTTTATAGGGAACCTACCAGTTCTTCTACTTTCATTTTGTCTATGTTCCTACACCTTCAATTGTTGTTACCTTGAGATTAAACCGTTCCGGCAGTGATCTAAGTATTTTCTTACAGATTTTTGAAACCAGAACTTTTTCTCCCAATCCACCCATGGAGTTGCAAATGATATTTAATTTTGTGAAGAACTCCATAAAGGTCTCATGCTCTTCCATTCTGAGACTTTCGGACTGTGAAGTCAGGAGTTGAAGTTTAGATCTCTTCACAGTGCTTATGCCTTCATGGGTTGTTTCCAATAGATCCCATGCTTTCTTGGATGTCCCACACATACTTATTTGATTGAAGATGTCTTGGGACACGGCACAGTAGGTGGCGTTCATAACTTTTGCTTCAGCAATCTGTTTTTCTTTATTGAACACCGTCTACTTTTCTTTGGGTTTGGGTTTTATGATGGTTGTGCCACTGTCAAGTACAATTTGTTCAATTGGTGGAACGTATCTGCTTTTAACTATATCCAAAACATCATGATTCAAAGATCTCAGAAAGTAATGCATCCTAGCCTTCCAGTCTGTATAATTTGAGCCATCAAATACTAGAGGCCTAGTGACCGATAAGCCCTCTCCTTTGGCCATATTCCAAACTTCAGTTAAGATCACTCTCTAGGCGGTGAAGCCCTTAAAGAGAGACCTGCTTTGATACCAATTGAAATAGCAGTGAAGACCGCTTTCATCGAAGTGGGAATATGCCAATATGTCCTAGAGGGGGGTGAATAGGACTTTTAAAGTTTTATAGTTTATTTAAAATCCTATTACACTAATCCTAACAACAAGCTCATATTAGGATTACTTAAAAATAGCTCTACTGGCTTCCAAGCTTAGTAGAGGATCCAATCACAAACTATTTAATAAGCGAACAGTATGTAAATAAGTTTATGATGGATATGACTGTGTATGTGTGTGAGGTGTGATCTCAGATATTCAGATATGAAAATATTAAAGTAAATCACACAATCAGAAAAATAGCAATCTCAAACACAGTCATTTTTATAGTGGTTCGACGATCACTTTACTCCACTCCCGGCAGATGCACTCAACCCTTGAGTGTGCCGGATTTCACTAAGGAGGTTTCACAACGGTTCACCTCAAACCTAAGGTTTTAAATCAGGTTCTCCTTCAACCTTTACAACCTACACTGAGGCTGACCGTTTATGCTCTCACGAGCAAGGGTCAACACAACGCACCCACTTTTAGGCACACTAACCAGGGATCGTCCATAAGACCCTAATGGAGGTTTTACGCGGTTTACCCCAAACCTGAGGTTTCACATGGTTCACCTCAAACCTAAGGTTTTGACTGGTTCACCTTCAACCAGATGTTTATGCTCTCCACAGAGCAAGGGTCCACACAACGCACCCACTACGTACACTCCCGCCGGAGGCCTCCTACGAGAGCTTGAAGGGGTGAGAAACACCTAAAACCCAATCCTAAAAAGGAATAATCACAAGTATCCTCTGGACTCTAGATACTTACAGATAAGTGGATGAGTCTCATTAAGCACGTTGACAAAGATCTCTTCCTGTGTTGATGAAGAGTCTTCGGTTTCCTTGATCCGCAACTCAAAAGATGTATTAATACATGGCGACAGGTTGGGTCAAGGTTATGATGAAATCCTACTCTCAAAAGATTTTCCTATAAGGAAGATAGAGCAATTTCAATCATCTATGCATTCAAGGCATCCCACCTTCATGATTTGCCATTAAGGTAGTACTTGAAGGATCCTTGAATGCGAAGTTCATTCCCCAATCCACTCTATAGAATATCAATGATGAGGGTGGATTGGAGGATGAACTCCTGTAACGCCCTGAAAATCGGGGGTCGAGCATAATCTCAACTCCCGAGTTCCAGAACATCACTTATGCAACAAAATGAATGATGATTGAATGTTGACTGTATTCGTGCATTGAACATGAGTGAGATTAAGCCAAAACAGCATATCATACTCCAGAGACAGTTAAATTTGCAAGCGGAAGACTGTGATAGATAGATAAAATATATAACTTATGATGAGTCTCCAGAGTGTGATAACATTACCAGGTTAAATAAATACAGGTGCAGTTCTAAAATGTACCAAATGTGAGGAAGTGTAATGCCTCCTATCCCATGTACATAGCCCCGTCAATACAATATCAGGTCTTCATCGACCTGCCAGAGAGATACAGATAGGAGAATTACTCCTATCATCATAGAAGTAGTCCGGCTCTGCTTCACAAGCATCGCCATCACCTGAAATTCAACAAATCTGGTGGGTGTTCGGAACACCGTCCCGTAACGTGGGAGTGAGTGATCAACTCAGTGGAACAATAAGGCATAGGTTAACATGTTATCAATTCAATCAAGCAGTAATGATAAAGCAGTACAAATCAAACAATTCTAACTACTCTTATTAAATGCAAGAATGAAATGACATGATGCTGTATGCCCTTGCCAAACCACCCTCAAGCGACATCATCTTACGTTCGCGAATGCTTACTCCCTCAGTGCGCCACATCTACAAAGCACATGCGGTGCATGCTCATGATTACCCAGTTTTTATTAGTCCATTTCAAACAGCAGTATTAGGAAACTAAGGTACCTCCCTTGTATCATTCCCAAACATGATCCATTCTAGGGTCGTCAATCATAGTTATTCTCATACGATGTTATGGTTTGAGAAGCGTAGTGAAGGCATCGCAAAGGGCTCATCACCCGTCAGCGCGGATACAGATCTCACCGTATGCGGCTCAATTGCTGGCCGTCAGCTCGAGTACAGGTCTCACCGTACTCGGCTCAATCACTAGCCGTCAGCTCAAGTACAGGTCTCACCGTACTCGGCTCAACTCACACTCTAGTTGCTGTGAAAGACTCGTGGCCAATCACAGACTCTTGGAGTGTACTCGATGATACTACGGAGGACTCGTCGCCCGTCAGCACGAGCACAGATCTCACCGTACTCGGCTCTCGCCGAGGTATCGACAGCTCGAATACAGTGTCCCATACCACCATATTCGGCTCACGAGTTGATTGCGCAATGGTCACTACGGGGAGGCACATGGCCCCAGCGTAGGCCGACAGCTCGACCACGGTGTCCCATACCACCATGCCCGGCTCATGCGACTTAGCGGATCTAGGTACCATGGTTAAACGGGGATCGCCACTGGTAAGTTTGGTACCCTAGGTTCAAGCAGTAGTGACCAAACAGGGTGAACACACATAAGGCAGATCGGGTTACTTGACGAGCTCGACTAGCACGATCGCCCGTTGAGCTGCACGACATGAAGTGCATAAACAACTTCGTATGGCCTAGCCACTGCCCGACAGGCAACGGACGACTCGAGTTCGTCGAACACATCCCACGTGGCAAATGAATCTCAGCCACGAGTTCAATCTCGTTACCGATTGCCTGGACTATAATCATAGCCCCAAACACAATCATTACAGAGATATAAAGCAGTAATGGATCAGGATTCAAATCATACAATCAGTCTGGTATTATCCGTTTAGGGCTGCCAGGGCTGTTGCACGCACTCGTTGCTCCGCTCCCCCATCACCCATGACGGATCATACAACATAAATATAAATTTAAACATATGCATTACATAGTTAAAATCATAAAACAGTTGAGCATGTTATGAATCACAACACAAGCATGAGTTTGTACATGTTCAAATCCTAATCACACAACTATCAAAGGAGATCATACACATAGTTAAAAGAGGTTGAGAATCATATCTCAACACCCTTATACTTTACAATTTGCTAACTACTACACATTCAGACATTTCAAGAAACACTTAAACAACCATACATCAACATACATGACATATGTCGATCACATAGGCATTAGGCCAAATCCTTTCGCTAGGGAGTTGCCCCAATCATAACACGCGTACACCCACGACGGATAGTCATGGCAAGCAGGAATCCAAGTTCCATATCCATTCAGTCATTTCCACAAACACTTGGGCCACACATTTTAGCATATATAGTGTATACTGGCCGTGGCGTGATTTAGGGCAAATCCTTTCGTCAAAGGGATATCGCCATTACAACAATCATATATCCATGACAATTAGTCATGGCGAGCACGAATGAGAATGCTATACTCATTCAACCATTTTCACAAACACTTAGAATACACTATTCCAACATACCTAGTGTATGTTAGCAAACATGTATTAGGGCTATTCTTTCGCTAAGCGGTTATTTTATCCGCGTATACCATATTCATACAACAATTAATCATGACATTTTATTTCCAAATCCGCACGTATGCGGAATTTCTAAAATACGCAATTTCAACATACATGACGTTTACACATGAACATGTATTTTTGCGATTCTTTTCGCCAAACTAACATTTTATCCACACATGATATAATCAAACATTAAATAAACATGTAAACATTTTCCCAAGAAAAATACGTATACGGTATTTATACGTATATCTAGAGTATGTGAAAATCCATATTCTTTATCGCTAATCGAAACAGGAAACGGAAAGCACTTTGTACATGTGCATTTGCATACAGATCATGAATCTATCATTATCTGACATTGAAAGCGTTGAAAAACGTAACTTATACGCTTAAAGTCCTCACCTTTGGTCGTAGAATCGTAACGGAGACGATAGGTTTGCTAAGCTTCCGTATACGGCAACTAGGCGACCTAGAGAAGGAAATAGGTTAGCTATTTCATAACCTACAACTATCAAATCTCCTAAACAGGTTAGGGTTAGGGTTTCTTACCTAGAAACGGGCTGGAATCGCCGGAAAAGCGATGAGAACGAGATGGTGCAGCCCGTGTGGTGGCAGGAAACGACGGCAGAGAGATTCTCCCACTTCTCCCTTTTCTCTCTCTTTTCCCTCTCTCAAATCCAAATTCGTATGGCTGGAATGGGAGAGGGTTTAAGGTCCTTATATAGCCTCAAAACTCACCGAAATAGACTCCTGTTCAAAGGTTACTGCTAATATAGGTATTTCGTCACTTTTCCAGCTCAAAAGAGGTTCTGGTTCTGGTGGCCCTCCTTGAGCCAAACGTCAGACTTAAGCTCACCACACATGGATCTATGAGGGATTACGTTTTCGGCTCGATCGGATTCCCAGATCGCACGTGGCGGACCACTTTCAGTTCAACGGTCCGTGGGCCACGATCAGAATTTCTGAGTACATGTAAATGTGTATGAAATTTTTCCTGATCCGAGGGTGTAATTTGGTCTGATTCTGACGGTCAGGTTGCTTAATACTGATGCGCAAGCGAAAGGTGCCAGATCACTATTCCAGATATTTTCTTTTCAAAAGGAATAGTGTTTTTCACACACCCTCGCTCCGGATCGAAATAAATGGCCGTGGGACATCGGAATCGCCTGATTTTTGAGATGATTGTCAAGCCCAGTGGGGCGGTCCTGGTTCCTTAGCTTCGTGTTAATCGGACTCCCGATGTGCGATCTAGACCTAATACGAAGTTTCGTTTCATTCCCGAGAGCAGACGGGAAATGAGTTCGGTTCTAAACTTTAGGGTAACCTAGAGTCACATGTTTTACAAGTTTTGGGTCTTGCAGATCGTATTTAAAGCGATCCCAACGGATTTCATGGCTAATCGAGTTTGCACTTAGTTAACTTTGTTAAATTTCTAAAGGATTTAATCCTAATTGTTTTTCTGGTTGAGATGGTACTTAGGCCTTTGCAGTTTGTATATAAAGTGATCCAAGTTTTACTACTTAGCTAGTTTAAGTTAGTGTCTAGGGCAAAAGTGCTTTGAAAATTGAAAGCACAAGGTAGAAAGGGGTGGGATTTGTGAAGGAATGGGTTCAGGAGCGATTTTAGACTGTGGGATTTAGTTTTGACAAGTTGATAAGGTCTTAGGATCGACCCATTGCCCTAGAACGTCTAATCCCAGGTTGGCAAAAATCCGGGATGTTACAACTCCCCTGAGAGAAAGGGCTTTGGGTATATGATCTTAGATTAAACACTCAAAAGCACTCTCTTCTTTCTCTCACAACAACAATAGACAAGTCCTCTTTATATTAGCAAAAGGTTCCAACGAATATAAAACGGTCACATTTATGACAGAGTTCGATATCATCGAGCAGGTTCGATATCATCGAGCGTATACTCTCGATAGCATCGATGGTCCGCTCGATAACTCGAACTCAATATCATACGCTTTTGAAACCTTTTACTAGTTGATCGATGAATCGAAACGATTGTCGATGTCATCAGATTTCGAACTTCGATTCCATCGATGAGAGGTTCGATCCATCGACACTTGAAAAATGAGAGAGACTTGACTTTAAATATTTCAGGTTTTTCATGAGTGATCGAGGGACCTTCAAGGTCATCGGGATTTGAATGTCGATGATATCGATAGCAGTGTCGATGCATCGATAAATCAAAAGAATTGTTCATAAAGTTTGCTGGACAGTTTATGTCCATGTTCGATGCAATTGATACAGCATCGATATCATTGATATTTGAATATCGATTCTATCGAGAGACCCCCGATCATAGATAAATCACCCTAAAATATTTTGCCGGAGAACTTGGCGCCCAAGACCGATATTGTCGAAGGCCTACCAATATCATCGAGGTTTGAATTTCGATGGTATCGAGGAGGCTTCGATATATCAATGCTTATATGATATTCTTTAAAAAAACAAGGGCGCCGAAAAATTGTTTGTCGATATTATCGAGTCACTTCCGATAGACTCGGGATTTGAATATTGATGATATCGATAGGTGTATCGATACATCGATAATTTCATCCAAATTTGTACGAGGTTGCTGGACATATTTGGTCCTCATTTCGATGGTATCGATGAAGCATCGAGGACTCGACAGCGCATGTCGATCATATCGAGATGTGTATCTATTAAATCGACAAGGCAAGAAAACTTAGAGAATTTTCCTATTTTGAAAACATTTTCTAACCCTAAAAACCCTATGATATTCTAACATTTTTAAGGGTTTTAGTATACCTGGTGATTTGGGAAAAGGGATGTGTGTCTCAGATTTACCTGTGGCGAGCTTGCACACATCCGGTTGAGGCAGACACTTGAGATGATCTTCCTATCAGGCTCTATAGTCTAACTGACTCAACACTCACGCTAATTGACAAACCAGGGCACTTTCATGTTCAAATGAGATTTATGTTTGTATTATTTGTTAAATGCTGATATGAGTAACATATGTGATTCCCTACTGCATTTGAGTATGTTTGGGACTACCACCTAGTCCAGGTAATCGGTAACAATTCCCGATTTAGTGGCCGAATTTGTTTCACCATATTAGACACGTTCGATGAATCCTAGTCGTACGCTGATTGTCGACAGTGGTTAGGCCATGCAGAGTGTTTACGTGCTACATGCCGATCAATTCAACGTGCGCTCGTACTAATCGCACTTGTCAAATAACCCGATTGGCCTATTGAGTGTTTACCATGTATGGACGCTACTGCTTGAATCTAAGGTACCACTTACCAATGTGAAGCCCATTTAACCATGGTACCAAGATCCTCTAAAACTCATAAGCTGGACATGGTGTTGTATGAGACACCGTGGTCGAGCTATCGGCCTACTCTGGGGTGACGAGCCTCTCCGTAGTGACCAGTGAGCAACCCAAACTCGTGAGCCAAATATGGTGGTGTATGGGACACCGTATTCGAGCTGTTAGCCTATGTTCAGGTGCCGAGCCTCCCGTAGTGACCTCGAGTATAAATTAGCCAAACGCTAAGGTGACGAGCCTCTCCGTAGTGACCTCGAGTGTGAACTCGTGAACTTACCTATCCACTATTTTTCATCAAGGGTGATGCCCCACAACTTACCTATCGTATGTGATTAACTAGGACTAACGACCCTAAATGGATCATTGTTTGGGTAAGTGATATAAAGGGAGGTACCTTAGCTTCCCAAATCTATTGTATGAATAAGCCTAATAAATTACTTGGCTAACAAGACCATGCACCGCATTGCATTTGCTTTGGCGAGGAAGCGCAGGTTTAGGGAGTTTTCCATGCGTGATCGTGAGATGATGTCACTAAGGGAGTGTAGGCGAGGGCATGCATCATTACATATATCATTCCTACATTAACAAGAGTACTTAGGATATGATTGTTGTATTGCTTCATCATTACTGCTTGACTGAATTGATAACATGTTAACCTTTGCCTTAAGTACCACTGAGTTGATCACTCACTCTCACTCCGAGACGATGTTTTAAAACACCAACCAGACTCTGATTTAGATGCAGGTTGTGATACAGCTTACGTGACGGAGCTGGACTTCATGGATGAGGAGGAATTCTCCTATATTCAGCTATCAGACGGGTCTCCGTAGACCTTGTTCTGATTCGTAGGGATTAAAGGGTTACATGGACTAGTTGGATAGTTGCATCTTGATATTTTGTGAATTTTCGGAACAAACACTTGTATATATTCAGCCTGGAACAGATTCATACTCCGGATGGTGAAACACTTTCATGTTATAATTCAAGTACTTAAGTCTTCCGCTTGCTTAATTTAATTGCACTTGGAGTATGAAATGTTATTTTGGTTTAATCTCACTCATGTTTAATGCACTAACATGGACAACATTTAATCATCATTATCTATGATGCATAAGTGATGCGTTAGAACTCGGGAGTTGAGCTTTGCTCGACCCCCGATTTTCGGCGCGTTATAATCAGCCTCGATGATCGGCCTCAACAATCGGCCTCGATTATCAGCCTCGACAATTGGCCTCGACAATCGACCTCAATAATCGGCCTTGACAATCGAAATCGGCCTTAATGATCGGAATCGGCCTCGGTAATCAGAATCGACCTCAACAATCGGAATCGGCCTCGAGAATCTGCCTAACAAAGGGCCTAAGGGAAAGTCACAATGTGGACATTTAACCATCATCGCCTGAGTCCTTACTCTTACCCGGGTGGTAGACTCCTTGGAGTTTCAACACTAGGTCAAGGGTTCGAGTACCCACGGTAGTGAAATCCCACGGTGTGCGTGTGTGGGGGTGTGTGTGCGTTTGTAAAAAAAAATAATAATAATAATAAAACCATCATCACCCATTAATGTGGACATTCAACCAACATTGCTCCCAAGGTGTGGCCCACATAGCGCCAAACGTATCGTGGGCCCATGACCTCTCACAAGGGCCTAATATACATCACACTGGACCATAAATACTTCACATCGGACCTCATTAATGGCCATAATTACATCACAACGGGCCCCATACAATCTCAATGGGCCACATACAATCATAATGGGCCACATACAATCTCAATGAGCCTTACACAAGGGTCTCATACATCAAGCGGACTGCATCGCATGGGCCTTATACATCACATCGGGCCTCATCATATGGGCCTAATGCACATCACTATGGGCCTAATGCACATCACTATGGACCACTCACACGGGCCTAATGCACATCACAATGGGCCGCTGACACGGGACTAATACACATCACTATGGGCCGCATCATATGGGGCGAAATACGTCCCAATGGGCCTCGGCACATGGGTCATAATAAATACATCACATTGGCCTCATATATAGGCTTCAAATATACATTAAGTGGGCCGTATCCACAGGCCGCACCAATGGGCATCATACATCAAGTGGGTCGCACCAATGGGCCTTAGACATCAAGTAGGCCGCATCGATGGGCCCCACCAATGGGCCCCAGACATCAAGTGGGCCACATCATTGGGCCGCACCAATGGGCCCCATCATTTACACCATTCATCTATTTAGAGATCTAAAACCAAAAATGAATCATATCGAAAGATCATCTGGACCATACCACAAATGGCAGTGTTGATAATGATTTTTACGGTTAAACAAATCACAGGACCCACCATAAAGTTTATTCTCCATCCAATTTAATCATACGGTCACAAAGACCTGGATTAAGAGGGTAAACAAATATCATATTGATCCAAAAGCCTCCGTGACCCGAAAAGGGTTTCAATGGTGGACGTTCAATCTCCACTATTTTTTGTAGTGTGGTCCACTGATAAATATATCTGCCTCATTTTTTTACTCACAAACCTTAAGACAAGCTCGCCAAATTGATGGACGGTTTGGATATAACACATACATCAATGGTCAATCCACCCACAGCACATATACCAATGAGGGCCCCATCATGGTTGGGCCTCATAGAACGTGCTGAAGTCAACACATCAGCTATCTTGCTGGTGGGACCCACTGTCGCTGCAAAAATGGATGGACAACATATGTAAAATGCATACATCACGGTGTAATTTCATAAAACACATAAATCATAGTACCACGGCACCGTCCAAATGTCTAAACGGTGCAACACAACACAATCAAGGTGGACTAACCCGTTCGGCATATGGACGGCGTGGATAACACATACCATAAATGGGACCCACAGAACTTGCTGATCTGCGCACAACAGCTACATAGATGCGGATGGACGGCGTTAGATATAATACATCAACAAGGTGGGCCCCACCCCCACACATGCAGCAAGTGAGGGGTGGGTCCCACAAAACATGAATACGCTGCAGCAGTAGCAATATAGGTGGTGTGGGAGGGGGTACTCCAGCCAATCCACTTTTCCCAAAAATGGTGGGTCCCACGTAGGGCCCACCATATATCTATATCTATATATATATATATATATATATATATATATATATATATTATATATATAATTACATTATTATAATAGTTTATTATTATTATTATTGTACTACATCCAGTCCAGCGTCCAGACGTTGGACGTTTAGATGGACGGTATAGATATAATCATATGCATCGTGGTGGGGTCCACACACGTGGCCCACCAAATATTATATATATATATATATATATCAAATGGGGGTCTCCAACGTCCAGGAAGAGATGGATGGCTAGGATATAAAATACATGCATCAAGGTGGGTCCCATCCCACACGTGCAACACGTGTGGGGTGGGCCCCACACATCTGCTGGATGGACGGATGGAGAACCACATACATGATGGTGCCACAGAGCTAGCTGGCGTCAAAGCAGCAACTTTGGGCTACGTGGGATGCACAGATGAAGGGTTTGGGTAAAGTACATATATCATGTGAGTCCAAATCGCCACGTGGGCCACATGCAAAGGATCCCCATTACGTGGGTGGTATTGATAAAAACACATACATCACGATGGATTAACACCGTCCAGACATTGTCCATGTAAATCAGCACCGTCCAGATCTGCTGGATGCTGTGCGTACACTACATACATCAAGGTGGTCTCACACCTCCCGTCTAGATGGACGGTGTGGGATGAAATCATACATCGTGGTGCGGTGGATCTCCACCATCTAGCATCATAGTGGACCACACATCAAATAAAAAGGGAAAGAGAGAGTGAGAGAGAGAGAGAGAGAGAGAGAGAGAGAGACGGTGGAAATAGGAGGGGCCCTTCCACTATGGGCCCCTTAAGCTTACAATCACATACAACAAGATAGGTCCCATTAAAAGTGGGCCCTAAATCTTTAAAAAAAATGAGATGATGAACACCCACCTTTGATCCCTTCTTCCTTATTCCTCTAATGCATTCTAGAGTTCCAAGGAAAGAGTTTCAACGGTGGAGATGAAGCTTGGATGGTGGGATTGGGTGGTAGGAAGGTGGGTCATACCTAGCTCTCTCCCATGGACGTCTACCTCTCTCATGGTTGCTTGCGAGATGGAGTTTTGAAATGAGAGAGAGATAAGAGAGAGAGAGGTGATGTAAGAGGGTGATGGGTGAAACGGTGAGTGGTGGGAGTGTACTTTTCATGTAAGGGATGTGTAAGAGAGAGAGTTGACTTTGGGGATGGGTGTTGTAGTTGACATGTGAGGTGATTGATGGGATATTTCTATTGGGATTTGCAAGCACGACATTTTTTCTCAAACTGAACGCAGGCCCACATCTCCTGGCCTAGGTATCACCTCGACTCGTAATACGCGGCATCGGAATCACGACGACGGTGCGGTCGCTAAGGTATAAGTCACGGGTCGAGCCGACGTTGGAATACGGATACGACTCAGGGTTGCGCGTAATTGTCGATAACAGATCGCGGGTCACCGGAATTCGACTGGGAGGACTGCGCGAGTCTATAGAATGATACAGTCTAGAATACAGGCCTTACAGCTCTCCCCTCCTAATAAAAATTTTATCCTCGAAATTTACTATCACACATGACAAGGCAAGGAAAGAAGAAGCATCAATATAAACAAATACATGGCATAATCAATCTATAGACAAATGGAGATAGCGTTTTCTAATCTCAGCCTTGCACTCCCAAGACGTCTCCTCAACAGAATGGTGACCCTTACTAAACCTCAGATCCTAGATCAGGAACGATCGAAACGGGGATATTATGCAGCCTCATAATCTCAACAGTAGGGAAGTAGATCAGAAAATTTCTAAGTTATCTCAACTCGGGGATCTAACCATTCTAAGTTCTCAACAATCATAGAGTGCAGGGTAGCTATCAGTTGTTATGGGATGTTATCTTTAGGTATTCCCAAGTTATGTTCTGATACCAACTTCTGTCAAGCCCCAAAATTGAAAATTAGGCTCACAAAATTCTCGATCGCCGAATCCGGTGCCGACACCCTCCGTAGTACCCCCAATCTTGGCTCTCAGTGCGCATACGTCAAATTTTGATTCTGGGATCCTACAATGAGCATTTTCCAAGGTACATTTATCTCGTAAGAAGCATAACCACAAGTTTACCTAAATCACAAAAGCAACATCATCATCACATATCCACTAATATAAATATTAAATACAGTGCTGAAAGGGAAATACATAAGTCAAAAATCAAAGCGCTAAAAGTCAGTTGCACGCTCCAAGCTCAACATTGATGCGACCTAACGCTACCTGCACGCATCTATTGTGCATAAGCTTATAGAAAGCTTAGAGGGTGGTGAAAGTGTGTGTACAAAGTTAGTGTCAAGTATGCAATACAATGTCATAAATCATACAATATTGGAATAAGTAGAAATACTTACAAGATCATGAATCATATGATATCAGAGTAAGCGAAAATATACTGGTAAGATCATGAATGTCATCAGTCGTACCAAGGCTATGCAATGCAAGGCATGAATACTAATGGCCATATCAATGCAGAAACATTGCAACCCAAAATGCTAAATGATGCGGATGCAATGTAATATGCAGTGCGAATGAAATGATCAATCTCGAGTGAAGTCGGAATGATAGTACGTAGTATCGCCGGCTATGGGGTCCATTACAAGGGACTTCTAGCCAAACCAGTTCCATACTCAATGTAATAGACTCCTGATCTCAGGTTAGTCACGCCCAACCAAAATCCTTGCCATTACGAAGGTACACAATAATTTGTTGTGCACCACCAGCTTGAGTGGATAGTGAATGAATGAATGAATGAGTATGCAACTCCTGCTCAATAAATTCACGTATCAGTACTGTACATCTTTGGGATCATCACCGGGGTCTAGTACACTCCAAACCAGATTGCTGCCCCATCGCGCACAATCAGGTGAGTGGAAGAGACCTCACTATCCACCTGACTAGTAGTCAGCCAATACCTATCCGGCACATCGATAGAGGACCCATTTATGAGCTGGTCAAACTCAACCTGGTTTTGCCCTCTACGAATCGGGCAAATAAGGCCAGACCCCCTCCCAAGCGACCACGACACAGTGGGAGACCCGCCCTACTGGTATTCGGCACTCGGGCGCTCATGTATCCAATCGGTCTAGACGTTGGGGTGTATCCTGTCCACGGAGGTTTATGAACTTTCACCCACGAACATCTAAAGTTCCTAGATGCTCGAACCAAACATTTCTGGTGTCCCATTTGACCATCCACGACATTTTGGGGAGGTCATAGCCCTGATGTCGTTAGGGCGTACAGTAATCACAATCACACAATGCAAGATGTAGGAGTTACATAGTCTAATCATGCATCAATCCTGCACATACCGTGCGCTCATGTGGGATAACTCCACCTATCAAGGAGTCTCATAAACCACCTGCACTATTGCATATGCCATGGTCAATCACATCTCATAACAAACACGTAGATGATGCGTGTGGGTATGTATCTCATGCTAAGCTGTCACATACTCATAATCGGTATCAATAACCGACCTCAGCAATCAGCCTCGACAATCAGCCTCGATATCCGTCCATGATAATCGGCCTCGACGAATGGCCTCGACAATCGGCCTCAATGATCGACCTCAACAACCGGCCTCGACATTTGGCCTCAATAATCAGCCTCGACAATCGAAATCGACCTCGACAATCGGCCTATACAATCGGCCTCGACAATCGAAATCGACCTCAATGATCGGAATCGGCCTCAACAATCGGAATCGGCCTCGTTAATCGAAATCGACCTCAACAATCGGAATCGGCCTCGACAATCGGCCTAACAAAGGGCTTAAGGGAAGGTCACAATGTGGACATTTAACCATCATCGCCCATCAATGTGGACATTCAACCAACATTGCTCCCAAGGTGTGGCCTACATAGGGCTAAACGTATCGTGGGCACATGACCTTGCACAAGGGCCTAATATACATCACATTGGGCCATAAATACATCACATCGGACCTCATCAATGGCCACAACTACATCACAACGGGCCCCATACAATCTAAATGGGCCACACACAATCATAATGGGCCACAAACAATCTCAATGGGCCTTACACAAGGGTCCCATACATCAAGCGGGCCGCATCGCACAGGCCTTATACAAGACATCGGGCCTCATCATATGGGCCTCATACACATCACTATGGGCTGCTCACATGGGACTAATGCACATCACTATAGGCCGCTGACACAGGCCTAATGCACATCACTATGGGCCGCTAACACGAGCCTAATACACATCACTATGGGCCGCATCATATGGGCTGGAAGATATCACAATGGGCCTTGAATACGTCGTAATAGGCCTCGACACATGGGTCATAAATACATCACATTGGCCTCATATAGGGGCCTCAAATATACATTAAGTGAGTCGTATCCACGGGCCACACCAATGGGCCTTAGACATCAAGTGGCCCGCACCAATGGGCCCCATACATCAAGTGGGCCGCATCGATGGGCCCAACCAATTGGCACCATACAGCAAGTGGGCCGCATCAATGGGCCGCACCAATGGGCCCCATCGTCTACACCATTTATCTATTTAGAGATCTAAAACCAAAAATGAATCATATCAAAAGTTCATCTGGACCATACCACAAATGGCAGTGGTGATAATGATTTTCATGGTTAAACAAATCACAGGGCCCACCATAAAGTATATTCTCCATCCAATCTAATCATACGGTCATAAAGACCTAGATTAAGAAGGTAAACAAATATCATATTGATACAAAACCCTCCGTGACCCAAAAAGGGTTTCACTGGTGGACGTTTAATCTTCACTATTTTGGCAGTGTGGTCCACTAATAAATCGATCTGCCTCATTTTTTTCTCTTAAGCCTTAAGACAAGCTCGCCAAATTGATGGACGATTTGGATATAACACATACAACAGTGGTCAGTCCACCCGTAGCAAATATACCAATGAAGGCCCCACCCAACAAAATGTCCAGATGGATGGTTGGATGGAACAGATCCATTAGTTTGGGCTCTACAGAACGTGCTGACATCAATACATCAACTATTTACTGGTGGGACCCACAGAGTTGGATGACGTCACTTTAGTGGGACCCACTGTCCCTGCAGAAATGGATGGATGGCATATGTAAAATGCATACATCTCGGTGTAATTTCACCGTCTAGCAATCTGGACGGTGGATATAAAACACATAAATCATGGTACCATGGCATCGTCAACACAACACAATCAAGGTGGGCCCCACCCATTCGGCATATGGACAGCGTGGATAACACATACCATAAATGGGACCCAAAGAACTTGCTGACCTTCACACAACCGCTGCATAGCTGTGGATGGACAACGTTGGATATAATACATCAGCAAGGTGGGCCCCACCCCCACACGTGCAGCAGGTGTGGGGTGGGTCCCAGAAAACATGCATACGCTGCAGCACAGCAATATAGGTGGGTGGGAGGGGGTACTCCAGCCAATCCACTTTTTCCCAAACAAGGTGGGTCCCACATAGGGCCACCATATATATATATATATATATAATATATATATATAATATAATATAATATAATACATTATTATAATAGTTTATTATTATTATTATTATTTACTACATCCAGTCCAGCGTCCAGATGCTGAAGTTTGGATGGACGGTATAGATATAATCATATGCATCGGGTGGGGTCCACACACGTGGCCCACCAATTATAATATATATATATATATATATATATATATATATATATATATATATATATATATATATATATATATATATATCAATATCAAAGGGGGGTCTCCATCATCCAGGAAGAGATGGATAGCTGGGATATAAAATACATGCATTAAGGTGGGTCCCATCCCACATGTGCAACATGTGTGGGGTGGTCCCCACGCATCTGCTGGATGTACGGATGGAGAACCACATACATCATGGTGCCAAAGAGCTAGCTGTAGTCAAAGCAGCAGCTTTG
Source organism: Magnolia officinalis (assembly GCA_021015155.1). Classification (NCBI taxonomy): domain Eukaryota; kingdom Viridiplantae; phylum Streptophyta; class Magnoliopsida; order Magnoliales; family Magnoliaceae; genus Magnolia; species Magnolia officinalis. The sequence continues at coordinate 50,225,335 of JAJHSJ010000008.1, forward strand.
GGCTACGTGGGATGCACAAATAGAGGGTTTGGGTAAAGCAAATATATCATGTGAGTCCCACATCCCCACGTGGGCCACGCACAGAGGGTCCTACATTACGTGGGTGGTATTGATAAAACACATACATCACAATGGATCAACACTGTCCAAACATTGTCCATGTAAATCAGCACCGTCCAAATCTGCTGGACGGTGTGCATACACCACATACATCAAGGTGGTCCCACACCTCCCGTCCAGATGGACGATGAGGGATGAAAACATACATCGTGGTGTGTTGGATCTCCACCGTCTAGCTTCGTGGTGGGCCACACATCAAGTAAAAAGGAAAAGAGAGAGAGAGAGAGAGAGAGAGAGAGAGAGAGAGAGAGAGAGAGAGAGAGAGAGAGAGAGAGAGAGACGATGGAAATAGGATGGGCCCCTCCACTATGGGCCTCGTAAGCTTACAATCATATACATCAATATAGGTCCCATTAAAAGTGGGCCCTAAATCTTAAAAATATATATATGAGATGATGAACACCCACCTTTTATCTCTTCTTCCTTCTTCCGCTAATGGGTTCTAGAGTTCCAAGGAAAGAGTTTCAATGGTGGAGATGAAGCTTTGATGGTCGGATTGGGTGGTAAGAAGGTCGGCCATACCTAACTCTCTCCCATGGACGTCCACCTCTCTCATGGTTGCTTGGGAGATGGAGTTTTGAAATGAGAGAGATGAGAGAGAGAGAGAGAGAGAGGTGATGTAAGAGGGTGATGGGTGAAAAGGTGAGTGATAGGAGTGTACTTGACATGTAAGGGATGTGTAAGAGAGAGAGTTGACTTTGGGGATGGGTGTTGTACTTGACATGTGAGGTGATTGATGGGATTGATTGATGGGATATTTCTCTTGAGTTTTGTAAAGCACGGCATTTTTTCTCGAACTGAATGCGAGCCCACATCTCTTGGCCTGGGTATCGCCTCTGCGGGTAATACGCAGCAAGGGCATAGTCGCTAAGGTATAAGTTACAGGTTGAGCTGACTCTAGAATACAGGATACGACTCAGGGTTGCGCACAATTATCGATAACAAATCGCGGGTCGCCGAAATTCGACCGGGAAGCCGCGGTAGTCTAAGGAACGCTAAGGTCTAGGATATGGGCCTTACACCCTAAGTGATGGAGTTACCCCACATGAGCGCGCTGTATGCACATGGATTGATGCAGGGTTGATTGGTATGATTCATACATCCCACATTTGCATGGCACGATTATTATTCACCCTAGCTTCATCAGGGTCGTAGCCTCCATAGGCATATCATGGATGGCCAAATTTGGACACCAGAAATGTTTGGTTCTAGCACTGTGGGCATGTAGGATGTCCTTGGATGAAAGTCTCAGAACCGTCATGGTACCAAGAGATGCTCCAATGTCGAGACCGAGTGGAAAACATGAGCGCCAGTGTCGTTACCATTAGGCCGTGTCTCCCACTGTATCGTGGTCGGTTGGAAGGGGGTGTGGCCTTATCCGCCCGAGTGAAGGGGCTATAAGTTAGGCTGAGTTTGACCCACTTGTAAATGGTTCCGCTACTGGTGGGCCTCGTTGGTATTGGCTGACCACAGGCGGGTAATGAGGTCTCTTATGCTCACTAGGCTACGCTGCTAGGGAGGTGGCAATCAATGTGGAGTGTATTTGACCCCGGTGGTTTTTAAGAGAGGAATTATACTGATATGTGGATTTGATATGAGGACTGGCATGATCACATTGCATATTGCATATGACATTTAGCTATATAGGCCCCACATTGCATAGCTTTGGGATAGCTGATAGCATTCATGCGTGCTATTGCATAGCCTTGGTATGGCTGATGACATTCCTGCCTTGTATTGCATAGCCTTGTTATGGCTGGTGGTATTCATGGTCTTGCCAACATATTCTGCATACTATGATATTGCATACTTGACACCTGTCCTGCACACACTTACACCACACTCTAAGCTTTCTATAAGTTTATGCATGATTGATGCTTGTAGGTGACGCTAGGCAGTAGCTGAGCAGGAGCCGGGGCGTGCCACGGAGCTTTCTTTTAGAGTTTTATTATAGTCATTGTACCTTTCCCTTCATCCGCCTTGTATTGTAAAAAGTTTTTCTTCTTAATGGACTTATGATGGTGCTCCTGTGGTTATTATTTTGTGTGTTATGATCTTGGTTATACTGATTATAAAACAGGCTTAAGTTATAGAAATCCTCCTTGTAGGATCCCAGCATCAGAACCTGAGTGTGTGGTTGTCAAGAGCCGAGAATGGGGTGTTACGGAGGCTGCCGGTGCCAGATTCGGCGATCAGAAATTTTGTGAGCCCAATTTTCGAGTTTGGGGCGTGACAACTCTCATCTTTATTATATTGGCCATTGTCACATCTATCTCTATTGAGTTGACCATTGTCACTCTTTTCTTTATTATATTGACCTTGTGCTATCTAATCTTTAAGGCTTGGGCATGTGTCTTGTTATTCCAAAACCTCCATGATTCAGATCACGTTCTCTATCAATTCAAGCGATGTGTTGAAGGTATCACAACTAGTGACTCAAATATTTATCATAGACGTAATGCGTTACTGGTAGCGGCCCTCTTGGTCGGCATGTAATTCCGTGGGTTGGTTGGCGTGGTGCACAATCAATGTAAGTAAATCGTCATACGTGTTACATCACTTCTTTTGGGATTGGATGTTGCAAATAGTCACTTCATGAACACATCATGTTATGTAAATCCCTCAACCGCATGTTGTGTTGCCTTGAGATGTTCGTGTAAATCCGCATTAACGTTGTCCATGCCGGCGAATATCCACAATTATGGGATGCAGGTCGAGTCGGGTTTTTAATGAATTATATTTTACATTGTGATGATCACTACGTATGATGAGCTGTACACACTTTGCTAGGCATGCATCTCATGTAGGTGTTTGTGCATACCGATATCTCATGTATTAGTGGAGTACGAGGCATATTAGAACCCTTAAATTACTTTTATAAATCTCTTAAATTATTGTTAATCTTAAAAGATAACTATCACTATGAGTAGGGTGTTGACCCTCTCCAATCGTACATATTATGCAAGTGGTATACAGATTGACGACCTGGAGAATAATCTCCCTATAAAAGATTATACTGAAAGAATAAGAAGATAATTTTATAATTTAGCTTTATACTTCCACTGCGAACTCTGCATTGTAAGAAACTCCTATTAAGAGGACACTTGATGTTTTATTGGATTCTTTTAATAATAATGACAGTTGATTTATTTTTTTCGTGAATGGTTACCTTCATGAATATATTTGGATGTGATTTTTTTTTTTTTTTTTTTTAATAAGGTGTAATTTTTAAAGCATCCAAGTTTATACATTATTAACACCCGGTTTTCTCGATCACGAGTATAAACTCTGGTCGTGATCATTCTGGATGTTACATATTGCAACACCTTCTATGTATTCATGGGTTAACCTTTCCGCCCTCATCCAATTCTTTCATGGTGTCATGAAAGCCATCTATAGTACCACATACATGATGTGTACAAGTTAGATTATTAAAGAGTATGTCTACCTAACTGACTAAATCAGCCACCCATCCACGACCGGATAAATTATAATGCTTTCTTTTTCCAATTTCAATGCATACGTCGAAATTCTGGCAACATCTCCCCATGTCTCTCCAGATATGTTGATCTTGCATTTGATTTCTACTTCAGGTATCAATATAAAGTGAGGATATTTGATAATGGAAATAAACCGAAGAAACATATCTAGAGAGAAAAAGGAGATATGACGCATAAAAAAGGCAAGTGCAGTTAAATTAGTAAAAATAAAAGCATTACAATCTATCCGGTCTTGAACTATCCAAACAGGGATAATTTGAAGATTTCTATGCATCAAATAGCATACTGTATCTATACCTGGCCACATAGAAATCCTTAAATGGGTAACTGATTGTCCTATTCTGCATACACAAGCACATCAAAATTTGTAAACTAAAGAAACATAATTCAAAATTTAATCATGTAGAATCAAGGTAATTAACCTAATAATATATATTACATACTAGTAACATACAACCAACATTGGGGCACCATAACATCAGCTACAGGAATATCATGTCCTCTTAAACAAGCTATCCTCCATTGATAACATATATATATATATATATATATATATATATATATATAGTTATTTATTTTCATTCACATTTCCAAATACATTCATCATCCAACCAAATATTAATAACATATATAAATAAATAAAAAAGATATCCAACCAACTATGTATAATAATTTGCAACTTAACCTGCTAGGAACTATCATGCACCGTAATGTCTTATGGCAGAGTGGGTTTAACATGATTGTGCACATCTAAGTCAATGAAAGTATAAATACATTGAGAGATTATATGTAGTTTGAGCATACCAAAGTTCAAAAGATAAATACATGGAGCTAAGATGAGTTTTTATTAAATGACCATTTTGCATATAGCATGTCAAAGGTCTCATGGGCTAGTTCCGGTCGTGGCTAAATGACATGTCATCGAGCTAGTAGGTTGTGAACGTGTGCATGGCACATGATATTACCAACAGGTAAAGTGACAAAGTTAAAGCTTTCTCGTAATAGTTGTGGGTCCCATTGTGCTCTGATCAAAGAACTATAAGTTACAGTTCTCCTAGCTGCATTAGTTTACTTAGACAGTCCAATTAACCAATCTGAACTATCCGTTAAGTTCATAATATATTTCATGCACTACCATGCAAACACTACAGTGATTAGATTAGTTCAGCCTTAGCTTTTATATCCATCCTTTTTTCCAAGCCATGGATGGGATGGTTACAACTGCATAACAAAAATAGTTCTTTAGAATCATGATCAATCCATTATTAGCCCCAATAAGTAGATGGATCAAACAATTTTATTGGGCCTATTTGTGCGTAAATGATCTTGACTGTCCATATTAAAGGCCATTGATCAATTGGTTGATATTTGTTAAATTGGTATGGTGTTTATATTACATGACAACCCCATGAAAACGTGCCTTGGACCTAATGAATAGTCTAGATCAATGGATTGGACTTTTAAATGTCAATAAAGAAAAGAGAGATAAATAAATAAAAGACAGAAGGTGAAATCCCAAATTCCAAAAATCCTCAAGTCCCCAAAATCCTAAAATCCCCAAATCCCTATTTTGTAAAATCAGAAAAACCACAATTGGGTGTCCACATGCAGATTTGTAAGCCCTAAAAATCCACAAATCCCTAAATGAGGGCCCACATTGAATCGGGAATCCAACAATTACTGAATCCCCAAATTCCCAAATCGGCATTGAGATTGAAAGAGAGAGAGAGAGAGAGAGAGAGAGAGAAATAACATACTTTCATTATTGATTCTTCAACCGAACTTCAGAGAGAGAGAGAGAGAGAGAGAGAGAGAGAGAGAGGAGGCGTGCGTGGGTAGGGCGTTCGTGAACAATCTAAATCAATGGTTAGGTTTTTGGCTCCATTTGGAGATGGATCACACACACCACACACACACACACACACACACACACACAGAGGTTAGGGGGCACAGGGAGAGAGAGGGAGAGAGAGAGGATTAGGGCGAGAGAAAGAGAGGGGTGTTGGAAGTGGCTTGTGTACCTAGTAACTCAGTATTCTTAACATACTGATTAAACTTTTTGGGGCCTACTATGAATGCATGTGATCTATCCACTCCGTCCATCCATTTTACCAATAATTTTAGGTCTTTAGCTAAAAATGAAACATATCAAAAGCTTAAATGGACCACACCACTAAAAACAGTGTTAATTGAATGTCTACCGTTGAAAAGTTCTTAGGGGCCACAAAAGTTTTAGATATCAAGATGATATTTGTATCTTCACTTCATAAATGTATGTGCGATCTTATGAACAAGTTGGATGACACATAAACATCACTGGAGGCTTTGGAAAGGTTTCAATGATGGAAATCAATACTTCCATTGTTTCCTTTGGTATGGTCAACTTGAGCTTTGGATATGCTTCAATTTTAGGCTCAACCCTTAAAATGATCTAGAAAAATGGATGGACGGAGTGGATAAAGCACATGCATTCACGGTGGGCCCAACAAAGTTAATTACTCTGTACGATAAGAGTGTACCGAGTAATACGCAATTCGAAAGTTGTTATTGATGTGATGTCGCCATGTTTTATTGTCCCCACCATGATGTGTGTTGTATCCACACCATCCATCCATTTGAAGAGAAAATTTTAGAGCATGAACCAAAGCATGAGGAAGATTCAAAGTTCAAGCGGACCCCACCACAAAAAACAATGCAGATTGAATACTTATCATTAAATACTCAAACTACTATAAAGGATAAACGAAATAAATCTAGCTATTACAACATTCACCACATGAACATGAAAATAAAATACAGCATTCACCACATCACATATATCATCATCATACGAACTCTGAGAATTATAGTGGTTCGGTGTGTACACCAACTGTTCTAAATAGCCATGCCTACTCTACTCCCAATATCCATAACCCACGGGATATTGGCTTTCACTATGAAAAAAGGTTTTCCAAGGTTCACCTTAAAACCTTTAAAATTGTGTTTTCAACAGCCTACCGTAATTAAAAACCCCACACACTGAGATCTTCTAGCTATCTCAGTCAAAACCACAAAAGAGATTTTCTGGTAATCTCACAAAGCAAATACAATAATTGAAATGATAATACTTATCTGAAGATTCTTCTTCTACGATGTAGCCCAGTGGAACTGCCTTTTTGAAGATGTAGATGTTCAATGTTCAATCTCACAAATGATGGGGTTCTAGATCTAAATGAATTTTAATTTAAATCCAACATTGGGCTACTTTGATTCAATTTCTTGGATCTCAAAAGGGTAAAACAAAATTCCCTTTTTAACAAGTACGATTGAATAACAATAGATCGAGAAATTCAAAATCAAAAAGCTATAAAATAATCTTAAATTATCGTACAATAGCTTCATAATAGCGGGGACTAAGTTCTCAGAGAGGAGGATTGAATTAGCTTGGAATGAGTATGAAATGCTGAGAAAATTCCTCTATTTATAGGGTGAAATTTGGTTCGCTCAACTGGCCTAAGGACTGCCTCGAGTAGTCTTAGCAGTAATCAACTTTCAAAAATTCTGGTGTGATCAGAGATAAACGACACCCACAATTTTTCCTGGCCTGGCTCAACTGGTTGAGCATGGCACTCAACTGGTGAAGTGGGGCTAAAAAAACCTTGCTGGACTTTGAGGCGCGCCTGCCGACTGGTCGAGCTGTCCTCGAGCCGTCTCGCGTGCAGCGTGTCACGTGCAGTTGTTGAGTAAGACCTACCAGATTTATCAAAATTTTGAGTTAATTTCTGTATCGAGAAAACCCTGGAAAGACGGACCAAGACCGGTAGCCTGCCGACTGCTGGCTACTAAGTCGAATGACTAGGGCTAGTCGAAGCCAAGAAATAAAGTAAGTGCAATGACCTAAATTCAATATATCCATAAAATACGACAAACTCTAAGGTCTTTCTAGGGTCACATATACCTTAAATATGAGTATTGAACTTGTAAACTTTGGTCGCTTTGGTAGATAGTATTCTTGAAGTACTTGAAGCTTGATCTGATACTCTTTGAAACTTGAAACTTGTACACTTGAACTTGGACTTGTATACTTGAACTTGGACTTATATACTTGAACTTGATCGTGTAATGCATTTGGGCTTGAATTAGTATTTTGAAGTCGTAATTGCACTCGGCCTTGTGTATGAACTTGATCTTATATTTGCAGTTGAACATGCACTTTGATTTGAAGTTGTGGTAGCATTTGATGTTGATGTAGATGACTTGAAACTCATCTTTGTATGAAGGTGAACTTTCCATCTATCAAAAAGTCAATCACTCCAAATTGTTTATCACTACTAAATTTGACAAAACAAGGTGCTAGATCTAAACCATAGCACTTACAATCTCCCCCTTTGTCAAATTTGTGACAAAACCAACTTAGAAGATCAACCTATTCATTATACAGAAGTTCACAAACAAATCAAACTTTCAAAAATCTCCCCCTCAATCTACTCCCCCTCAAGTTGAGCTTGGTGGCTTGTAGAAACCTATATTAACAGATATATATCAAAAAAATATATACATACATGCATCTCTCTACATCATTCACCAAAACATAACCACCATTCTACACAAATTCTCTCCATTTTTTTCACAATATGACAAAGGAAGAAATATACAATAAAGCGCAAACAAGATAGAGATTATGACATATGAAAAAAGTAGTAGAAAGAGAATAAAAAGTTAAAAGATTAAACCATAATGAAGGAAAGCGTCAACATCAAACAGTTATACATGTCCAAATAGAAAATAGTCAATGAGTGAAAGTATAGAGTTAATACATGTCCAAAATCAAATATCAAGTAAAGCAAACTAGTCAGAGCTAGATGAAGAGGGAGGTGGAATGGACGGATCAATTTGGTGCAATCCCTTTGTAATGCATCAAAAATACTTACACATATATTTCATTTGATTATCTTGGGATATTTTTAATCCATCCACCTTCTCTTCTAAAGCGTGAAGGCGCTCATCAAATCCAAAAGGCTGAAAATCAGGATTTGCCTCTACATCATCTGTTTCCAATTCAGCAAAGATATCATCCATGTTGGCGTAAGTTGGTAGCGCATCTTCCTCTCTAACTTCTTCCCCAACTTCCTCAACAACCCCAACCCTTTGACCAAGAGCTAACCTCAAATTCATCTTATTTATATTTGAATTATTAAATGGAAGATGTGAAATAGGAGCTTCTCCAGGTGGCATGCTCACAAGGCAATGCAAAGCCTGGGTGGTCATCAAATGGGCAAAAGGGAAAAAGATATGGTCGGGGTGAAGACGAAATTGTATAATGAAATAACATATCAAAGAAGGAAGACATATAGGGACACCAGACACGATAGAACAAATGATACGAACCATAAATGATGTAAGATCAGTTTTTTTTTGGATCGAGGATAGACATTAGAAATAAAAATATGATGAAACACTCTGTATTTGGGCAACATTTGGTTGGCCCGGAGCGCATTACCTGAACTCCATAAAGAGTCCATGTTACACAATTTTCTGGACATAGAACATTTTTCTGACTCATTCAGCTTTTCAGCTAGGGTCGTAATCAGAATGCCATCATCATTCACATTGATATCCATTAAACCCGAAATCAAGTGACGATCAACTGTAAATGAGCCTTCTCTAAATATGATTGTGAAGGTCAAATCCTCAAGTGAAATATCACCAATGCAAGCGTACATCCCTTACGCAATGGAGCGGTATGCGGGTCCGCCCTAATTCAAAATGTTGTCCCATCCTACAGCAACAAGGAGGGGGACAATATAAAATTGTGCAAGGTGATTGGCATTGACAGTGCGCTTAACTATAACATCGCGGTGATGAAGATCCCGCACATATTCGGGGTACTCATCGGGTGGTTAAAGAGTTCGCACCCTAATAGGTGTGGAATGAGAATAGGATGCTCTATAAGGTTTCCTCTTTGTTCTTCCTTTCATTACAAGGATCAACAAAGAAATGCAATAAAGAAATCAAGGGTTTCAAACCCAACAGATTTTATGCAAATACATCATAGAAATCACATGGAAAGATGAAATAAATGCAAGAATCCAACAATGTGAGAATCAAGGAACCTAAATACGAAAGGAAATCGAAAATGGAGCACTTACCAAGTAGTAATCGAAGGTGGTTCGACCGGTCGGAGAAGGGGTAAGTGAGGAAGATGAAAGAAATGGAGAAAAAAGTATTTTTTTTTTCATACTTAAAGGCCCTCCAACCGCGCTTCCCGACTCATTGAGTACATACTCGACTGATCGAGCCATGACTGGTTGAGTATGTGCTCGACCGGTAGTGCAAGCACAAAAAAATGCACATTTTATTATATTTTTTAATTCCAAATAATTTACATAAAAATATAAAAATAAAAATAAAGCATGCAAACATGATAAACTCAGTTCGAATTACACATACCTATATCCATTTTTAACTTAGAAAACCTATTTCTGTCAAGTGGTTTAGTAAATATGTCTGCAAGCTGTTTTTCAGTTTGTACATATTCCAATGCAATAATTTTATCTTCCACTAATTCCTGAATGTAATAATACCTAATGTCAATATGTTTGGTACGGGAATGCTTGATGGGATTCTTAGAAATATTAATTGTGCTAGAATTATCACAATACAGTATCATAGTATCTTGCACAATACCATAGTCATTGAGCATTCTTTTCATCCATACCAGCTGGGTACAAGCATTTCCGACTGTGATATATTCAGCCTCAGCTGTGGATAGAGATACGAAACTTTATTTCTTGTTGTGCCATGAAACCAAACAGTTCCCAACATAAAAACATCTACCACTAGTAGACTTTCTATCATCTATATTCCTAGCCCGGTCAGCATCCAAATATCCAGTTAATTGAACATTAGTATCATGCGGATACCATAGGCCTAGATTAGCCTTACTTGCGACATATCTAATAATTCGCTTGACAGCAATATGGTGAGATTCCTTAGGATCTTATTGATATCTAGCACATATGCCTACATTGAATGTTATATCAGGTTGGCTTGCAGTTAAGTATAATAAACTACCCATCATGCTGCGATATAACCGAGGATCTACACTTTTACCTGTTGCATCCTTTAAAAACTTACGAGTTGTACTCATAGGAGTATCGAAATATTTGTCATTCCCAAATCCAAAATTCTTAACTAGATTTAGAGCATACTTAGTTTGAGAAATGAAAATACCGTCATCAAGTTGTTTAACTTGTAAACCTATAAAGTATTTTAATTTTCACACCATGCTTATTTCGAACTTAGATTTCATCAACTCTGTAAACTCAATAGACAGGTTAGAACATGTAGAACCATAGATAATATCATCAACTTAAATTTGTACTATATGTGTTTATTATGTTTCTTAACAAAAAGAGTTTTATCAACACTCCCCATAACAAAATTATGACTTAGTAAGAACTTAGTCAATTTCTCATAGCATGCCCTAGGAGCTTCTTTCAAACCATAAAGCGTCTTTTTAAGGCGATACACATGATTAGAGTGTTTAGGGTCCTTACAACCCTTAGGTTGTTCAACATAAACCTCTTCATGTAAATCACCATTTAGAAATGCACTTTTGACATCCATTTGATAGATTTTAAACTTTTTGAAACATACAATGGATATGAATAATCTGATTGATTTAAGACGAGCTACTGGGGCAAAGGTTTCATCGTAATCGACTCCTATTTTAGTATACCCTTGTACAACCAGTCTAGCCATGTTTCTTATTATATTTCCCAACTCATCAGATTTATTTTTAAAAATCTAGTTAGTTCCAATTATATATTTATCAGATGGTCTTGAAACCAAATATCACACATCATTCCTGATAAATTGATTCAGTTTATCTTGCATGACAACTATCCAATTTTCATCAGTGACTGCCTCTTTCACATTGGCTGGTTCAATTTGGGAAGTAAAACATACATAATTGAATATGTTTTTCAATTGTTTTTGAGTACGTACACCATTGAGAGGATTCCCTAAAATTTGATCAATAGGATGATCTTTGACTGAACGTAGTTTAGTGTTGATTTGACAAGATGAGGAGTCAGCTTTATCAAATACAGTGACTTCATCATCTTCTGAACTAGATATTGATGTGTTCAGGTGATCATCAATAACCACATTAATAGACTCCTGAATAACACCAGCTCTCTTGTTAAGAACACGGTATACTCGACTATTCAAAGCATAACCTAGAAAAATCCCTTCATCAGTTTTAGTGTCGAACTTCCCTAAAATTTTCCGGTCACATAAAATATAACACTTACTTCCAAAAATTCGAAAGTATTTGACTGTGGGTTTCTTATTAAACCACAGTTTATAAGAAGTTTTATCTTTTAATTTTCTGATATAAACACGGTTTATTATATAACATGCAGTATTAACAGCTTCAGCCCATAAGTTCATAGGTAACTTCATACTATTTAACATTATATTGGCCATCTCTTGTAGTATTCTGTTCTTCCTTTCAATAACCCCATTTTGTTGAGGCGTCTTAGGAGCAGAAAACTCGTGCGATATACCATGATTGCTACAAAACTTCTCAATTTTGTTAATTTCGAATTCCGATTCATGATCGCTTTGGATCTTAACTACATTCATTTCTTTTTCTGTTTGAATACGCTTAAGTATTCTTTTGACTTCATCGAGAGTTTCAGATTTATCTTTCATGAATGTAACCTAAGTAAATCTGGTAAAGTCATATACAATTACCAAGAAATACTTCTTACCACCTCTACTCTCCGTTCTGGTTGGTCCTACTAGATCCATGTGGAGAAATTCAAGAGGTTTAGATGTGGCGGTGGAGTTCACTTTCTTGTGACTACACCTTGTTTATTTTCCAATTTGACATTCGCCACATATTTTATCCATTTTCTTTAATTTGGGTAGACCTCTAATAAGATCGGCTTTGCTCAATCTATACAAATTTCGGTAGTTTACATGTCCAAGGCGCTTGTGCTATAATTCGCTATAATTGGTTTGGACCATGTAACAAGATACTTTAGATGAGCAAGATTCACTTACGATATAGCAATTCTCAGACGTCCTATGACCATTTAATATCACACAACCTTTATCGTTTAAGATCTCGCATCCTTGATTAGTGAATTTTACACAATGCTTATTATCGCAGATTTGAGAAATACTCAAAAGATTGTGCTTAAGCCCTTCTACAAATAAAATATTTTCAAAAGGAGGGATGTTAGAGATATGAACCGTACCTTGGCCAATAATTTTGTAGTTGCTTCCATCACCAAAAGTGACTGAACCATTAATATTATCTTTGTAGTTGGTGAACAAATCTCTATAATCTGTCATGTGCCTTGAGCAATCACTGTCTAGGTACCACTTTGATTGACTCGAAGCCTTGAAGGCGGTGTGGGAAACCAAACAAGTAACCTTATGAACCCAATTCATAGTAGTTTTGGGTTTTGAAACACTGTTGGTTTTTCTTTGCTTATTATAATTATTAACTCTCACAATAGAGTTAGATTTGAGGAGCTCCTTGAGTAAATCCACAACTTTTTCAGCTAAATGATTATAGGAATGTTTTCTAAAGCTGACATTAGAATTGACTTTAGGTGCTTGAAAACTCGTTCTATTTATAGAGTTATTTTGGTTATTAAATTTCAAGTCCTTTCCTTTTGAGTTAGAGGATTCTACTTTGACAAATATAGGAGTTATACTCTTATTTTTCATAGGCATGTATTTATCATAGCCCAGACTCGATTTATCTCCACATGTTCTTGATGCGGTTAATAACTTTTCAAGTTTAGGGTCTCCCTGGGCATACCTCCATGTATCCTTTGAACTCAATAGGGAAGAAACTTCACGTTTTAGTTTCTCATTTTCTGTTCTTAATTTTTCCAATTCAGATGTTTTGAAATTCAAATCACATTTAGCTTTTTCAAAACAATCAGAAATATGAGATTTTTCTAAAACAGTATTTTCAAAATTCTCTTTTAATTTTAGAAATTTCTCTTTTTGAAATTTAAGTTTAAGAACAATCTTACAACTCTCCCTGTATAGGGCATTATAGGCATCTTGATGATCATCTTTATTATCATTCTCAGGGTCACTCCTCAGATTATCATATCCAGTTGAATCGTAACTATCTGTGGAAGTGACTCTGGCTAGAGTCATTAAAGCCTTGACTTCATTTGAAGTTTCAGGTTTTGATTCATCCGACTTAGAAGAAGCTTCAGAGCTGGATGATTCATCCCATGTGGCTAACATGCCTTTTCGCTTTGGCTTGTCCCTCTTTGGACACTTATTTGCCAAATGCCCATATTCATGGCAGTTGAAACATTGGCTATCTTTTAGAGATTTTCATGTTTTAGATTTACCCCTTTTTCTTCTTAGAGGGTTTTTGAAAATCAACTGTCTTTTTTACTTTTGAAAATTTTATAAAACTTTTCACAAATAAAGCCATATCATCCTCTGAGTTTTCACAATCAGAATTAGCATTACTATCATATGAAGTTGATTTGGATGATTTAAGAGCGATAGACTTACCTTTTGGAGCTTTGAAATTTAACTCGTATGTTTGAAGAGAACCAACAAGTTCCTCAACCTTCATGTTATCTATGTCTCTAAGTTCTTGAATGGCGGAAACCTTGGAATTGAATCTCTCAGGAAGTGATCGCAGAATTTTTGCATAGACTTTGCTTTCTAGGATGCTATCTCCAAGACCCCACATAGAGTTCACTATGTCATTTAATTTCGTATAGAAGTCCATGAATGACTCATTTTCTTCCATACGTATTTCCTCAAACCTAGTGGTGAGGATCTGAACTTTTGACTTTTTGAGAATAGATGTACCCTTGTGTGTCATTTCAAGAATGTCTCGGGCTTGTTTAACAGTATCGCAAGATATAATTCTTTTGAATTCATCAGGTGATGGTGCATAAGTGATTACATTTAAAGCCTTAGCATTTGGACTGCTCACATTTTTCTGAAGAGTAGTCCAACTATAAAATGGTGTTTCTCTCATGGACTTGGTTCCATCACTGCCTAGAACTTCAAATATTGGTGGTTTCCATCTAGTCACTGTGGCTTGCCACATGCTTTCATCAATGGACCTTAAAAAGATCCTCATTCGGGCTTTCCAATATACATAATTGGAGCCATCAAATTGTGGTAGCCTATTAATAAATAGGCTATCAAAATTTAACATCCTGAAAGCTTTGGATCGAAACTCAGAAATAAATAAATAATAAATATATACATATATATATATAATATATATTATATATATATAATATAATATATATATATATATATATATATATATATATATATATATATATATAAAAGCCACTCATCTTTGATACCACTTGAAAAGGGATGAGCTCTCAGTCCTAGGGGGGGGGGGGGGGGATGCAGATAGCTGAAATAAATAGAAACCTCAAATGCACTAGTCTTAAGAGGTTAATACGAAGTTTATTCAAAGGACAACCTTACACCAAAAACCAAGGTTTATGGTAGGACAACCTGATGTTTTGAACTTAGTAAGGATCAAAAACTCAAACTAATATAAAGGATAAATGAAATAAATCTTGCCATTACAACATTCACCACATGAACATGAAAATAAAATACAGCTTCACCACATCACATACATCATCATCATCATCCAAACTCCAAGAATTATAGTGGTTTGGTGTGTACACCAACTATTCTCAAACAGCCACATCTACTCCACTCCCAAATCTACAACCCACGGGATATTGGCTTTCACTATGAAAGAAGGTTTTTTAAGGTTCACCTTAAAACCTTTACAATTGTGTTTTCAATGGGCTACCACAATTAAAAACCCCACACAGTGAGATCTTCTGGTTATCTCAATCAAAACTACAAAAGAGATTTTCTGGTAATCTCACAAACCAAAATAAAATAATTGAAATGATAATACTTATCTGATGATTCTTCTTCTTCGATGTGGCCCGGTAGAATTGCCTTTTTGAAGATGTAGATGTTCAATGTTCAATCTCACAAATGACAGGGTTCTAGGTCTAAATGAATTTCAATTTAAATCCAACCTTGGGCTACTTTAATTCAATTTCTTGAATCTCAGAAGGGTAAAACAAAATTCCCTTTTTAACAAGTAAGATTGAATAGTAAAAGATCAAGAAATTCAAAATAAAAAAGCTATAAAAGGATCTTAAATTACCATACAATAGCTTCACAATAGTGGAGACTTAGTTCTCAGAGAGGAGGCTTGAATTAGCTTGGAATAAGTATGAAATGCTGAGAAAAGTCCTCTATTTATAGGGTGGAATTTGGTTTGCTCGACTGGCCTAAGGACTGCCTCGACTGGTCCTGGCAGTAAAAAAATTTTAAAAATTCTAGTGCGATCGGATAAACCCGACACTCGACTGGTCGAGTGGCCTGCTTGACTGGTCATGAACCTACCAGACTTATCCAAAATTTTGAGTCAATCTATAAATTGGTCGAGAAAAAACCCTGGACTGGTCGAGTCAGTGCCTAGACTAGTCAAAGTATGATTAGGGCTAGTCGAAGCAAATCCTAAAATAAGTACAATGACCCAAATTTAATCTGTAATATGAATAACCTAACCATAAGGTCTTTCTATGGTCACATATACCTTAAATGTGAGTATTGAACTTGTAAACTTCGGTCGCTTTGGTTGATAGTATTCTTGAAGTACTTGAAGCTTGATCTTGTACTCTTTGAAACTTGAAACTTGTACACTTGAACTTGGACTTGTATACTTAAACTTGATCATGTAATGTATTTGGACTTGAATTAGTATTTTTAAGTCGCATTTACACTCGGTCTTGTGTATGAACTTGATCTTGTATTTGCAGTTGAACATGCACTTTGATTTGAAGTTGTAGTAGCATTTGATGTTGATGTAGATGACTTGAAACTCATCTTCGTATGAAGGTGAACTTTCCATCTATTGAACTTGAAGGTAAACTTTCCATCTATCAAACAAGTCAATCACTCCAAATTGGTTTTTAACTACAAAATTTGACAATACAAGGTGTTTGATATAAACCATAGCACTTGCACCACGTCATCGATATGTTTTTTCCATCATATTTTAGTATGTGATTCCAAATCATAAGAAGATCCAAATCTCAAGTGGGCCATACCAATCAAAGTAGTGGTGTATAACCATTAAAAACCTTTTGTAGGCCACAAAAGTTTTGGATCAATTTGATATTTGTAATTTCCCTTCACCAGATCTTCTTTAGAATATCAACAAGTTGGATTGCAAATAAACACTAATAAAAACCTTACAACGGGCCCTTTGTAATTTTTAATGGTGACACTATATTATTACTCTTTTCAGTGGTCTAGTCAACCTAAGATATAAATCTACACAATATTTTATTCCCCACCCAAAAAATGGACTGGAGAAAAAAATGGACTGGAAATCAACTCTTCAGCATCTCAGTTTTTTATATTTTTATATTTTTATATATATATATTTTTAATCTCGATTCTTTTCAAAATCTTAATTTTTCTGAAACATTTTTTTTTCAAACTCTATAACTTTCTTTTTTCAAAATCTCATTTTTTTTATCTCAAAAATTTTCAAAATCTCAAACATTGTCATTTTTATTCCAAACCTTTGAACTTTTTTTTTTTTTTTTTTTTTTTAAGTTATCAAATTTCTTTTTCAAAATTTCAAAATCACATTTTCTTGAACTTATCAAATTTCGTTTTCAAAATGTTAAATTTTTGTCAAAATCTTAGTTTTTTTTTTTTAACCTCATTTTTTAATCATTATAAAAAATTTAACTACTTAATTTTTTATTTTTTTTTCAAAATGTCCATTTTTTAAATGTTAAATTTTTAACAAAATATCATTTTGTTATCAAACTTTTTTTTTTTTTTAAATACAATTTCTGATTTTATTTTTTTTACATCTCATTTTTTCCCAAAATCTTTTTTTTTTCAAACTTAGCAATTTATTCAAAATTTTCAAGATGCCATTTTTTTCAAAAGCACCATTTTTTTTTTTTCAACTTTTCAATTTTCTTTTTCAAAATGATAATTTTTTGTCAAAATCTCGTTGTTTTTTTAAATCATTATTATTTTTTTTTTTTCGAAATCACAAATTTTTGAACTTCTCAATTTTCTTTTCAAAATGTCAGTTTTTTGTCAAAATCTCGATTTTTTTAATCTCATTTTTTCTTCAAAAACTTCTTAGACTATAATAAAGTACAAATTTACACCAAATTCTACAAAAAAATAAAAAAAAGAATATAACATAGGTTGGGACAAAAGTGAATTTAGGACGAACCATGATCCATTGCAAAAGCAAATAAAATCCGTCCCTAATTGTTTTTAATTTGGTTTTTGGGTGGTACTTTCTGACGGACCAAAATTTGTCGCAAAATCTTAATTTGTGACTAAATCCATTGTAAATCTCATTTTAGTGACTCTGTCGCTAAATTCCTCCATTGAAAACCGCCATAATTTTTATTAAAGATGCGCGTGATGGACATTTTCTGCTACAGAACCCTTTTTTGCAACCGACGATGTCTGTCGCAAAATTCATCGTAAATTCATGATTTTTATGTAGTTTATCAGCCGCTTGATCGATATCTTGGATGACCATCGGCTGCTTGGTCGACTGTTTGGTTTTCTTTTGAATTCCTCCTAGATATTTCCTGTCATGTCATTCTTTGACCTATGATTCCGTAAAAAACACTCCAAGCATCTTTCAATATCTTTAACTTATAATATCTTTTCTTTGTTATAACTTAGTGCCCTTTTTAATTGGGTTTCTAAAGAATAGTAAATAATACGGTACAACACTAGTAATGTGTCATGCCCCAAACTCGGAAATCGGGCTCACAAAATTCTTGATCACCGAATCCGGTGCCGACAACCTCCGTAGTACCAGGCTCACAAAATTCTCGATCACCAAATCCGATGCCGATAGCCTCCGTAGTGCCCCATTCCCTGCTCCCAATGCCCATATGCTAGATTCTAATCTTGGGATTCTACAAGGAGGATTTTCCAACGTACATTTAACTCGTAATAAGTATAACCACAAGTTTACCCAAATCACAAAGGCAACATCATCATCACATATCCACTAATATAAACATTTAAATAAAGTGTTGAAAGGTAAATACATATATCGTAAATCAAAGCTCCAGTAGACAGCTGCACACTCTAAGTTCAACGCTGCTGCAACATAAAGCCACCTGTACGCATCTATCATGCATAAGCTTATAGAAAGCTCAGAGGGTGGTGTAAGTGTGTGAATAAGG
Organism: Magnolia officinalis; assembly: GCA_021015155.1. Taxonomy (NCBI): domain Eukaryota; kingdom Viridiplantae; phylum Streptophyta; class Magnoliopsida; order Magnoliales; family Magnoliaceae; genus Magnolia; species Magnolia officinalis. The sequence continues at coordinate 50,244,242 of JAJHSJ010000008.1, forward strand.
TAAGTGCCAAGTACGCAATATCAGAGCAATGCGGAAACATGCTGGTAAGTCAGTAAATACCATCAGCCTTGTCCAGGCTATGTAATGCAAAAACATAGTAAGCCAATATCATATACTAAGGAAGCAATACAATATGCAAATCCTCACGAGTCCATGAATACCGCTAGCCGTATCTAGGCCATATAAATGCAGAAACATAGCAACCCAAAATGTCATATGTCATGGATGTAATGCAATATGCAGATCCTAGCAAGTCCATAATACCATAAACCTTATTTAGGATATGCAATACGAAAGCATAGTAAACCAAATGCTATGTGCTGAGTATGTAATGTAATATGTGGTGCGAATGAAATGACCAAGCTGGAGTGTGAAGTCGGGATGATAGTATGTTGTATCACAGGCTACGGGGTCCATCACAAGGAACTTCTATCCAAACCAGTCTCATCCCTATATTTGGATAGATAGTCTCAATGTGGTAAACTCCTGGTCTCAGCTTGGTCATGCGCCCCAACCGAAATCCTGGCCATTGCAAAGGTACACATAACAATTAGTTGCGCAACATTAGCTCGAGTGGATAATGAATGAATGAATGAATGAGTAAAATGTTGAGTACGTAACTCATACTCAGTAAGTCCATATATCAGTGTCGTACATCTTTGGGATCATCACCGAGGTCTAATACACTCTACGCTAGCTTGCCGTCCCTATCTGAGCGCACAACTGGGTAAGTGGAAGACACCTCACTATTCGCTTGCCAATATTGGGCCCGGCTCGTCGATAGCGGAACCATTCCTCAAGCTGGTCAAACTCAACCTAAATATTACCCCCTCACTCAGGCGGGTAAGTTCACACTCCCTTCCAACCAACCACGATACAGTGGGAGATGCGTCCTACGGGTATACGGCCCTCATGCGCTCATGTATATCCATTCGGTCTAGACGTTGGAGCGTCCCCTGACCTCAGGGGTTTAGGGACTTTCACCCGCGGACATCCAAAGTGCCTATATGCTCAAACTAAACAATTTTCGGTGTCCCATCTGGCCTTCTACGATATGCCTATGGAGGCCGCAGTCCTGATGTCACTAAGGCGCCAAATGATCATGTCACAAAATACGAGACGCATGAGCCATACCATTTAGTCATGCATCAAACCTGCATGTACCGCACGCTCATGAGGGTAACTCCTCCTATCAGGGAGTCTCATAATAATCCGCCTATGGCATATGTAATGGTTAACCACATCTCATAACAAACATGTAGATGATGTGTATGGGCATGTATCATGATGTTATGTTGTCACATACTCATAATCTGTATCAATAACCGGCACTGGTAATTGGCATCAATAATTGGCCTCGATAATCAGCCTACATGAAAGGTGGGGTCCGTAGATGAACAACCGATCTAAACCATAATATAAGGAATGACCCTCGGCCGTGGATATGCCAAATCTGGCAGCATGGAGTGTAACGCCCTGAAAATTAGGGGTCAAGCAAAGCTCAGCTCCCGAGTTCCAACGCATCACTTATGCAACATAGATAATGATGATTATGATGAGTGCATTGAAGCATGAAGGGGATTAGACCAAAACAGCATATCATACTCCAGAGACAGTTAAATTACGCAAGCGGAAGACTGTGATAGATATATAACATATATAAACTGTTGTAAGTCTCCAGAGTGTGAACATGTTACCAGGTTAAATATATCAATGTATACTCCAAAAAATGGATAAAATGAATATACAAGGGTGTTCCAAAAGAGCAAACTAAAGTGTAATGGCATCTAATCAGCAACCCTATAACCCCGTCGATCAGAAGGTGGTCTACATAGACCCGATTGATAGCTGTCTAAGGAGAAACCCTCCTCATCATCATAAAAATCTAGCTCCGCTTCGCAAGCATCCTCATCATCTAAAACTCAAACAGGGTTTGGTTGGTGTGTACAATATCGTCCCATAACGTGGGAGTGAGTGATCAACTCAGTGGAATAATAAAGCAGAGGTTAACATGTTATCAATTTAGTCAAGCAGTAATGATAAAGCAGTAAATCACACATCCTTAAGTACTCTTGTTAATGTAAGAATGATATGAATGTATGATGCATGCCCTCGCCTATGCTCCCTCAGCGACTTCATCTCATGTTCGCGCATGAACAACACTGCCTTAGTGCTTGACCTGTTACGCCTGAACGCACGCGTAATGCGGTGCATGCATATGATTATCAAGTTCTTATTAGTCATTTTCATTCAGCAGGATTGGGAAACTAAGGTACCTCCCTTGTATCAATACCCAAACAATGATCCATTCTAGGGTCGTCAGTCCTAGTAAATCTCATACGATGTTACGGTTCTAGGTCGTTGCAAAGGGCTCGTCGCCAAATCAGTACAGGCCTAGTTTATACTCTAGATGCTATGGAAGGGTTATTGCCTCCACGTAGACTCAGAGTATGCTCGAGGTCACTACAAAGGGCACGTCTAGGGCTGCAAGGCTATTGCACGGAATCATTACACCACTCCACCATCACCCATCACGGATTCGTTATTAAAAAAGTGTAGGCCGACAGCTCGAATATAGTGTCTCATACCACCGTATTTGGCTCACGAGTCTAGGTTGCTCACTGGTCACTACAGGGATGCTCGTCGCCCCAGCGTAGGCCGACAGCTCGACCACGGTGTCCCATACCACCATGTCCGGCTCATGAGTCTTAGCGGATCTAGGTACCAAGGTTAACAGAGTTTTCACTGGTGAGTTTGGTACCTTAGGTTCAAGCAGTAATGTCCAAACATGGTGAACATATATCGGGTCAATCGGGTTACTTGATGAGCTCGACTAGCACGAGCGCACATCAAGTAAATCGACATGAAGTGCGTAAGCACTCCGCGTGGCCTAACCACTGTCGATAACCGAAGTACGGCTCGGATTCGTCGAACACATCTTGTATGGCAAAACAACATCAACCACCAATCTAGGAGCGGTTACCGATTGCCTGGACTATACAATAGCCCCAATCACATTCAATTACAACAAAATATCCAAGAAGATAGTTAAAGCAGTTATGAATCAAGATTTCAAAGCATACAAGCAAAGGTCCGATATTGTCCGCTTTAGGGCTGCCAGGGCTGTTGCACGGAATCGTTACACCACTCCCCCATCACCCTTCACGGCTTCGTTTTTGCCTTTGATGGAATACAACTTAGACATGGATTTATACATATGCAGGAAATACAACTTAAACATGGAATATAATTTAAACAGACACTATAATATACGGCACATGGAGGAAAGCATACACATAGTTAAAGGAGTTGAGAATCATATCTCAACACCCTTATACATTTCAATTACTAACTACTTATTCAGACATTTCAGCGACCACTTTAGACTACTTACATCAACATACATGACGTATGTTGATCACATAGGTATGAGGCCAAATCCTTTTATTAGGGAGTTGCCCCATTTCTAACACGCATGCACCCACGACGGATAGTCATGGCAAGCATGAATCCAAGTTCCATATTCATTTAATCATTTCCACAAACACTTGGGCTACACACTTTATCACATACAATGTATATTTGTCGTGACGTGATTTAGGGCAAGTCCTTTCGCTAAGGAGTTGTCGCACATGTAACAAGCATATATTCACAACAGATAATCATGTTAGGTACAAATCCAAATTTCATACGTATACGGTATTTTCTATAAATACAAAGAATACAGTATATTCAACATAGTTAACGTATAACTGAAAAATGAAACGGACAGCACTTTGTACACGTGCAATAGCATCCACGTCAGTAATATATTATTAACTGACATTGAAAGGCTTGAAAACCATAACCTATACGTTTAAAGTCTGCACCTTATGCCGTAGAAGCGAGTAACGGACTTAGTTAAACACCAAGTCTTTATCAACTGTAGAACGGCAACCTATGACATGAAATATGTTGGTTATTTCATCACTTACACTAGTTGAATCTCTAGAACTGATTAGGGTTAGGATTTCTTACCTAAGAACGGGATCGATATCGTCGATAGAGTGGTACGGAAGAGCAGATTCAGCCCGTGGAAGGATGGGATTGAAACCCAGGGATGAACTCCAACTCTCTCTCTCTCTTTCTCTCTTTCCTCTCTTCTCTCTCCTAGGGTTTCCCAAATTCATATGGGATATGATAGAGAGGGTTTAAGCCTCTTTTATAAGCCCAGAATTGCTGGAAATAGGCCCAGGGCCAAGGTATACTTAGGTTATGTCCAAAGGGAGGTTGTTCCGTCTTAACGGAGCACTTCCGGAGCCCCCCATTGAGCCAAAGGTCGGACTTAAGCTCCTTGACCATGGATCTAGGTCGAGTTAAGTTTTCATTCCAATCGAATTTCCAGATCGCATGTGGCGGACCAGTTTCAGTTCAACGGTCACCGGAACTCGATCAGGATTACAAGTACACTGCCATGTGTATGAAATTTCTCCTGATCCGAGGGTGTATTTGGGTCAGATTCTGACGGTCTGATTGCTTATATCAGGCTCACAAGTGACAAGTCTCAGATTACTTAAATGAGATTTAATTTCTAAAGAAAACCACATTTTTTCACACTCTTCGCTCCGGGCTCAAGCTAATAGCTCCAGGATACTATCTGGATTTGATTTCTGAGATGGTTGTCAAGCCTAGCAAGGTGGTCCCAATTATATAACTTCGTATTATTTAGACTTTCGACGTGCGGTTCAAATCCGATACAGAGTTTCAATGTACTCCCGAGAGCAACTGGGTAATGAGATTGATCCTAGATTTCAGGGTAACCTAACATCAATGATTCTACAAGTTTTGGGTCTTACAGATCGTATTTAAAGTGATTCAAGCGGATTTCATAGTTAATCTAGTTTAGCACTTAGTTAAACTTGTCTAATTTCTAAAGGATTTAGTCCTGTATGATTTCTGCCTGAGGTGGTACTTAGGCCTTTGTAATTTGTATAGAATGTGATTCAAGCTATTAATGCTTGAATAAATTACGCCCTAATCACAGTAGAATAAGGTCCTAGGGCAGTTTTACGTGCAAGGACGTCCATTGCCAAGTTAGGAAAAATTCGGGGTGTTACATGGAGCCATCCGTCTATGGCGATGATGGACCATGCAACATCAATGGGGCCCAAAGATTTGGGTAACCTACTTAGAGAATGATGAGAATGGGCCTAACAAGGCCTTAAGGAAGGTCACAATGTGGATGTTTAACCATCATTGCCCATCAATGTGGACATTTAACCAACATTGCTCCTAAGGAGTGGCCCACATAGGGCCTAACATACAGTGGGCCCATGGCCTCACATAAGGGCCTCACATACAATCACAATGGGCCTCATCACATCACAATTGGGCCACATCACATCAGCCTCATCACATGGGCCTCGCATACATCACACTGGGCCTCATCATATGGGCCTCACATATATATCACAATGGGCCACATCACATGGGTTTCATATACATCAAGTGGACCGCATCACATGGGCCTAATACACATCACAATGGGCCACATCACATGGGCCCATATACAACACATCGGGCCTCATATACATCGAATTGGGCCTCACATGTGTAGTTTGGATCAAACTCGTACATCACGTGGGGCCCACGTCCCATGGACGGTGCAGATAAAACATGTACATCATAATAGGCCCACTTCCAGCCCATGTGGACGGACGGGATGGATAAAATCCCACACATCGAGGGGGGTCCCATGGAGGGACGGTGTGTGTACAACACATCATGTAGGGCAGGGGCCCACCATAACGTTTATTTCCGTCCAATTTGTTCACAAGGTCGCAAAGACCTGGATTAAGAGGAAAAAAAACAAATTCCATATTGATCCAGAACTTCTGTGACCCCAAACGGGTTCCAATGCTAGACGTCCAATCCTCCACTGATTTTTACAATGTGGTCCACCTAATAGACAGATCTGTCTTATTTCTCATGTCATGTCTAAGACGAGCTTGCAGGGTGGATGGACGGTTTGGATCTAACACATACCTCCTGATCGAACCCACAGAACTTGTTGACGTTAACCCAACAAGCTGCTAGCCCATCGTCCATTAGACGGACGGTATGGATATAACACAAACCTAATGATCAGGGCCACAGAACTTTGTTGATGTCCTTATAGATGGACGGTTGGATGCAACAGATGCATTAGAGGTGTGTCCCACCGTCCAGGGTTTTGGACGGTGTGATAAGACCCATACGTCACATGTGACCCCACATGACACCGTCCTTGAATGGACGGTGTGGATATAAACTACATACATCAACGTGGGCCCCACCCCCACACGTGCAGCACGTGTGGGGTGGGTCCCACTTCTGTCAACAAAACGGTCCGATGGTGTGGGACCACAGAACTTGTTGACATCGGTTACAACAGCTAGATAGTTGTGTAAAGTGCACCAACTAATCCACTTCCATCCCATGTCCTGGATTGGACGGTGTGGATAATCACATATCAAGGTGCGCTCCACCATCCATAGCTAGACGGTGGATGGATGGATGAAATGCATACATCTGGTGGGTCCACACGTGTGGCCCACTAGCTTGTATCAAGCTGATATTTGCTTTCTCCTTCATCTAGGGGTTGGACGCCCAGCGGACAGACGGTCCTGGATGGGGCACGCCATCTGGCCCCACGTCCAGCAACGGATGATGTGGGTGCAATACATCCAACAAGGTGGGGTCCACATATATGTGCCTACCAGCCACGTACATCAAGGTGGCCCCACGACCAAGTGCTGGACGGCATGGATGGCACACGTACATCACATGGGGTTCACGGATCAAGCTAATATTTGTGTTTTCCCTTCAACAGGATCTGCCCAAAACGGACAACAAGTGGATAGCAAGGTGGGCCCCAGTTGGACAGCAGTGCGTCCCATTTGGTGGATAGCATGGATAAAAATACATTCATCATGGTGGGCCACAAAATATGGAAGAAAGAGAGAGAGAAAGAGAGAGAGAGAGAGAGAGAGAGAGAGAGAGAGAGAGAGAGAGAGAGAGAGAGAGAGAGACGGCGTAGTGGAGGGACCCCGCCACTATGGGCCCCTCTATGATCTACAACACATACATCAAAACGGGTGCCATCACAAGTGGGCCTTATATCAAAATCAAGATCTAACGCTATGAGCACCCACCGATTTTGCTCCTTCTTGGCTCCTTGGATTCCTAAACTCCTTGGCTTTCCCTTTGATGGAAGTTGATGAAGGTTGGATGGCTAGGATGGGAGATTGGGTGGTAAGAAGTGGGTCACACTAGGCTCTTCTCTCTTTAGTCTTTTTCTCTCTTAGTTGTTAGGGAAAATGCTAGAGAATGAGTGAAAGATGAGAGATGTAAGGAGAGAGGGATGGGTGTGTAAGAGGGATGGGATGAGAGGTATGGTGGTGTAAGGAGAGATGATATGAGGGTTGACTTTTGAATAAGGCTTGTGTAAGAGAGGGATGGGTTGTGATGGGATGTACTTCACTTGATTGATTTGAAAGGTGGAAGAGATTCTTTATGAATTTGCAACGCACGATGTTTCCCTTGAAATAAATGTGGGCCCACAACTCTTGGCTCCGGTATCACATCGGCGCGCGAGACATGACATTGGAACCGCGGCGATGACGCAGTCGCTAGGGTACAGGTCTCGGGTCGAGTCAACATAGATATATAGGATGCGACTTAGGGTCGCGCGTAAATACCGATTACATGTCGCGGTTTGCTGGAATTCGACAGAGGGGACCGCGCTGGAGTTTTAGAAACAATACGGACTAGGATACGGGTCTTACATAATGTATACCGAATAATATACCAAGCGTTGGGATGTCTACCATATAAAACTTATGATGTTTACTTTAAATATTTTGAAAGCATACATTTATCCGGTAATACCTAAAAAGCAAGGTGTTACAAGGAGAGAACTCATCAAATTTGAATTTTATTACTAAATCAACATTAATACCATGATTAGTATACATGAAATTTGATAGAATGATTGCAGAAAGAAAAGTCTACGCCTCCCCTAGGGCAGAAGCATATATGATCATAGATGAGAGTCCTAAATATTTTTTAACCGTCGATTTATAATATTTTTTAGCAGTCAATTTATACGGCCAATGTTAAGATTGTTGGGATCATTTTATTGATATAATTTTAGCCATGCAGCCGATAATTTGATTGTATCGCATATAATCAAGTACTACGCGAAAAATGGATAGCATAGCAAAATTATGCAGTCCAAATACCTCGGCTGCTTAACGAATTTTGGATTTAGAATGCACTCAAATCCAGACTACCGAACAACCCCGACTTCTTATCAACAACGAATTCTGCTCAAACCCTGAGTTTGGATTCAGTTGGGCAACTTAAAGACGGTTGGATGGAGTCATCCACCGAACGGTGTTCTGGGGACCGAGAAATAACCTTGATTGGATAATCATAGCCACACGATTAACAGAAATAAAATGGATGGTTTAACGTCCATTTGTGTTCTTACTTATAAGACTATGATCATCCAATCGGGAAATATCTACGCCATGCGCGAGGTAGTCTACCGTGATTAAAGCACACATAAATTCGCCCCGAGAAAAAGGGACAAAGGAATCGCGCTGAAACATGGACCAAATCACATGGGTTCAAGCTTTTGTGCAACTGAACGGGATCTTTTCCCGGAAATCCACACCGTGCATCAGTTCTTCCCTGTAATGCTCATCATGCATGCAATCCGGTCCAACCTAAAAAATCATGTGTTGTGCCCAAATGAAATATTTCATGAACTGAATTTTAGGATGTCTCTTATCCTTCTGAGGCACGTGTGAAGAATGTACACGTTATATTGGCACCCACACACAGTCTGCAAGTTTCTATCCCTTTTGTGTGGTCTACCTGAACTTCTGTTCCTTTCTTGTTTTCTGAGCTTAGCGAGGCAGGAGGATCTGATGGACCGTTTGGATGGCACAGACACATCACGATGGGTCCCACACAGCTTGGTGTTTGAGTGTCGTGTTCCACATGAGCCTTTTAATGGTCAAAACTTGGGGTCTCCAATTAACCTGCTGGGGAAAGTCCGATGAATGGATTGGATGGCATAAGCACAGCACGCTGGGCCCTAGACACATTCTAAAAATTACTTTGATGGGAGCCCCCTCTCCGCTGCTCTCCACAAGACTTGTACTAGGCTGATATTTAAGCTCTGGAATTAATCTGGGTTAGGCGCATCTGATGAACGGCTTGGATTTCAAAACCACTTTACGGTGGATCCCACAGAGCTCGCACGCATGTGAACTCACATACGTGCGAGCGTACCGTACTTGCCGTTTTGAAACAAGCTTCCTAATCGAAAATCCCGCGAAAAAATAGAGAATAGCGTGAGAGCGCCAGTTATTATAGAGTAGAATCGGGTACACGGCAGTTACTCTGCATATAGAGAAAAACTCTGATACTCTGGCAGGGTGTGATGGATGATACGTAGGCACTTAGAAGTAACTTAGAAATTTCACACGTTATAGATAAGTAGTCAAATTAGACCGTCCAAATCGTCGTACGCAATATAGATGTATCATCAATCAATCCATAAGCCTATTTGATCATTTGAATATTGGACCGGGGAATATATATTGGACGGCTACAATGAAAACATCCTAAGGTCCTATTTACACACACACCAAAAAAATTAAAAGTGTCCAAGAATCAGAGGTTAGGATTTTCCACAATGCGATACTGAAGTTGTGATTTTGAGACAGTGGGATGGGCAAACCAGCCGGCTTATTTTTCCTAAAATATCTCAAGCGTACAATTTATGAGTGCCTGCATATCAAGCTTCACAAGCAGCCCGAGTATCATATAACTCCTCTATATATCACGTCGCGTGCATGGCTCGTTGTTAGAAGTCAAACCGACACACCACGCCGTTTAGGAGAGCAGTTCTATTGTTGAGCGGTTTACGGTTCATGCCAACCAACCCCATCTCTTCTCCCTTCTCTCCACATATATAAAGTCCCACCATTGTCATACAACCGATGGACGGGGAGATTGGGGCCATGGGAGACAGGATCAAAGGGTCATGGAGTCCTGATGAAGATTCCAAGCTCATCAAGCTCATTGAACAGCATGGCCCACGCAACTGGTCCCTCATAAGCTCTGGCATCCCTGGCCGATCCGGCAAGTCGTGCCGCCTACGTTGGTGCAACCAGCTTAGCCCCACCGTCCAGCACCGCCCGTTCACCCGTGATGAAGACGCAGCCATCATTGAGGCCCATGCCAAGCACGGTAACAAGTGGGCTACCATTGCCAGACTCCTCCCGGGCCGCACCGATAATTCAATAAAAAATCATTGGAATTCTACGCTCCGACGCCGCAGGCTTTCTGAGTCGCCGACCAGGTCTGATTCCGAGTCGGACTCGGAATCGGCTCTAAAACGTCAGCGTCTGGAAGAGAACATTGATGATGAATTGTCCGACGGTCCCAACACGTCGCTTACTTTGTCGACGCCGGGGATTGGCTCCAGTGATGGGGTGAGGTATCCCGTTGAGCGGACCACATTAGAAGATGAGAGAGAGGAGAAGCCTGAATTGACGGCTGAAATGAAGGAGATCTGTTTCATGTCAATTATGCATGACATGATTGTAAAAGAGGTTAGGAATTACATCAATAGGTTAATGGCTGAAGGAGATCTTGGGTTCGAATCTAAACTCGATAAGGATTAGAATTCTTTTTCTCACGTTTTTTTTTTTTTTTTTTCTTATGGAAAATAACTTTTTTCAATTGTAAAAAAAGAGAGAAAAAAAAGAAGATAATATTTATTTTTATTTTATTATTTTTTAATTAAAACCAGGGATTGCGCATGCAATGCACGAGAAGAGAGAAGAAGGGTGACAAGGAGCCTTCTAGAGCTGGGCCAGATTTCGGCCTAACGTTAAGGAACGGGTCAGGCCAGGCTATTCATCATGGACTGTGGCTTGGATTTCAGCCGTGAGTTAGCACCCACGGCCAAGTTTAGATATGCAACCCCAGGCCCCCCCATCAGGCCGAGACAAATGGGCCTGCTGCGATCGTACTAATCATGACCGACATAGTACATGGTGACAGATCCAAATGTGCCTTATTGACCACATATTGGAATATGTGATTATCTATTAGGCATGATTTTTGAAACATAATCTATCCATGATGAACGACATGGATTGATAGTTTGATACCTCACTTTACCATAGGTACTCTGGAGATAGCTCCAGATACCAGGCCCACCTTCCCTTCTTTGGGTCGCTGGAATTTCTAGGTTGTCAATGGTGTCGGGTTGGGCTTAAGCTGGACTTTACCACGACGAGCTCGCTTGAACCTGGGCCGAAACAGATAAAACCTAGTCTAGTTTTGACAATGCTTTCTGTTGAGTTAAGACCTGAACTCAGCCTGGTTACTGTATCTTCAGATGTTTATGGACCGAGACTGGGTCTATCTCTTAAGGCCAGTGGACAAGTCCCGGGCCTGATTTTCAGACTCAAGAATTACAGGGTCATCCTGGTTTGACAATACTCCTGTCTAGCTTGCTGCGCGTGAGAAATAGGGCTATCAATGGACCGGGCTGGCATGTGGAGCTTTCTGGTCTACTGCTCTTTGTACCAGGCTTCGGCTGATATAACAGGCCCAATAGCTGAGCCCCTTTCAAGAGTGTATATTAGTTGGCCTGGGCTCGAGCTGTGACTAAAATCCTGTAGGCTCAGCCTATTTAGGGTTTACAAGCCAATTTAGGGGCTGTTTGGATGCACAAAATTTCATGAATTTGTCAAGGTTCCGAAATTAGAATTTTTAATTTGCCAAATTGACGCAAGGATGGACGTGATGAGGGAATAATTACTCCGAAGCCACGAAGTTCTCTGGACTCCTCACATAGATTTCTCGAATCCACGGAGGAATAAGACAAATAAATTCTAATAAAATAAAAAATAACTTGATTGATGATAAAAATGAATTTACAATCCATTAAATAGTGATATCAAATGTAGGAAGTTCCGGAATCAAATTCCAACTCAAACTCCCTAAAAACGTGACTTACTATAAATAGTAAACTTACCATTTACGGACGATTGTGATTTCTAAGACTTCATGATTTTGGGCCAAAAATAATAAGTGTCCAATTTGGCCTAACCATGTTAGTCTCCTAAAATTTCCTAAGCCCTTTTCATGTTGGGCATGACTCCTAAAACTCAAAGGACCAAAAGTTATGACCGAACTAAAACCTATAATAAATAGTAAAACTGAAATTAAAATGGACATTTGACCATCGATCTGATGCAATCTCACAAATTCGGTGTGGATAAGCCAACATAGTTGGGTTGGTTGGATAAAGTAGCTTCTCCTACCCCTAAAATCATATATTATATGTCAAATAACTCATTCTGGTTTGTGAGATACTCCTGTTTTAGGGTTCCAGTGGTCCTAATCACTTCTGCCTCCGATCGGGCCCTCTCTAGTCCATCTTTTCCATGAAAGTATCTGTGACCCACTCCACATCAGTCCCCTCCACTTCAAAAGAACTCGACCTCGAGTTCTCTTCCCACTTTGGTTCATGATATTCAGTTACGTTAGCAATGTTAAAAGTACACAAGATCTCCATGTCATTCGAAAGATCAACAATGTAAGCATTGTAATTGATCTTCTGGAGGATAGATACTGGTCCAATTTTCTCGTTGTTATAAGTCTCGATTGGAAATCTCTACTTGTGTGATGGACTATAACTTGGTCACCCACCTCAAACAACCTTTTGTCGCCATTGCTAATCGGCTTGATTCAAGGCATGCAATTTAGCTTGCACTTACACATGAATTGTAAGGCTCGTATCCTAGTCCGTACTGTTCCTTAGAATCGCGCGATCCTCCCCGTTGAATTCTGGGAACTCACGACCTGTAATCGATATTTGCACACGACCCTAAGTTACATCCCATAAATTTGAGTCGACTTGACCCGAGAGTTGTACTCTTGCGACCGTGTCGTCGCCATGGTTCCAACGCCGCGTCTTACGCACCGATGCGATACCCAGGCTAGGAGTTTTGGGCCCACGTTTATTTCAAGAAAAATGTCACCCATTGTGAATCCCGAGAGAATCTCTACCCAAACATCACATCAATCAATCAATCACAAGTCAAGTGCATTCCATCACAACCCATACCTAGCCCATCCCTTTCTTGCCAACAAGGCATGACACCTATCCATCTCTCTTGTCATTTCTTCTTACAACACTCATTCCTCTCTCCCACCTCTCACCCATTCCATCTTATCTCTCTCAATTTCCTAAGCAACCATGAGAGAAAAATCCTAAGGAGATAAAAGAAGCTAAGTGTTAGGCCCACTTTCCTACCCCTAAATCTCACCATCCAACCCTTCAATATTCATCATCCTCCATCAAAGAAAGAGCTTAGGAGCCAAGGATTCCAAGGAGCTAAAGAAGAAGACAATCGGTGGGTGATTTGTAGGATTAGATTGTGTTTTTTATGTTGGGCCAAGTGGGGCCTACCGATTGATGGTATAAATCTCACTTTGGGCCCTAGGTGTGGCCGATGGCCCACCATGATTCATATGATCATCCCATAATGGGGCCATTCTCCATGGACCTCATCATGATATTTATTTTCCCATTGAGAGAAGGTCATCTAGACCTAACATTTTTTGTGGAAAGGGGATCTCCACCATTGATTTTTATGATTTAGGGCCTACATGATTTGGGACCCCTTTTGATGTATGTATTGTATTTACATGGCCCACCTAGGGAGGGCTCATAGTGCCAGAGCCCCTCCCCTCCATCGCACGCCGTCTCTCTCTCTCTCTCTCTCTCTCTCTCTCTCTCTCTCTCTCTCTCTCTCTCTCTCTCTCTCTCTTTCCCTGTTGCGGCCCACCTTGATGAATAGATTAGATCCACACCAACCATCAGCGGCAGCCACCTTGTTGTCCACTTGTAACGTCTCGAAAAAATTCGTACAAAGACCCGAGTACCACCTCAAGTAGAAATATCTAAGGACTGTATCCTGTCCTAATTTAGACCGAAATTAATTAAGTACTAAACTAAATAATAAGTGGATTTAGCTCGGGCGACCATTTTCACAAACATGAAGACCTAAAACCATTAATACCACTAACTCAACACTACATAAAGACCTAGGAGAAATCTCAAGGGCCCATCGCTCTCGTGAGTACATTGAAACCCCGTATCGGACCTAAACCGCACGTCGAGATTCCGACGACCGTGAAACTATAGGTTATGTCCGTCTTACTGGGCTTGACAACCATCACGGGAATCGAACCTAGATGGTGTCCAGAAATGTACAACTTAAGCCCTGAGTGAAGTGTGTGAGAAACGCGAATATCTTTAGAAAATGAAATGAAACTTAAGTGAATTAGGACATTCGCTCACACTCGAAATTGCGAATTTCAGATCGTTAGTTTCTGACTAAACTTCACCCATGGAAATTTTTTTTTTCCTACACATATATAATTGTGGCCCCGATTGAGTAAGTATGACCGTTGATTTGACACGGGTCCTCCACGGTCGATCAACTTATCCAATCGCACCAAAATTACATCCTGGTATAGATCCATTGTTAAGGAACTTACCCTATGACATAGGTGAGTAGTGGGCCTCCCTGTGAGCCCTGTTTGTCAAAAACAGCTGCCCAAAGGGTATAACCCATGTATATAGTGGCCCTGGGTCCATTTGCATCACTTCTGGGCTTATATATAGCCCTTATACCACCCCACTTCTCTCATAAACGAATTTTCCTAAAACCCTAAGGGAGAGAGAGAGAGAGAGAGAGAGAAGAAGAAGAAGAAGAGAAAAGAGGAATGAGAGTGGAAGGCTTTTGGTGATTGATGTTTTGATTCTCTCCCACTACTCCACACATTGAATCAATTACCCATTATGCTACACACTCAGTTTCGGCTACGATTGTTGGTAAGAAACCCTAACCCTAATATCACTGTAGAGATCCAAATTGATTAATCAGCAAACTAGCTAACCTATTTCATTATTTAGGTGCATGATGTTCCATTTTCGGGAACGTAGAATTCGAACCGAGTCCGAATCGAGTATTCTGACCAAAGGTGCGGATTATAAGCTTTTAGGTTATGGTTGTCAATTGTAAGACCCGTATCCCAGTTCGTACTGTTCCGTCGAATCCCGCAATCCTTTCCCTCGAAGTCCGGCAGTCCGTGACCGATAATTGACGTTGCGCACGACCGTAAGTCGTATCCTTTAGATTCGAGTCGGTTTAATCCGAGACCTGTATCATTGCGACCGCACCGTCGCCGCGGTTCTAACGCCGCGACTCACACACCAATCCGATACCCTGACTAGAAGATGTGAGTCGGCGTTTATTTCGATGAAACGCCGCGCTTTCTCGATCCCAAGAGAATCTCTACACAATGTCAAATCAATCCCATCAATCCATCAATCACATCAATCAATCAATCACTTCAATGTCAAGTACACATCACCTTTCACCCCATCCCCAAGCAACCACCAAGTCAACTCTCTCTCACCCTCTCTCTTACACACCCATACCTAGTCATGTACACATCACTCCATCACTCACATCTCCCATCTCTCACATCTCCTTACAACACTCTCTTTCCCTTCACATTTCCCAACCATCCCAAACCCAAGCAAGAAACCCACATCCAAGCTTCTTCATGTGAGAGGAATGTAATTTTGGTGGCCCACCTTTCCCATTCCAAAACCCATTATCCTAGCCATCCACTTCCCATCTCCACCACCAAAGAGGAGCACAAGGAGATAGGCATTCCAACGGACCAAGGAGATCGCTAGGTGGGTGCTTTGATAGGATAGATTTCTATGTTTTTATGATGGGCCAAGTGAGGCCTACCGATCAATGGTATAGATCTCACTTGGGACCCTAAGATGTGGCCAATGGCCCACTTTGATTACCGTTTGATGTATGATGGAATGCAAGGGAGGGCCCATAATATCGGGGTCCCTCCATACCACGTGTGTCCCACTTTTTCTTTCTCTCTCTCCCTCTCTTTCATTTTATTCTTCTTTCATGTGATGTTGGTGTGATTGTCTGGCACACTTGGATGGACCCCACCATGAGGCATGGTTTTATCTAAGCCATTTATAAGTGGGGCCTACCATATATGTGTTGACCCACACCATCCTCCAGGTGGAGGCCCACCTAAACCGGGCCCACCTTGAATGTATGTGTTCAGTCCAACCGTCCAGCGTCCCTGGACGCTGGACGTGGGAAGGAAAACACAAATGTTGGCTTGAATTTTCAAGCCTTGGAAGTGGGTGCTCATGTAGGCCCCACCTTGATGAATGTATTCAATCCAAGCCGTCCACCATTTTTCCCAGACCATTTTAGGCATTGAGCCAAAAAGAGAAACTGATCCAATCTTCTGGTGGGCCATACCTTAGCAATCAGTGATCTCCACCATTTGAAGTCCTCCAGATTCTTTTTACACACCGAAACAGGCCCAATATTGGGCTTGATGGAGTTGTTATGGGCCATGGAAACCAATGGCCGGGGTGGATTCGCCTGACGCCGACCCCACACAGAAAAATCCGAAGAAAAACTGGTTTAAAAAAAAATAAAAAAAAAATAAAAGTATGGGCAGCAGCAGCAGTTGCTGCTGCCGCTGACAACACCAGAGGGGCAGGCGCTGCCTGTGCGTGCAGCGGGCGTCCGTGCAGGTACCCACGGCCCCTCATGTGGGCCCCACCTTGATGTTTATTTGAAATCCACACCGTCCATGAGGTGGACCACCCCCTGAGGTGGGTCCCCTCCAAAAATCAGTCAAATCCAACACTCGGGTGGCCCACATCACCAGAAACAGTGTGAATTGAACTCTACCATTGAAACCCAATTGGGGTCCACAGAAGTTTCAGATCAAGCTGAAATTTGTTTCTCCCCTTTGTCCGGGCCCGTCTGACATTTTGAACGGGTTAGATGGAAAGTAAACGTTATGATGGGTCCCACATAGGCCCCACAGTGATGTGTGTATCTCACCGTCCACCGTCAGTGGACGGTGAGCCCTCCCTGACGTGCGGTGTGCATACGGGTGTGTGTGTGTATGTGAGTGCTGTGCGCGTGTGTGTGCGTGTGTGTGTGCTTGCTGTGTGCGTGCATGCATGTGGCGTGTGTGTATGTATATTATATTATATATATATTATATTATCTATATATATTATCATATTATATATATATTATATTAATATGTTATATTGTATATATTATATATTATATTATATAATATATTTTGGTGGGCCATAGGGATTTTTTTTAATGGTGGGAATCATCCTCACCACTTGTATTTTGGTGTAGCCCACCTTGGTATACATGTAAGGCCCATGTGATGGGGCCCATTCAATGTATTTGAGGCCTATGTTACAAGGCCTATTGTGATGTATTCAAAGGCCCGTGGGATATGGCCCATTGCAATGTACATAAGGCCCCTTCGATGTGGCCCACTTGATTTACAAAAGGCCCATATGATGCGGCCCATTTGATGAATATAAGGCCCATGGGTCGAGGCCCAACAGGACGTCCTTAGGGTCCATTGCAATGAGGGATTCCTCCATAGTGTGTGTAATAATGTCTGATGACAGGTTATGCCTTGGGAGAAATGTTGGTTTGACGTCCACGTTGTAAGAATAATGTTGGTTAAATGTCCGCATTATAACTCTCCCTAGGGCCCATTAGTAGGCCCACATTTGTTGATAGTTCACCACTTTATAACATGCTTAGTATAGCTCCATGATTCATACCCATACGCATCATTTGTATGCTTGATATGAGGAATGTTTGATCATAGCATAAGCCGTTGGGCTGAGACATTTACGGGACTCCTTATGAGACGGAGTGCCCCACATGATCGCGTGGTACGCGTGAGATTGTTGCATGATTGTACGGTGTGAATCATGTATCTCGCATATGTGTGACTTAATCACTGCACGCCCTAGCGACATCAGGACCGTGGCTCCACAGGCACATCGTGGATGGCCGTATCGGATACCGGAAATACTTTGTTCTAGCACCGTGGGCACTTAGGATGTCCTTGGGTGAAAGTCCCAGAACCTTTTTGGTACCAGGAGATGCTCCAACGTCTAGACCGAGTGGATACACGAGCGCCCGAGTGCCGAATACCAGTAGGCCGCGTCTCCCACTGTGTCGTGGTCGGTTGGAAAGGGGTGTGGCCTTATCCGCCTGAGTGAGGGGGCTATAAGCTAGGCTGAGTTTGACCAGCTCACAAATGTGTCCGCTATCGACGAGCCGGGTAGGTATTGACAGACTACTGGTCAGGCGGATAGTGTGGTCTCTTCCACTTGCTTGACTGTGCAGCTAGGGAGGAGGCAGTCAGTGTGAGGTGTATTAGACCCCGGTGATATCCAGAGAGGAACTGTACTGATATGTGTACATGATGAGGACTGACATGCTTGTATTGCATCTCGCATATGGCATTCGGCTACGTAGGCCTTGCATTGCGTCGGCATGGCCGATAGCATTCATGTTTCGCATCGCATGGCCTTGGTATGGCCGATATCATTCATGCCTTACATTACATAGCTCTGGTTGTATTCATGGACTTACCGCATATTTTCGCATTACTTTGATATTGTACACTTGGCGTGTGCCTTGTACACACACTTACACCACCCTCTAAGCTTTTGTAAGCTTATGCACGACCGTTGCGTGCAGGTAGCGTTGGACAGCAGCAGCGCTAAGGCAGGAGTGTGGATCAGATCATTTTGGAGCCTTTTTACTATACTGTTTTCCCTTCCCGCATTGTACTTAAAAGTTTTTGTTATAGTGGATATGTGGTGTTGTTGTTTTGTGACTTGGTTATGCTTGTGGTTATGCTCCATTACAAAAAAAAAAATTCATATTGAAAATCCTCCTTGTAGGATCCCATGATCGGAAATCTGGCGTATGGGCGCTGGAAGCCGAGAATGGGGTGCTACGGAGGCTGTCGGTGCCAGATTCGGCGATCGAGAATTTTGTGAGCCCGGTTTCCGAGTTTGGGACGTGACAGAAGTTGGTATCAGAGCATAACTTGGGAATACCTAAGGATCACAACACATATCTGTTATGAACTTAGAACGAATAGGTTTCAAGTCTTGATAATTTAGCAATTTTCTGGCATAGCCCTATGACGTTTATGCCTTCGAGAATTCTCAAGGTTGATAAGCCCTTATTGCTTCCTGTAGGACGTAATGGCTAGAAGACCGACCCGAGCTAATCCCGCTCCACCACCTGCTACTCCCGCTCTACCACCTGTGACTCCTGCTCCACCACCGGATATTCCTGATTTCCAGCCTGTAGATGCCACTCCTTTACCTGAGACCGGTGCGGATCCGACCGTACCTGTGAGTGTCACCCAGGTGCAGCAGATGCTACAGGCGATGGCCGCTATTCTTCAGGGGCAGAGCAGGCGTCCCACTGTTACGCCGGCCGAGGCCGAGTAGGAGCGAGCGAGCGCCCTTCTCAAGGACTTCCGACGGCACGATCCTCCACGTTTCAGGGGTGAGCCAGACCCCACTGCAGCCGAGATATGGTGCTCTGAGGTGGAGAAGATATTCGACACCATGAGATGCACGACCCAGCAGCGAGTCCAATTAGCCGTATTTCTCCTACAGGGTGAGGCACAACATTGGTGGGCATCTGTAGCCCGGTCGGTAGTAGCCGACTTTGAGTGGACCTGGGAGGACTTTACGGACCGGTTTGACCGGAAGTTCTTTCCTGAGCATGTGGGCCAGCAGCGTGCATTAGAGTTTGAGACTCTGGTCCAGGGGGACATGACTGTGTCCCAGTATGAGGCACGTTTCGTCGCACTCTCGAGGTTCGCGACGTATCTTGTGGATGATGAGGGGCGGAAGGCCAGCCGTTTTGAGAACGGCTTATGTCCTGCCCTCAGGAGCCGTGTGATCGGACACATGCTTCCGACATTTAAGGAGATAGTGGAGAGAGCCATGATATATGAGACAGATTGGGCTAGTGTGCAGAGAGCCCGTGATCAGAGGGGAGATCAGAAGAGGAAGGCGCCCTCTGGTAGTTCGCAGCCGCAGCAACATCGTTCACAGTAGCGACGTACGACTCGCCCAGCATTCCGAGCAACAGCAGTACCCCCAGCACCACCTTCAGGACCATTCACCGGTACTTACTTTGGGTGCGGTAGGACGGGACATCGTGTGCATGAGTGTCCCCATCCACAGCGACAGCAGCCGAGGACACCGCATCAGCCTCGACGACAGCCACCACAGCAGCAGCAGCGACCACAACATCAGCCTCCTGTACCTCCCCCACAGCAGCAGAGACAGCAGGTTAGGCACCCACAGCGGCCACAGCAGCAGGAGAGACCTCAGAGGGGACCTGTACCTCCCCAGCAGGCCTAGGGCAGGTTCTATGCTGCACAGCAGGACCCACAGTCATCAGGAGGGATTGTCGAGGGTACTCTCCTTGTTTCTACATGCATTGCACGTGTATTGTTTGATTCTGGTGCATCGCATTCCTTTGTAGCCGATGATTTTTGCCGATCGACCGGTTTGCCGATGGAGTTTGCCCGTGAGGGTTTGTCAGTATCGACGCCCTTAGGGAAGACTACAGTGTTGGGCCGATTTTGTGCATCTTGCCCCATTCTGGTTGGGGATATCTTTTTGCCTGTGACCTGTTCGTATTGCCGATGTCCAATTTTAATGTCATCCTGGGCATGGATTGGCTTGCCGAGTACCACGCTATATTGGATTGCTCTGCGAGGATAGTCACGTTCTGTATACCCGGTGTGCCAGTGTTCCAGTTTGTTGCCGATCCCAGAGGAGAGCAGCTTTCTTGCCTGTTATCATGTGTCGTTGAGGAGCCAGTTGCTTTGTGTATCGACTAGTTGCCGGTTGTTTGTGGTTTTCTCGATGTGTTTCAGGAGATTCCGGGGCTACCACCTCGTCGGCACACCGAGTTCTAGATTAATCTCGTGCCCGGTACCGTGCCTATTTCGAAGGCCCCGTATCATATGACACCGTTGGAGTTACAGGAACTGTAGAAGCAGTTGGACGAGCTACGTGAGTTAGGCTTTATCCGATCGAGCAGTTCATCGTGGGGAGCGCCGGTACTCTTCATGAAGAAGAAGGATGGTTCGTTGAGGCTTTGCGTATATTACCGCGAGCTCAACAAGGTCATGATCAAGAACAAGTACCCACTCCCGAGGATCGATGATTTGTTTGATCAGCTGCAGGAGGCGCAGTTCTTTTCATAGATTGACTTGCGATCCGGTTATCATCAGGTTCGGGTTCGAGAAGAGGATATCCCGAAGACAGCCTTCAGGACGCGCTACGGTCATTTTGAGTTCCAGGTCATGTCCTTCGGACTGACCAATGCGCCCGCAGTGTTCATGCAATTGATGAACGAGGTCTTCCGTCCATATCTCGACCAGTTTGTTGTGGTGTTCATCGACGACATTCTGATATATTCGAGGACCCGTGAGGAGCATGAGCGGCATCTAGAGATTACATTGCAGACCCTCCGTGCACACCAGCTTTAAGCGAAGCTGGAGAAGTGCGAGTTCTGGCAGGATGAGGTGAAGTTCCTCGGTCATGTGGTGATGAGGCAGGGTGTCGCAGTGGACCCCTCGAAGATTGATGCCGTGCGTCAGTGGGGCCAGCCCACGAACGCATCCGAGATCTGCAGTTTTCTTGGTTTGGCGGGCTACTATCGACGCTTTATCGAGGGATTCTCTCGTATTGCAGCCCCGTTGACCAGGTTGACCCGGAAAGGTGCCGAGTTTGTATGGAGTGACACTTGTGAGCATGCATTTATGGAGCTGAAGGACCACCTCACGTCCGCTCCTGTCCTCACTCTTCCCTCTGGGAGTGATGGATTTGTTGTATTTACCGATGCTTCACGAGTTGGTTTGGGTGCTGTCCTGATGCAGCACGGGAAGCCGGTGGCTTATGCGTCTCGTCAGCTCAAGGTCCATGAGCTGAACTACCCCACGCATGATTTGGAGTTGGCGGCAGTGGTCTTTGCACTGAAGGTGTGGAGGCACTATCTTTATGGGGTGAGGTTCGTGCTCTTCTCCGACCACAAGAGCTTGAAGTATCTGTTCTCTCAGTCTGAGTTGAACATGAGGCAGAGGCGTTGGATGGAGCTCCTGAAGGACTATGATTTTGACCTCCAGTACCACCCGGGCAAGTCAAACGTGGTGGCGGATGCCCTCAGCTGTCAGCCACGAGGCCTGGTGGCGCACTTGATGATTCAGGAGTGGAGGATGCTCGAGGATGTAGCAGAGTATGACTTCGAGTTTGGTCTGTAGTCTTCTATCGTTCAGTTATCGAGCCTATCGATTCAACCCTCTCTTGTCGCAAGGGTGATCGAGGCTCAGAAGGCAGATGAGTCGTTACAGAATTACCGAGTAGAGGTAGCATCTGAGAGTCAAACAGATTGGCAGATTGGTTCTGATGGTGGACTTCTCTTTAGAGGCCGATTATGTGTCCCGGATATTCCTGAGTTGCACCGAGATCTTATGATCGAGGCACATCGATCGCGTTTCTCTATCCACCCTGGCTCGACGAAGATGTATCGCGATATGAGGCGTCAGTATTATTGGTCGGGGATGAAGTGCCAGATAGCTAGCTTTGTGGCCGAGTGTGACACGTGCCAGCGTGTCAAGGCCGATCACCAGAGACCCCCTGGTCTATTGCAGCTGTTGAGCGTCCCGATGTGGAAGTGGGAGCACATATCTACTGATTTTGTCATGGGTTTGCCGAGGACTCAGCGCGGTTATGACGCCATCTGGGTTGTTCGGACCGTCTGACGAAGTCGGCACATTTTCTTGCGATTCGTGAGAGTTGGCATACGGACCGGCTTGCCAAGATGTTTATTGATGAGATCGTGAGGTTGCACGGTGTTCCTGTTTCGATTGTTTCAGACCGAGACTCGAGGTTCACGTCTCAGTTCTGGAGGAGCTTCCAGAGACCGATGGGCACTGATTTGCAGCTCAGCACCGCGTATCATCCGCAGACCGATGGGCAGACCGAAAGGGTCAACCAGATCCTTGAGGATATGCTTCGGGCTTGCGCGATTGACTTCTCGAGTAGTTGGGACGAGCGCCTGCGATTGGCTGAGTTCGCGTACAACAACAGCTATCAGGCGACCATTGGCATGGTTCCTTTTGAGGCATTATATGACAGACCGTGCAGATCTCCGAGTTGTTGGACCGAGGTTGGAGAGCGTCGTCTCCTAGGTCCTGAGCTTATGTTGCAGATATCAGAGGCTATCGATATCATCAGGCAGAGGATGCGCACAGCTCAGAGCCGACAGAAGAGTTTTGTTGACCGTCGGCGTCGTCCGTTGGAGTTTGTCGTTGGGGACCATGTGTATCTCAAGGTCTCACCCATGAAGGGTGTGATTCGTTTTGGAGCGAAGGGCAAGCTTGCCCCGAGATTTATAGGACCTTTTGAGATCACTGGGCGCATTGGCATCGTGGCCTATCGGCTTGCCTTGCCATCTCAGTTGTCTGGCGTTCACAACGTTTTCCACGTCTCTATGTTGAGGAAATGTGGGTCAGACATCATTCCTGTTATTGATTGGCAGCCGTTGGAGGTTCGTGAGGACGCTTCTTACATTGAGCAACTAGTTCGTATCCTCGATCAGAAGGAGCAGGTCCTGCGGACCAAGGTCATCCCCTCAGTGAAGGTGCAGTGGTGCCATCATAGTGTAGATGAGGCGTCTTGGGAGCGCGAGGCGGAGATTCGCGAGCGCTATCCCCATCTTTTCGATGTTTGATTGTATGTTGTACTGTATTGTGATTATATATGATGTTATGTTTTCTATTCCCTTGTGAGTTACGCTTAGCCGTGATGGTAGTGCAAATTTCGAGGATGAAATTTTTATTAGGTGGGGAGAGCTGTAAGACCCGTATCCCAATTCGTACTGTTCCGTCGAATTCCGCAATCCTTTCCGTCGAAGTCCGACAGTCCGTGACCGATAATTGACGTTGCGCACGACCGTAAGTCGTATCCTTTAGATTCGAGTCGGTTTAATCCGAGACCTGTATCATTGCGACCGCACCGTCGCCGCGGTTCTAACGCCGCGACTCACTCACCAATCCGATACCCTGACTAGAAGATGTGAGTCAGCGTTTATTTCGAAGAAACGCCGCGCTTTCTCGATCCTAAGAGAATCTCCACACAATGTCAAATCAATCCCATCAATCCATCAATCACATCAATCAATCAATCACTTCAATGTCAAGTACACATCACCTTTCACCCCATCCCCAAGCAACCACCAAGTCAACTCTCTCTCACCCTCTCTCTTACACACCCATACCTAGTCAAGTACACATCACTCCATCACTCACATCTCCCTTCTCTCACATCTCCTTACACACTCTCTCTTCCCTTCACATTTCCCAACCATCCCAAACCCAAGCAAGAAACCCACGTCCAAGCTTCTTCATGTGAGAGGAATGTGATTTTGGTGGCCCACCTTTCCCATTCCAAAACCCATCATCCTAGCCATCCACTTCCCATCTCCACCATCAAAGAGGAGCACAAGGAGATAGGCATTCCAACGGACCAAGGAGATCGCTAGGTGGGTGCTTTGATAGGATAGATTTCTATGTTTTTATGATGGGCCAAGTGAGGCCTACCGATCAATGATATGGATCTCACTTGGGACCCTAAGATGTGGCCAATGGCCCACTTTGATTACCGTTTGATATATGATGGAATGCAAGGGAGGGCCCATAGTATCGGGGTCCCTCCATCCCACGTGTGTCCCACTTTATCTTTCTCTCTCTCCCTCTCTTTCCTTTTATTCTTCTTTCATGTGATGTTGGTGTGAATGTCTGGCCCACTTAGATGGACCCCACCATGAGGCATGGTTTTATCTAAGCCATTTATAAGTGGGGCCTATCTTTTATGTGTTGACCCACACCATCCTCCAGGTGGTGGCCCACCTAAACTGGGCCCACCTTGAATGTATGTGTTCAGTCCAGCTGTCCAGCGTCCCTGGACGCTGGATGTGGGAAGGAAAACACAAATGTTGGCTTGAATTTTCAAGCCTTGGAAGTGGGTGCTCATGTAGGCCCCACCTTGATGAATGTATTCAATCCAAGTCGTCCACCATTTTTCCCAGACCATTTTAGGCGTTGAGCCTAAAAGAGAAACTGATCCAATCTTCTGGTGGGCCATACCTTAGCAATCAGTGATCTCCACCGTTTGAAGTCCTCCAGATTCTTTTTACACACAAAACGAAACAGCCCAATATTGGGCTTGATGGAGTTGTTATGGGCCATGGAAACCAATGGCCGGGTGGATTCGCCTGACGCCGACCCCACACAGAAAAATCATAAGAAAAACTGGTTTAAAAAAAAATAAGAAAATAAAAGTATGGGCAGCAGCAGCATTTGCTGCTGCCGCTGACAGCGCCAGAGGCGCAGCCTGCCTGCGCGTGCAGCGGGCGTCCATGCAGGGACCCACGGCCCCTCATGTGGGCCCCACCTTGATGTTTATTTGAAATCCACACCGTCCATGAGGTGGACCACCCCCTGAGGTGGGTCCCCTCCAAAAATCAGTCAGATCCAACGCTCGGGTCGCCCACATCACCAGAAATAGTGTGAATTGAACTCTAACATTGAAACCCATTTGGGGTCCACAGAAGTTTCAGATCAAGCTGAAATTTGTTTCTCCCCTTTGTTCGGGCCCGTCTGACCTTTTGAACGGGTTAGATGGAAAGTAAACGTTATGATGGGCCCCACATAGGACCCACAGTGATGTGTGTATCTCACCGTCCACCGTCAGCGGACGGTGAGCCCTCCCTGACATGCGGTGTGCGTGCGGGTGTGTGTGTATGTGAGTGTTGTGCGCGTGTGTGTGCGTGCTTGCTGTGTGCGTGCGTGCGTGCATGTGGCGTGTGTGTATATATATATATACATATATATTATATTATCTATATATATATATATCATATTATATATATATATATATATATATATACATATTATATATGTTATATTGTATATATTATAAATTATATTATATAATATATATTTTGGTGGGCCTTAGGGATTTTTTTTTAATGGTGGGAATCATCCTCACCACTTGTATTTTGGTGTAGCCCACCTTGGTATACATGTAAGGCCCATGTGATGGGGCCCATTCAATGTATTTGAGGCCCATGTTACAAGGCCCATTGCAATGTACATAAGGCCCCTTCGATGTGGCCCACTTGATTTACAAAAGGCCCATATGATGCGGCCCATTTGATGAATATAAGGCCCATGGGTCGAGGCCCAACAGGACGTCCTTAGGGTCCATTGCAATGAGGGATTCCTCCATAGTGTGTGTAATAATGTCTGATGACAGGTTATGCCTTGGGAGAAATGTTGGTTTGACGTCCACGTTGTAAGAATAATGTTGGTTAAATGTCCGCATTATAACTCTCCCTAAGGCCCATTAGTAGGCCCACATTTGTTGATAGTTCACCACTTTATAACATGCTTAGTATAGCTCCATGATTCATACCCATACGCATCATTTGTATGCTTGATATGAGGAATGTTTGATCATAGCATAAGCCGTTGGGCTGAGACATTTACGGGACTCCTTATGAGACGGAGTGCCCCACATGATCGCATGGTACGCGTGAGATTGCTGCATGATTGTACGGTGTGAATCATGCATCTCGCATATGTGTGACTTGATCACTGCACGCCCTAGCGACATCAGGGCCGTGGCTCCACAGGCACATCGTGGATGGCCGTATCAGATACCGAAAATACTTTGTTCTAGCACTGTGGGCACTTAGGATGTCCTTGGGTGAAAGTCCCAGAACCTTTTTGGTACCAGGAGATGCTCCAACGTCTAGACTGAGTGGATACACGAGCGCCCGAGTGCCGAATACCAGTAGGCCGCATCTCCCACTGTGTCGTGGTCGGTTGGAAAGGGGTGTGGCCTTATCCGCCTGAGTGAGGGGGCTATAAGCTAGGCTGAGTTTGACCAGCTCGCAAATGTGTCCGCTATCGACGAGCCGGGTAGGTATTGACAGACTACTGGTCAGGCGGATAGTGTGGTCTCTTCCACTTGCTTGACTGTGCAGCTAGGGTGGAGGCAGTCAGTGTGAGGTGTATTAGACCCCGGTGATATCCAGAGAGGAACTGTACTGATATGTGTACATGATGAGCACTGACATGCTTGTATTGCATCTCGCATATGGCATTCGGCTACGTAGGCCTTGCATTGCGTCGGCATGGCCGATAGCATTCATGTTTCACATCGCATGGCCTTGGTATGGCCGATATCATTTATGCCTTACATTACATAGCTCTGGTTGTATTCATGGACTTACCGCATATTTCTGCATTACTCTGATATTGTACACTTGGCGTGTGCCTTGTATACACATTTACACCACCCTCTAAGATTTTATAAGCTTATGCACGACCGTTGCGTGCAGGTAGCGTTGGACAGCAGCAGAGCTGAGGCAGGAGTGTGGATCAGATCATTTTGGAGCCTTTTTACTATATTGTATTTCCCTTCTCGCATTGTACTTAAAAGTTTTTGTTATAGTGGATATGTGGTGTTGTTGTTTTGTGACTTGGTTATGCTTGTGGTTATGCTCCATTACAAAAAAAAAAAATCATACTGAAAATCCTCCTTGTAGGATCCCAGGATCGGAAATCTAGCGTATGGGCGCTGGAAGCCGAGAATGGGGTGCTGCGGAGGCTGTCGACGCCAGATTCGGCGATCGAGAATTTTGTGAGCCCGGTTTCCGAGTTTGGGACGTGACATCAATGCTTTCAATGTTAGTTAATGATTTATGTCTGATTTAATTGCTGCCATATTGTATTAGATATGTCGTTTTCAATATTGTATACATGTATGAATTATGTAGAATGAAAGGTGCATCCCATGTGTTTGTTGAAATGTTTGAATGAACATGTAAACATGATTTATGCTTGCCATGACTACTAATCTAGTATTCATCGTTGTCATATGCATGTTGACCTCTCTGTGTACGGATCTGCTAAAATATATGTTGTAACTAACATAGTCTACGTATTTGGTGAAGTGTAGTCTAAGTGCTTGATAAATTGTCTGAATGAGAAATTTTTGATGATTTGTATGTATTACAAGTGTTAAGATAGGATTCTTTCTTGCCTTATACATATGTATAGCTTCTTTCATGAATTCATATTCGCCTCTATGCAAATGATTGATAAAATGCTAGCATTTGGTAACATGATCAAGGTGTTTGATGAAATGCTCAAATGAGGATTTCACTTGGATTGTTTGTTAAATGCTGAATTGATTATCACATGTATGTAATTGCTGCATTTGAGTAAGATTGGTGGCTATAACCTAGCCCATGCAATCGGTAACAGTTCTTGTTCAGGCGTCTGAATTAGTCTTGCCACATTGGGTATACTTGATGAATCTAGGTCGCACGACGATTGTCGACAGTGGTTAGGCCACGAGGGGTGCTTATGTGCTCTATGTCGATTAAGTCAGCATGTGCCCGTACCAATCAAACTTGCCTAACGAACCGATTGGCCTACTGTATGTTTACCATGTATGGACACTATTGCTTCTTTTTTTTCACAAGCACGCACACCCCCACACACTCACGCCACATGCACACACACCCCACACACGCACACCGTGGGATTTCACCACCGTGGGTACTCGAACCCTTGACCCGGTGTTGAAACTCCAGGGAGTCTACCACCCGGGTAAGAGTAAGGACCCCACTATTGCTTGAATCTAAGGTACCCCACTCCGATGTAAAGGCCTACTTTAACCATGGTACCACGATCTGCTATGACTCAGTTGGGCATAGTGGTATGGGACACCATGTTCAAGTTGTCAACCTACGATGGGGTGACGAGCCTCCCTATAGTGACCAGTGAACAACTTAGACTCGTGAGTTGGGTATGGTGGTATGGGACACCGTGTTCGAGCTGTCAGCATACGCCGAGGTGATTAGTCACCCCATAGTGACCGCGAGTATAAACTTTTGAATTTGCCTATCGACTATTTTTCATTGGGAGTGATGACCCTACAACTTGACTATCGTATGTGCTTGATTAGGAGTGACGAACCTAGATGGATCCTTCGGTTCGGGTCAATGATATAAAGGGAGGTACCCTATCTTCCCAAATTTGTTGTATGAATAAGCTTAATTAACTACTAGGCTAACATGACCAAGCATTGAATTGCATTATTTAGGACATGCTTTAAAGACGTGGAAGTCGCATAGGAGGTAGTGATGTCATATGTGAAATTGGGTGCCGATGTCGCTTATTGAGGGAGCTTTGATGCGAGGGCATACATTATTACTTGAATTCCATTCCTGCATTAACAAGAGTAGTTAGGAAGTGATTGTTAATTTGCTTTATCATTACCGCTTGATTGACTTGATAACATGTTAACCTTTGCCTTATAGTACCACTGAGTTGATCACTCACTCCCACTCTGGGACGGTGTTTTAAAACATCAACCAGACTCTGGTTTAGATGCAGGTGATGATGAAGTCTATGCAACGGAGCCAAACTTTATAGATGAGGAGGAAGAGTTCTCCTACTTTCAGATTTTGAGCGGGTCTATGTAGACCTCGTGCCGATACGCTTGGAATGCACGGATTTTTGGCTTAGTTGAACACATTTACCTTTTGCATTTTGTTTATTTTGAAACAGTAATGTATAAATTGAGCCTGGTTACATATTCATACTCTGGGGGCGGTGACACACTTACATACCTACAAATATATATGTTTCAAACTTTCACTTGCATAATTAAATTATCTTTAGAGTATGATGTGTTGTTTTAGTATAATCCCACTCATGTTTAACTCATTCATATGGACGAAATCTGAACATCATCATCCATGTTGCATAAGTGATGTACTGGATCTCGGGAGTAGAGCTTTGCTCGACCCTCGAAATTTAGGGCGTTACAAGTTGGTATCAGAGCATGATTTTGTAACGACCTGTAAATTTCCGTACATTGGGCTGAGTACCACCTCGACCAGAAATCACGTAGGATTAAATCCTTTAGAAATATAACAAAGTTAACTAAGTACTAAACTCGGTTAGCCATGAAATCCGTTGGGATCGCTTTAAATACGATCTGCAAGACCCAAAACTTGCAGAATTAGTGACTCTAGGTTACCCTAAAGTCTAGAGCCAAACTCATTACCCGTCTGCTCTCGAGACTGAAATGAAACTTCGTATGAGGTCTAGATCGCACATCGGGAGTCCGATTAACACGAAGCTAAGGAACCAAGACCGCCCCACTGGGCTTGACAATCATCTCAAAAATCAGATGATTCCGATGTCCCACAGCCATTCTTTTCGATCCGGAGCGAGGGAGTGTGAAAAACACAAATTCCATCCCAAAATAAATATCTGGAATAGTGATCTGGCATCATTCGGTTGCGCGTCAGTATTAAGCAACCTGACCGTCGGAATCAGACCAAATTACACCCTCGGATTAAGAAAAATTTCAGGAACATTTACATGTACTTAGAATTTCTGATCGTGGCCCACTGACCGTTGAACTGAAAGTGGTCCGCCACGTGCGATCTGGGAATCCGATCGAGTCGAAAACGTAATCCCACGTAGATCCATAGATAGTGAGCTTAAGTCTGACGTTTGGCTCAAGGAGGGCCACCAGAACATCCCTTTTGAGCTTGGAAAGTGGCGAACTGCCTATATATGCAGCCACCCTTGAACCTGAGTCTATTTTGGACATGACTTTGGCTATAAAAGGGGCTTAGAACAGCCCCTCTCACAGCCATACGAATTTGAGAGCAAACCCTTAGAGAGAGAGAGAGAGAAAAGAGAGAGAAAGGCTTGGAGTTCTTAGCCGATCTTCCTCCTGCTGCTTCCACTCATCACACGGCCTACACCGCGTTATTCCAGGTGTTTTCCCGGCGGTGTCCATCCCATTTGAAGGTAAGAAACCCTAACCCTAGGTCTGATTTGAGGTAGGATTATTGTAGGTTATGAAAAAGCTAATCGGTTCCGCTCTTTAGGCTAGGAAACTCCCGTATACGGAAGCTCCGATACCCTTGCTGATTCGTTGGAATTCCAAGGGCTGAGGTGAGGACTTTAAGTGTATAAGTTACGTTTTTCAACGCTTTCAATGTCAGATAATGATAGATTCATGATCTGCATGTAAATGCACATGTACAAAGTGCTTTCCGTTTCCTGTTTCGATTAACGTTGTAGAATATGGAATTTCACATACTCTAGATATACGTAGAAATACCGTATGCGTATTTTTTTTGGGAAAATGTTTGACATGTTTATTTAATGTATGATTATATAATATATGGATAAAATACTAGTTTGGCGAAAGGAATCGCAAAAATACATGTTCATTTGTAAATGTCAAGTATGTTGAAATTGTGTATTCTAGAAATACCGCGTATGTGTAAATTTTGGAAATATAATTGTCATGATTAATTGTTGTATGAATACGGTATACGCGGATAAAATAACCGCTTGGTGAAAGAATAGCCCTAATACGCGTTTTGCTGACATACGTCATGTATGTTCGAATAGTGTATTCTAAGTGTTTGTGTAGATGCTTGTGAGTGTAAATGCTTGAGTGTTAGTGCCTTAGAGAGGTGCTGATATGGGATTTCCGACTCCCTTAGAGACATGTAGGATTCCCTCCATGTGGTGGTTCACCGCAACCACTCACTTGTAATGCGTACACAATTGTATCCCTATGGGGATAGTGCTTTATCACATGCCTTACAACATGCTTTGCAACATGCTTTACTTTATGTTTTACTTCATGCTTTATAACATGCCTACTAACATGCTTGTATTGCTTGTTTATCATGCCTTACTTCACATGCTATTAATGAAAACTGTTTGAGTTTGGGACTATGTATATAGTCCAAACATTCAGTACCAGACTTGCGATTGTGGTTGAGATTCATGTCGCCACAAAGGACGTGTCTGGCGAACCCGAGTCGTACTTCGGTTGGCGATAGTGGTTGGCCACACGGAGTGCTTTTGCGCTCCATATCGCTTAACTTGTGGTGCGCTCGAGCTAGTCGGGCTCGCCAACTAAACCGAAGTGTATTTGTGTGTTCACCCTGTTTGGTCACTACTGCTTGAACCTAGGGTACCAAACTTACCAGTGGCGATCCCCGTTTAACCATGGTACCTAGATCCGCTAAGTCGCATGAGCCGGGCATGGTGGTATGGGACACCGTGGTCGAGCTGTCGGCCTACGCTGGGGCCATGTGCCTCCCCGTAGTGACCATTGCGCAACCAAACTCGTGAGCCGAATATGGTGGTATGGGACACTGTATTCGAGCTGTCGATACTTCGGCGAGAGCCGAGTACGGTGAGATCTGTACTCGTGCTGACGGGCGACGAGTCCTCCGTGGTATCATCGAGTACACTCCAAGGGTCTGTGATTGGCGACGAGTCTTTCACAGCAACTAGAGTGTGAGTTGAGCCGAGTACGGTGAGACCTGTACTTGAGCTGACGGCTAGTGATTGAGCCGAGTACGGTGAGACCTGTACTCGAGCTGACGGCCAGCAATTGAGCCGCATTCGGTGAGATCTGTATCCACACTGATGGGTGACGAGCCCTTTGTGATGCCTTCACTGCGCTTCTCAAACTATAATATCGTATGAGAATAACTGGGATTGACGACCCTAGAATGGATCATGTTGGGAATGATACAAGGGAGGTACCTTAGTTTCCCAATACTGCTGATTGAAATGGACTAATAAAAACTTGGTAATCATGAGCATCATCGCACCGCATGTGCTTTGTAGATGTGGCGCACTGAGGGAGTAAGCATTCGCAAACGTAAGATGATGTCGCTTGAGGGTGGTTTGGCAAGGGCATACAACATCATGTCATATCATTTTTGCACTTAACAAGAGTAGTTAGAAATGCTTGATTTGTACTGCTTTATCATTACTGCTTGATTGATTTGATAACATGTTAACTTATGCTTTATTGTTCCACTGAGTTAGCTACTCACTCCCACGTTACGGGACGGTGTTTGCAACACCCACCAGACTCTGTCGCAGGTGTAGATGGCGCCTTGGTTCAGGAGCCGGAGCCCGACTTTGATGAGGACCAGGAGGAGTTCTCCTTCATGCAGTACTCTGACGGCTTTGCTTAGGCCGGCTGCATCGCGGGATTCTCAGGGCCTCTTTTAAGGATTGTATTTTGGTTTTTGACTTAGAAACAATACATGTATATTGGTACTCAGCTAGTACTCATACTCTGGAGTTCAGAAAATTTTGTTACTTTACATACTTGAATATAAAATTTCAGTCTCCCGCTTGCCTTGATACAATTGAACTGGAGTATGAATTACTGTTTTGGTATAATCTCATTCAGGTTTATTGCGCTAACTCAGACAACATTTAACCAGCATTGTGTATGTTGCATAAGTGATGCGTTGGAACTCGGGAGTTGAGTTTATACTCGACCCCCGAATTTCAGGGCGTTACAGATTTGGATTAAACTGGACCTGGGTTATAGGTAACACGATGCACTCTGACTAAGGAAGGGGGCGATGAAATTTAAAGACTACATTAGGATCCCAAGGTTTCACCGACGGGCGAGACCAAATGTAACTGTGTGGTCCACCACGTATTTTAAATCACGTGAATTGACCTTAGTCACCTTTAGGCCATTAGCCGACGAGTTAGAGTTGTACTTGACAATTTCAAACTCAAAACGGGTCCAAATGGCGCGAATGTCCGCGCATTGAACTAAGAAAATGGACCCTACGGGCTTAGGGACCCGAATCACGCGACTTGCTGGGACCCAAGGGGCTTCACACATCAAAACAGGACCCCAAGAGGGGGTGGCCACTGCCCCAGGGCGAAGCCACTGCCGGACAACCCAGAGGGGCGCGGCGGCACCGCCCGGTTGGCGACGCACCGACGGGCCGGCCCAAGTGGGTCCCTCCCACATGTGGTGGGCCCCTTTTAACCCCTCAAACATCCTCTTTGCTCATTTTACCCTATTCCTACCCCATAAACACCCCCAGACCCACCAACAACTCTCTTTCCCTCTCAAATCAACTTTCCCATAACTTCAAATCTCTCATTTCCCCTACATCCTACACCCCTCCACCACTATTCCTCTAAAATTACCCGTTACATCTTCTCACTTCTCTTATTCTCACCTATTTGGGCACAAAAACCCTCTTTTTGTATCTCATAACTTCCATACCTTCCAACCCATTTCATTCTCAAAGCCCTTCCATCTCAATGGCTCTCTTTGAGCTCGTCGCTGCCATTTTCTCCATCTCAACACTCCTTTCCCTTATGAGAAAGAAGAAAGCGGCCTCAGATGAAGCCGAGCCTAGTTGTCCAAGCCATTCTAAGAGGAAGGCGAGTGCCAAGACATGGGCAAGTGCCGAGTGAATGTCGAAACGGGACCTCGGCCCTTGAATCCTGATAGAAAGGTCTCTACCGGCGGGTGCTAAACTTGGTAAGTTCCATGATCTCAAGGTTGTGTTTGAAGCTCCTGTTGATGATAAGTTATTTGGGTTGTATCCAGTAATCGACCTCTTTTTTAAGACCGGGTGGGGTCCCATATTCGAAGGAAAAACTTATGCAAGTGAAGGCACCATATGAGCCTTCTATGCTCACATATGGGACCCAACTCTGGAGCCTCTCTAATATATCGTACCATTGGGAAGAACTCAAGCCAGGGTCGATGTGGATATCATGACACGTATCATGGGAATAGAACGTGGAGTTGTACATGCCTGCAGTGATACAAATCTTGCTAGTGAATGGGAGAGAAATCGCCGCACACGTTTCCTTTGCTTCCAACTTGCTGAGAGGAGACGAGGGAATAGCCTCTCATCGACCAGTATGACAGAGGATTTTCGCCTGCTCCACCACATATGCACGTACAACGTGTATCCTAGGTGGAGTAACTACACAGAATGCACTCGATTTACGGTGGACTTTTTGTACAGAATTGAATAAGGGGAAAAGTGTGCCTACCAACTCTTGCCTTATCTCAGATTATCAATACTACACAATCTACTCAGGGGACGCATCCCTCCCATTCGGCCGACTCATTTGCAAGATCGCCCACAACTTCGGCATCAGGCTTCATATGGATAATCTTGCGCCTATCCACTTCATCAATGAGACTACACTCAATAATATGGGAATATGCCCTAGGCAACGCCAAGCCAGAATCGATGAGTACGGGGATGAGATAGAGGAAGAGATTGAAGAGGAGGAAGGCAGTGAAGAAGAGGAAGGAAATGGAGAAGAGGAAGGCAGTGAGGAAGAGGAACAAGAAGAAGAAGAAGAAGAGGAGGCCCAAGACTTAGACAGGGGACCTCCTACTATACATGAGGACCGCCATAACCGAGCCACCTTAGAGGCCCACTTAAAGAAGAAGTTCGAGGAGAGCCAGGCCTATTTGAAGCAAAAGTTTAAGAGAACGTCTCGCAACCTAAAGGCCCACATGTGCAGTATGCAGGATAAGGGTGCGCCTCTGCCTTCACCAGAATTGGAGGACTAGTCATATGTTTGTAGTTATTTTTCTTGGTTTATTTATTTATTTATTATTTATTTTATGTAATAGCCTTGGTTAGGCTTAGATGAATGTTAGGTTAGTAAGTGTTAAAGCCTTTTGTTAAATTAGTTTACATGCATTCTCTATCATAATTCATGTAATGCTACATCATATGTATTGTGACAAATTTTGGTTAAATGAAATGCATGAAGATTCTTTTATTTATAAATGTGTGAGATGTTTGGAAAAAGTGGATGATGTTATCCTAATCATATAAATGTTGCACCCTATCTTGTATATAGGAAATGCCTCTTAAAACCACTTAGAATATGGCACGTCTCTCACTTGGCGGATCGATTGACAAGGCCCTTCCCTCAAGCGATAGCCACACGGACCATAGTTTGGGCCCATGTATCAAGACAATGCCGGATTCACAACCGGCCACTAGTCCCACAAATGGACCAACACCGAGTGCCCCACAGGTTCTAGGTCAAAAGCGTGTGTCTTTGTCGACGCCACACATGCCTCAGGAGACCTCTCCCCCTGATAGGTTGGAGCAGATAATGCTCCTAATGCAGCAATAACAGAAGTTTTGGCCACTATAGCGGGGGCCATTACACAAAACATGAATGTGGCCCCACCTATGCCACCCGTGCAGCCTACTGGGACTATGACTACAAGTGGCCTATTTGAGCGCTTTCAACGCCTCCGTCCTCCCACTTTTGCGAGTACTCATAGACCCGAGGAGGCTGAGTACTGGTTGGATTGTATATCCAAGATGTTGAAGCCATTGCACTATACTGAAGCAGAGCAAGTTGAGCTTGTTATGTATATGTTTGAAAAGGAGGCTAGTCTTTGGTGTGATAGCATCCTACGAACCGTTCCGTCAGGATTTGCATAGATGTGAGACGCGTTCGAAACCCATTTTCAT
Organism: Magnolia officinalis; assembly: GCA_021015155.1. Classification (NCBI taxonomy): domain Eukaryota; kingdom Viridiplantae; phylum Streptophyta; class Magnoliopsida; order Magnoliales; family Magnoliaceae; genus Magnolia; species Magnolia officinalis. The sequence goes on from JAJHSJ010000008.1 coordinate 50,280,724, forward strand.
GGAAAGTACTCCTCCCTCACTTACCTTGATGAAAAGGAGGGCAAATTTTTCTACCTCTGATAAGGAGGAATGACCATAGAAGAATACGAGAATCGGTTCACGGAGCTGGATAGATATGCTCCTTTAATTTTAGCAAACGAGTCGATGAGAATTCAGCGGTTTTCAGAAGGTCTGCGGGCAGATATCCAAGCTAAGATGTGTTACGCTAGCATTCCAAACTATGCTGAGCTAGTGAATATGCCCTTGCGAGCCGAGCAGAATGGTAAAAGAGTGTCTCGGACATGCATGCTAATGAGCCCGAGGCCTCGGCCCGAACTGCAGAACCGGCCAATTCTCGGTAAGAGGCCACGTATGGACTCGCCTCCCAGACCAATGGCTCCGCCAGCCCAGCAGAGGTGAAGTGATCATTAGTGTACTTATTGTAACAAAGGGGGCCATACTGACCCCTTTTATTTTACCAAGATGAAGTACAACGGTTTCACACTACCTCAGAAGGTCAACCGCCAGCCACCACTAGCTATTTCAGCTCCACCTCTATGATCCGCACCACCGACACAACCATTCTACCGACCTCCCATATCTTGGAATAGACAGCCTTAATGACCTATGACAGTGTAACCAAATCGTCCACAAGAAGCTCGAGTGCATGTCGTCGTAGCCGAAGCATCTGAATCAGTGGCTGCTGTACCGCTAGCCTTTGAAGTCACTACCCACATCCAAGGTACACCAGTATTTCTGTTTGTGGACATCGGCTCCACTATTTCAATGATAACATGCTCTACAATCAAGCAATTAGGGTTGAACACTACCCCTATGGTTGGGGTGAGAGTCATCGCTGCAGCAGGAACCTTCACAGATGCCACTCAGCTTTGTAAGAATTGCCCGATAGACTTAGGGAGCAGAGTGGTGTACATTAACCTGATAGTAACCAAGATATATCATCACGACATCATCCTCAGCATGGATTGGCTCACCGAAATGAAGGCAGAGATTGACTGTGAAACCAGATTAGTGACAGCCCATGGGCCCGAAGATACAACCTTCACTTTCCCAGTTCAGGTCAGTTGTGCTTACCGTATTCATTGTTACGTACACCTCCCTATTGAAAAATTGTGATAGTCCGTCACTTAGAAACACGCCAGTAGTCCAAGAATTCATGGATGTGTTTAAAGAGATCCCTAGACTACCTCCTCAGTGCAAGATCAACTTTACCATCGACCTTGTGCCAAATGCAACGCCTATTTCCTTACTGACATACCGCATGCCTCAGTGTGAAATGAAGGAATTGAGGAAGCAGATTGATGATTTATTGAATTCAGGTTTCATACGGCCGAGTGTATCTCCTTAAGGAGCACCTGTGTTATTTGTGAAAAGGAATGATGGATCGCTACGGTTGTGTATAGATATCGTAGGTTAAACCACATCATAGTGAAGAACAAGTATCCTCTGCCCAGGATAGATGACCTGTTTAACCAATTGAAGGGGGCGCAGTATTTCTCTAAAATAGACTTACAGTCTGGGTATCATCAGTTGCACGTTAGGAATGAAAATGTGCAGAAAACAACTTTCAGGACCAGCTTCGGGCACTACGAATTCCTCGTGATGTCGTTTGGACTTACAAATGCACCAACCATATTCATGGATCTCATGAACCGGGTATTTCGGCCGTATTTGTACTGATTCGTCATCATATTTATAGATGGAATTTTGATATACTCCAAGAGTTGGAAGGATCACGAAGAACACCTACGAGCAGTCCTTGATACTCTCAGGTAGAATTAATTATTTACATGGTGTCGAAAATGTGACTTCTAGAAGGAAGAAGTCAAGTTCTTAAGACACATGGTTTCCAAGGAAGGAATCGTTGTGGACCTTGCCAAGGTAACCGAGGTACAAGACTGGGATCAGCCCAGTTCAGTTACAGAAGTGAGGAGTTTCCTCGGACTTGCTGGCTATTATCGTTGATTCATTAAAGATTTCTCCAAGATAGCCCGACCGTTGTCGTAACTCACTCGAAAAGATCTTAAGTTTGCTTAGAACGAGAAAGAAGAAGCAACCTTTTTGGAATTAAAGGGCAAGCTAACGTCCGTACCCGTGCTGGATCTCGGGAGTAGAGCTTTGCTCGACCCTCGAAATTCAGGACGTTACACCACTGTTTGGGCACACCCTGTTTTGAAGGGAAAATAATATCAGCTTGATCCAGAGTGTGGTGGGCCAACCAGGTGGGGCCACCATGATTTTGCATTTTAACATGTCCGTCCAGTCTGTTGGACGTGGGCCCCACACCATGCTGACGTGTCATCCAGGCCGTCCATCCAGGGGACGTCCAGCATGCCTGGACTGTAGGGAGAGCATAAATATCAGTTTTATTCAAAGCTCTGGTGGGCCACACATGTGGACCCACCTCTGATGTATGCATTTCATCCATGTAGTCCACCGTTCACACGTGGACGGTGGGACCCATGTGATGTATGTGGTTTATATCCAGGCTGTCCGTCCACTGTTGGGACGTGAGGCACCATGATACATGTGTTGTGTATCCTCACCGTCCAACCTATTGGATGGTGGGAATCCATGATGTATGTGTTTTCCCTCACCATCTGCGCTGCCTCTAACACATGGGGCCCACCTTGATGATGTGCTACCCCTAGCACGTGGGACCCACCATGTAGATATAGCAGTATTGATGACAACAAGATCTGTGGGTACCACTAGCTATCTAGCTACTGGATTGACGTCAGCAAGTTGTGTGGGTCTGATAATGAGGTATGTATATCTACACCGTCTAGTGGTCTAGACGGTGGGGACCACCTTTGATGTATGTAATTTAATCACGTTGTTCGTCCATGGCCACCATGATGTGCGTGTGAAATCCACACCATCCAACCACATAGACACTGGGTCCCACACGCTACATAGCTGCTGTTTGACATCAACAGGTTCTGTGGCCTGAACGTGAGGTACGCACATGCAATGTGTGGGGCCTACTCAGATGTATGTATTCCTCATCCACACAGTCCATATCTAGACGGTGCCATGTGGGGCCAACCATGATGTATGGGCCTTGTCCTCACCGTCCAGATTACTGGACAGTAGGAACCCACTCTTATGTATGCGTTTCTCCACGTTGTCCATCTGTTTTGGCTGGGATATGGGGCCCAAATGATGTATATCCACACCCATCTGTTTGCTGGACGGGTGGGGCCCACCTTGTGATGTGTTGTACATTCACACCATCCATCCACGTGGCCTCACGTGGTGTACATATTTGATCCAAGCTGTCCATCTGGTGGGGCCCATTTGGAATGTGCAGGGCCCACCTCAATGCGATGTATATATGGCCCACATGATGAGGCCCAATATGATGTATATGAGGCCTTTGAATGAGGCCCAATGTGATGTATTTGAGGCCCATATGATGAGGCCTGATGTGATGTATACGAGGCCCATGGATGTGGCCCATTGTGAAGTATTTGGGGCCTGTGTATGAGGCCCATTGTGATGTACATGCGACCCGTATATGAGGTCCATTATGATGTATATGCGGCCCATGTTTGAGGCCCAATGTGATGTATATCTGGCCTATGTAATGAGGCCCATTGTGATGTATATGTGGTCATTGTGTGGGGTCCGATGTGATACATATGATGCCCTTATATGAGACCCAATTGTTATGAGTGATTCCACCATGATGTATGTGTTATAGTCACACCGTTCATCCATTTCTCTAAGGTCGGAGCCCCATTGCCTTGAGAGGCGCACCCTGATTTATGGGCTATATGCCCACCATGGGGGTTGCCTTGTGAGGCCCATCATGATGTATGTGTTACATACACAATGTCCATCCATTTCCCTGATTTGTATAAGGGTCGTGGGCCCTATAGAGAGTTAGATTCAAATCCCAAGTGGACCACACACTTGGAGACAATAGTGGTTAAATGTCCACCGTTGAAATCCTCCCCAGGGCCCGCTGTTAAGCCCATTAACTTGGGAGCAATGATGGTTAAATGTCCACGTTGTAATCTCCCTAAGGCCCATTGTTAAGCCCATTTTCATATCCTCTTATTAGGCTTACCCCAAACCATTGGGCCCCCATTGATGATTATATTACCCACCTTCCCTTATTAGGCTATCCCAAACCTTTGGGCCCCCATTGATGATACCCATCTCACCCTACCGGGCTAACCCAAACCATTGGGCCCCCATTAATGCTAGTGATACCCATCTTTCCCTTGTTGGGCTATCTCAATCCGTTGGGCCCCCATTTGATGATAGTGCTTTCCACCATACCTTATAGGATTATCCAAACCTTAAAGGCCACCTTGTATTCATACCGGGCCTTCCATAGGAAATGTGGCCTGCCTAGATATATGTGACTACCCAAAGTTTAGTGTCTATACCCTAGGCTCACTTAGATGTTGAGTGGACCACCCAACCCGTTTGGAAGGACACATAGTCCTAGCTATATGGATGCCGACCAAAGCCCACCTTGTGTACGTATTGGGCCACATAGGAAAACCCAGTTTATTACATAATAGAGAGGGTGAGGAAGCCCACTTGTTGTACTTAGACACATCCTCTTAACTCGTCGTATTGTATACCCACTTGACTTACCACGAGAGGTGTATCCTACCATTGTATCCCATTTGCTAGGACCTCGTGACATGTATATATCATTCGCATCGTCCATCTCTTTGTTGGGACAAGTACGAGGTCCATCCTTGACATTAGTGTATCATCTAGACCATCCGTTGCTTAGTACATCATCACCCCTTGTCGTAGATAAAAGAATATGTAGTATCAGGTTTGTTATATCTACTATGTAGAACCTATCTCAATGTATGGACTAGACTGTTGTCCCCATCTAGATCATGCAGAGCCTTGGAAGGCTAATGTAAGACATACCGCATAAGATCCTATAGTTGTAGAAAGAGCATGTCGTTCACTTTATACTTGTAGTATGTGACATGCCGGTGATGGTGGATTGTGGATTATTATTGTCTGCTCTACCAGATAATCATGCCTATGCACTTTATTACATCATGATACATACCCATACGCATCATATGAATGCTTGTTGTAAGGAATGTTTGATCATAACATTACCATTGGGCTGAGATATTTAGGGGACTCCTTGCGAGAAGGAGTTGTCCCACATGAACGTGCGGTATGCACAGGTTTGATGCATGATTGGATGGTATGACTCATGCATCTCACATTTTATGTTATGACCACTATTCACCATCAGGGTTGTGGCCTCCACAGGCATGTCGTGGATGAACAGATGGGACACCGAAAATGTTTGGTTCGAGCATCTGGGTACGTTAGTTGTCCGTGGGTGAAAGTCCCTAAACCTCTATGACTAGGAGATGCTCCAACGTCTAGACTTGTGAATACAAGAGCACATGAGGGCCGTATACCATTAGGCCGCATCACCCACTGTGCCGTGATCAGTTGGAAGGGGGAGTGGCCTTATCTGCCCAAGTGAGGGGGGCTGTAAGCTAGGCTGATTTTGACCAGCTCATGAGTGGGTCCACTACCGTTGAGCTGGGCCGATATGGGTAGGTGGGCAGTGAGGTCTCTTTCACTCACTTGACTGCACAGTTAGGGAGGCAGCAACCAATGTGGAGTGTACTAGACCTTGGTGATGATCTCAAGATGTACGGTACTAATATGTGGACTTACTGAGTAGGAGTTGCGTACTCAGCATCTCATTCAATCATTCATTTACTATCCACTCGGGCTAGTGGTGCACAACTAGATCATTATGTGTACCCTCGCTATGGCCATGATTTCGGTTGGGTAGTGACAACCTGAGATCAGGAGTTTGCCACATTGTGTCCAGTTATCAAAATTAGGTATGGGCCAGTTTCGATAGAAGTCCCTTGTGATGAACCCCACAGCTTACGATACTACGTACCATCATCCCGATTTCACACTCCAGTTTAATCATTTCATTTGCACCACATATTATATTGCATCCTCAATACATAGCATTTCGTTTAGTTTGCTTCTATATTGCATATCCTGAATAAGGTTAATAGTATTATGGACTCTCCAGGATCTATATATTGCATTACATTCGCGGCATATGGCATTTAGGTTGCTATGTTTCTGCATTTATATGGCCTAGATGAGGCCGATGGTAATCGTGGTTCATCAGGAATTGTATATTGCATTGCATCCTCGACATCTGATATTTGGCTCTCTATGACTCCACATTTTCATAATCGATCTGCATTGCATACCCTGATATTGTATGACTTATGGATTTTCCAGTATTTCTGCTTACTCTGATATTTGTGTGCTTGTCACTTATCTTGCGCACACACTTACACCACCCCCTAAGCTTTCTATAAGCTTATGCATGACCGTTGCGTGTAAGTGACGTTAGGTCGCAACAACATTGAGGCAAGAGCTTGTCCCAGATCACTTTGGAGATTTCGTTATTTATGTATTTTCCTTTCAGCATTCAACTTAAATGTTTATATTAGTAGATATGTGGTGTGATGTTGTCATTTGTGACTTGGTTATGCTTGTGGTTATGCTTCTTTACAAACAAAAAAATCACACTAAAAATCCTCCTTGTAAGATCCTATGATCAGAATCTGGTGTGATCCTAGGATCGGAATCTGGTGTATGGGCGCTAGAAGATGAGAATGGGGTACTACGAAGGTTGTCAGTTGTTGAGGGTAAAATATTGCATATTAGACCCTAATTATTACTAGGCTTTACGAACATGGATAATGTTTAATGTCATATTTTAATCGTGTTTATGTTGCAAGGTGAATTTAGGACCTTAGACTGAAAAAGGGTACTAAAGGCATGAATTTGATGCTCATAAATCACCAAGGCAAGGGACGAATCCTAGGAGACTGAGATTAAAGAATTTAAACGCCAAAGATTTGAGAAAATCAAGTGATTAAAGTTAAAAGGGCCCGAAAGTCATCCTGTATGGAAGATCACAAGGTTCTCACCATCCATTTGGTTCAAAACTTTATATCTGGCATGAGGACCCTAAATTAACCGTACACGTCGAAATAGTTCCCTTGAATCTTTGTGGCAATGGCCCAACGGACAGATCAATCAATAAATCACTGATCTAGGGCCCACATGATCTCTGGATATGCTTCGATTTTGGTCTCAACCCCTTAAATTAGAGGGCAAAACGGATGGATGGAGCGAATTTCTCATAAACATCATAGTGGACCCCACCTGGGGACATGCGTGTGCACAACACACACGCAACAGCCGCGCACCGGACCAGGAATCCCGGTCAAAGGTCGGTTGACCCGACCCCATCCTCTCTTACACAATAGAGGCCACGCGTCCAGCCTTTGAGACATGTAGTGGGCCACCACCGTTCATCATTTAGTTGATCTAGACCGTCCAAAGTGTTCAGGGGATGGGGATGACCATACCCATGGTGACCTTTTGGTCCCATGCACATGTACAAACGTAGATCACCGTCAAACGTAGGATGAACGGCAAGAAGATTTGATCCCTTGGGCCGCACCAAACTTAAACAAAACCATCCATTCCATACTGAAATCTTGTCACGAATCTAATGGATGGGGTGGATTTCTCTGAAAGCATCACTATGGGGCCCACTGAGCATCTCAGCGCAATTCCCATGTGCATGGCCTGCGTACGTGAAAACTGAAAATTCCGGAGACTTTGTGGTCCACGTCTTTGATTGTTTCAACGATTTGGACCGTCCAAATGGAGCACATGCCCAATCCGACCCAAGCCATGAAAAAAATCAGGTTTTGGGACGATCCGTCGTCCCAAAACTTACATCCAAACGCAACACGTTATATGCATTTTCTGCTACGCATGCTGCTGCGAAATGTTGTTGTGTAACTTGTATCACCGCCTCTAGCATGCACAACTGAATCTCTTTGGCTATAAAAGAGAGAGAGAGAGAAAGAGAGAGAGAGAGAGAGAGAGAGAGGGAGAGAGGGTGCATAGAAGATCATCAGATCCAAGGAGACATGGAGTGGAAGAGAAGAGAGAGAGAGAGAGAGAGAGAGAGAGAGAGAGAGAGAGAGAGAGAGAGAGAGAGAGAGAGACTGAATCTCTTTGGCTATAAAAGAGAGAGAGAGAAAGAGAGAGAGAGAGAGAGAGAGAGAGAGAGAGAACCAGGGACAACCAGCAAGAGGAGTCTTCTTTTCTTTCCCTTTCATTATTTTCTTATATTTTTCTAAGAGATTTTCAGTCAATCATGTATATGACTGGCTAAACCTCTTAGCTAGGGCTAAGAGATGAAGCTTTTAGCGTGATGAGGTATTTTCTATGGCTTTGATTCATGTTTAATGAATTCTCTTTGATTATAGTTTGATTATAAGGACTGTTTTTAGTTTTTAATGGTTTATTGTGACTTAAATTACAATGGATCTGCGATAGCTCTGAGCATGTCCTTTTCATTATTATGATTGTGAAGTTAGGAAGCCCTGTTGTTCACCATCGTCTCATGGACATGGTTGGATGATGGACCCTTCCTAACATTCATAACTCTCTCAGATTGTATGCGGATTGGTTAAATTTGTTGTTTGCATTGTCTCATTGGCATGGTTTTGTGATGGAATCAATTCTAGTTCTCATACCTCTCTTCCTTTGAAAACTAGATCAAAGGAAGTTCATATTTGAGTTTTAATGAATTATCTACCAATTGGAAGAAGATGGGACTCTGATTCCAGTTGTGTTTATGAATCAAGCATAGATCTCCCTGATCTCTATAAGTGGATCCTTGGAATCCCTACTTTCCCACTTTTGAATTTTACAAGTTTTAGTTAAAGTTATTCACCATTATTCTCTTAAATTTTCCTGTTTTAGATTACATCTTCTTCTAGTTCTACTTTTAGTTACTTTCAGAATACGTACAAGGTTCAGTCCCTGTGGATTCGACCTCGATCTTAGCGAAATTATTACTACATCACGACCCTATACTTGGGGTGGCTAGCAAGTTTTTGCTGCCGTTGTTGGGGATCTACGGTTGCATTTTTCTAAGATTGACTAGTTTTAGAATTAGGTTAAGATTAGGGATTTCTAATTTTAGGTTTAGGTTTTTCTATTTGATTTTTATAAACTAACCTAACTTTCTTGTTTTGTAGGACCCTGCTAAATTGGTAATCTCTTTCTAATTTTCTATTTTTTTATCTTCTATTTTTAGATTAGGTTTTATTTTCTATTTTTAGAAACTTTCTAATTCTAGGATTTCTTTTAATTTTAGAAACTAACTTTCTTTCTATTTTTAGGTTTAAGACTTTCTTGAGTTATTTTTTTTTTAAAAACTTTCTATTTTTAGACACTTTCATTTTTTAGAAACTAGTTTACTCTCTATTTTTTAGGAACTTTCTAATTTTAAAAACTGACATGTTTTGTTTTGCAGGACCTAACTTAGGAACTTCAAATTTGGTAACTTCTTTCCAACTCTCCTTCTTTCTAATTCTATATTTTTATTCCTTTCTTTCTTTTAGATTTAGGTTAGAATCTGAGATTGAGGACTGCGAGTGTTTCATGCCCAAGTGGGTCTGTGACAACACTCGACATCTCTTGATTGAAGGAGGATTGGTTGAGGAGTTGACTATCCATCGCAGAACTAAACATCGCTCGAGATCCCTAGAGTTAATTGAGGTTATGACTGCAAATCAACTGGCCCATCAACTAGAAGGACAACCTCAACCTAGAGTTGGGGAAGACCAGGATGAGAATGAGGTGCATCAGGCACCCCCGCCTCGTACTTTACGAGATTATTTACAACCGGCGGGGCTGAGTACACCTCATGCATGTTTTTTCCAGAGAATACGAGACACGTGGATATCGAGTCAAGGGGGTGATCCAACTCTTTCCTAAATTTCTTGGGCTTGAGTCAAAAAATCCATATTTACACTTGAAAGAGTTTAATGAGATCATAGCCACTTTATATTTTCCAAACCTATTTGAGGACACTGTCAGGTTGAAACTCTTTCCCTTTTATTTGAAAGAGAAAGCTAAGATGTGGGTACATTCACTACGTCCCCAATCTATTAGCACATGGAATGATATTCTAAGGGAGTTCATAAAGAAATTTTTTCCACATCATAAAACGAACACCCTTAGAAAGTCAATCATGAACTTCACCCAGAAGGAGGATGAAACATTCTTCCAATGTTGGGAGCGGTTCAAGAATCTCAACACAGTTTTGAGACGTGGCACATTACACACTTTTTTTTTTTTATGATGGATTGACATCTTCCATGCACCAATTGATTGAGACAGTGTGCAATGGGGAATTCATGAATAAAAATGTCGATGATGTGTGGGACTACTTGGATAGACTTGCTAAAAATGCACAATCATGGGACACTTACCCAAAATCAAGCACCACTTCTGGTCCCACTCAATCAAAGGAGAGGGGTGGATTATACCTTCTGAAAGAGGATGATGATATCAATGCGAAAGTGTCTACTCAAATAAGAAAATTCGAGGCTACAAAACTAAAGAAGGATAAGGTTAAGGAAACTGTTTGTGATATTTGTACTTGTAACGTTCACACAACTGAAAATTGTCCAACAATACATGCCTTCCAAGAGGTGTTGAATGAGCAATCCAATGCCGTGAACAATTACCAAAGACCTTTCAATGGACCAACCTCTAATACATACAATCCTAGTTGGAGAAATCATCCAAACTTCAATTGGAGGAATGGGCAAACTGCTACTCCTCAAGGTTTCTTTAATCAATTTCCAAATCAAGTGAAACCTCAAGAAGAACCAGTTCAAAATTCCACACAAACTCAAGAGCTTACTTAAGCAATATGAGAACTTACTAAATTTATGCAAAAGATGAATTCATGTGTTACGGTTATAGAAAGAGGGATGCTTCCCGCTCAACCTCTCCCCAATCCTAAACCCCAATACGAGATAAGTGATCCAAGCTCTTCAGATTAGATGGAGCAAGCTAAATCTATCACCACTCTTAGGAGTGGGAAGACCATTAACAAAACTATTCCTGTTAGGGCTAAAAAGCCTAAGGACTCGGAAGAGGGTAACAGTGATAGACCTAGCATTGCTCTACAAGAAATAAAACCAGAACTTTAAGGCAATCCAGTTGCTCCATTTCCCCAACGGTTGGTTGCACCAAAACCTCTCTCTAACTCTCAAGATATTTTAGAGGTGTTAAAACAAGTGAAGGTCAATATTCCTCTACTTGATGCGGTAAAACAAATACCTTCACATGCCAAATTTCTAAAAGACTTGTGTATTACCAAAAGACGACAAAATATTTAAAAGCTTTCTTCTTAACTGAGAAAGTGAGTGCCATCCAAAAGCAAAATGTGCCACAGAAATTCAAAGATCTGGGTAGCCGAACCATTGCTTATGTAATTGGGAATTACCGCATTGAGCACGCAGTTCTTGATTTAGGAGTGAGCATAAATTTGATTCCTTACTCGGTCTACAAACTGTTATGTTTAGGTGAATTAAAGCCCACCTTAACCGTACAACAACTTGATGATCCCTTTGTGCGTGTACCAAGAGGGATAATTGAGGATGTGTTAGTCCAGGTTGATAGATTCTACTACTCTATAGATTCTATCATCTTAGATACCGAACCCATCTGTAACATGAGTAATCAGATTCCCATCATTCTTGGTCGCTCATCCCTTGCAACTTCAAACGTAATCTTCAATTGTAGGAATGGTGTCATGAGCATGTCATTTAGGAATATGACATTAGAATTAAACATCTTTTTTAACATGGGCAGACGGTTAGAGGATGATGACGATTTCCATGACATTAACATGATTGACTCTTTCGTGGAAGATAGAATGCCTCTGACCTTATCCCATGATCCTCTAGAGACCTGCCTGGCCCATTCCCATGATTTTGATGATGACATGATTAGGGACATGAGTGTCATGCTTGATACTATGCCGATACTTGAAGTTAACCGGTGGAGGCCACAATTTACAGATTTGCCCCAAACTGATGAAGTACCTCTGTTGTCTAACCTCAAGCCACCAAAGCTTGACCTGAAACCTTTGCCCTCTAATTTGAAATATGTTTATTTAGGTTAATATGAGACATACCCGGTGGTGATTTCATCCCACCTTGAGTAAGAATAGGAGAGTATGCTCATATCTACTCTCATTGAGCATAAGAGAGCCCTTAGATGGACGATTGCGGACCTCTGGGGAATTGACCCTTCGATTTGTATTCACTGCATTTATTTCACAGATAATGCGAAGACCTCTTGACAATCACAATGTAGATTAAATCTAAACATGAAGGAATTGGTTAAAGCCGAGGTTCTTAAACTATTGGATATGGGTATCATATACCATATATCCGATAGTTAATGGGTGAGTCCAACTCAGGTGGTTCCTAAGAAGTTTGGAATCACCGTCGTAGCCAACACCAATAATGAACTCATGCTAACTAGAGTTACTACTGGTTGGAGAATGTGCATTGACTACAGGAAATTGAATACCGTCACGAGAAAGGACTACTTTCCTTTACCCTTCGTTGATCAAATTTTGGAAAGGCTAGCTAGTCATTCTTATTACTATATCCTTGACGGGTATTCGGGTTAAAATCAGATAGAGATAGACCCTAAAGATCAAGAAAAGACTACATTTACATGTCCTTACGACACCTTTGCTTACCGAAAGATGCCATTCGGATTATGTAATGCCCCCATCACTTTTCAGCGATGCATGATGAATATTTTTCTAATATGGTGGGGTAATATCTAGAGGTCTTCATGGACAATTTCTTTGTCTTCGGTCCATCTTTCGGTGGGTGCTTAGAGAGTTTTAAATGTGTGTTAAAAAGATGTGAAGAAAAGAATTTGGTACTCAATTGGGAGAAGTGTCATTTCATGGTTCGTAAGGGAATTGTCCTTGGACATATCATCTCTGAAAGTGCCCTGGTTTGTCAATTAGCGTGAGTGTTGAGTCAGCCAGACAAAGGAGCCTGATAAGAAAAATGATCAAACGTCTGCCTCAACTAGATGTGTACCCGAACTCTCTACAAGTAAATCTTAGCCTCACATCCCATTTCCCAAAACACCAGGTAATTAAAACTCTTAAAATTGAATAGAACACCCTGAGGTTTTTAGTTAGAAAACTTTTTCAAACTTTAGGAAAATCTTTAAGTTTTCTACCTTTATTGATTTATCAACAAGTGGTTCGATGAAATCGAACCCTGTTGTCGATGTCCTCGAAGCTCACTCGATATTATCGAAATGAGGACATAAGATGTCCAACAACCACAAAGATCTTTGGACAAAATTATCAATGTATCGATAGACGGTTCAATATCATCGAAATTTGAATCTCGATTCCATCGAGTAGACTCAATAAAATCGACATCATATCTATTGTGTCCAAAGTTCTGCTAAAGCAAATCATGTAATCCTCGATATATCGAAGAGCTCCTCAATATCCTCAGAATTTAATCTCAATGATATCGAAAGCCCTTCGATGATATCAGATTAGGACACATTTCTAGCCAACAAGTTTTTCAGGTTGTTTTTCTCGGATCAAGGGTCACTTGTTAAAATCTATATTCAAATATCAATCATATCGAGGCATGGTCGATGTCATGGAATATGGACAGAAACTGTCCACAAGCTTATAGGAAAATTCCTTAGAATTATCGATGAATTGACACTTCCCTCGATATCATCGATATTTAAATTTCAATGATATCGAGTGATGATCGATCATATCATTTACCTGAAAATTTTCAAAGGCGAGTCTCTAACATTTTCAAATGTTGAGGAATTGAACCTCGTGTCGATGAAATCAGAGTTTGAAATCTGATGATATCGATGCATGTTCGATTTCCTCGACCAGCTGGCAAAAGGTTTCAAAAGCGTTTGACATTTGAGTTCGTGTCATCGAGCGGCCAGTCGATGCTATCGAGAGTATACGCTCGATGATATCGACCCTGCTCGATGATATCGAACTCTGTACAAAATGTGACCGTTTTATATCCGTTGGAACCTTTTGCCTATTTAATGAGAGCTTGCCCTTGGTTGTTGGATAGAGAAAATAAAGAGTGCTTTTGTGTGTTTAACCCTAGATCATATACCCTAAGCCTTTTCTCTCATGGGAGTTCATCCTCCAATCCACCCTCATCATTGACATTCAATAGAGTGGATTGGGAAATGAACTTCTGCATTCAAGGATCCTACAGCTACCACCTTAATGGAAGATCATTAAGTTGGGATGCCTTGAATGCATAGATGATTGGAATCTCTCTATCTTCCACACGGGAAAACATTTAATAGAGGACTCCATCATAACCATGACCCAACCCGTCGCCATGTATTAGTACATCTTCTAAGTTACGGTTCAAGGGAGCTAAAGATTCTTCGTCATCAAAGGAGGAGATCTTCATCAACGTGCTAAACGCGGCTCATCTACTTATCTGTAAGTCATTAGAGTCCAGAGGACCGTTATGATTATTCCTTCTATAGGATTAGGTCTAAGGTGTTTCTCAACCCTTGCAAGTCCTCATAGGAGGCCTCTGGCAGGAGTGTACGTAAGGGTGCGTTGTGTTGACCCTTGCGCTGTGGAGAGTATAAACTCTTAGGTCCTTGTGTAGGTCCTTGCCCTGTGTAGCCTAAAAGTCGGGTGCTGTGTGTTGACCCTTGATCATGGGAGCATAAAGTGTGTCGTGTAGACATGTTGTGTCAGCCTAAGAGTAGGTTGTACTGATTAGAGGTGAACCTGATTTAAAATATCGGTTTGAGGTGAACCTGTTGGGAAATCTCCTTTAGTGAGATTCGGTACACTCAAGGGTTGAGTGTGTCCACCAGAAGTAGAGTAGACAAGTAGTCGAACCACTATAAAAATGACTGTGTTTGAGATTACTATTGTCTCCTATTGCTTGTGTGATTTCCTTAGATGTTTACATATTTGATTATCTAACATCACATCTCACACACAGTCATATCCATCATAAACTATGATTTGCATCTTGTTTATCTTTTAAATAGTTTTATGACTAGATCCTCTATTTGGCTTAAAAGCCATTAGAGTTACTCTGAAGAAATCTTGATGCATGCATATTTACTCAGGATAAGATTGATAGGATTTTAAGTTACCATAAAATATTGAAAAGACCAATTCACCCCCCTCTAGCACATATTGGCATATTCCCACTTCAACTAGAGCGGTCATTGCTGCAATTTCAATTGGTATCAGAGCAGGTCTCTTTTAAGGGCTTCACCGCCTAGAGAGTGATCTTGACTGAAATTGGTAATATGGCCAAAGGACAGGGCTCATTGGTCTTTGAAGGATCAAATTATGCATACTAGAAGGCTAGAATTCATTACTTTCTGAGATCTTTGGATCATGATGTTTAGAATATTGTTGGAAAATAATACGTGCCACCAACTGAACAAATAGTACTTGAAAATGGCACAACTATCACCAAACCAAAATCTAAAGAAAAGTGGACAACATTCAATAAAGAAAACCAAACTTCTGAGGCTAAAGCTATGAATGATATCTACTGTGCTGTGTCCCAAGAAGTTTTCAATCAAATCAGTATGTGTGGGACAACCACAGAAGCATGGGATTTGTTGGAAACAACCTATGAAGGAACAAGCACTATGAAGATATCCAAACTGCAACTCCTAACATCACAGTTTGAAAGTCTCAGAATGGAAGAGCATGAGACCTTTATGGAGTTTTTTACAAAACTAAACATCATTTACAACTCCATGGGTGGATTAGGTGAAAAAGTTTCGGTCCCAAAAATCTGTAGGAAAATACTAAGGTCATTACCAGAACGATTTAATCCTAAAGTAACAACCATTGAAGATTTAAGTTCCCTACTAACATTTGAAGTACACTTCAAACAAACCCCTAAATCCAAAACTACTGTCCTCAAAACTTTAAAGAATACAACAAATGAGAACATTGAAAGTGAAAGATAAAATGAAGAAGTGGCCTTGTTGGCACAACGGTTCAGAAAGTTCTTTCAGAAAAATTGTGCCTGTCCATTTAAAGGAAGACAGGTGGACAACGAACATTTCACATGTAAATCTGGTAAAAAGTCCAAGGAACCACAATGTTATACTTGTCGAAAGTTTGGACACCTGTCTACTAAATGCCCAAATAGAAAAACTAAAGGAAAGGCAATGGTAACCACATGGGATGACACAGAAGAGTCAAATTCAGAATGTAGCGACTGAGAAAGAGATGGAGACTAAAAACCTATGAAAATTCTTATGGTCTCCAATGCCTCAACCATTCCCATTGAAACCAAGAACGTTGAAGAACCACATGCCACTGAATCATTTCCATCAGGTAACGAGGAAACTAAGAAGGAAGAAGAAGAACAGGATAAACTACAGGATGCTTACAATCAACTCTACATTCATAGCATCAATATCCTTAAAAAACTTGGAATAACTGAAAATAAAAATGAATTGCTGCAAAAAGTTCTGGATTAAACATTGGAAATTAATACACACCTAATTGATAATCTACAGCAATATCACTCAGATAATGATAGACTTGAAAGAATCAATACCTTCCTTAAATTTGAGTCTGAAAAACTAAACAAATAGGTTGAGTTATTGAAAGATAAAAACATGTTCCTTCAAAATGAAAATCACACACTCCTGTTTGATTTAGAAGAATCCAGAAAATTTGTTAAGCTAAACTATAAATTTTCCCAAAGTGGTGAGAAATTAAAAAAACTCTTAGGGATGGGAAGACCAGGAAAAGACAAGAGTGGATTAGGATATGATGGGAAGACCAGGAAAAGACAAGAGTGGATTAGGATATGATAAATTTAAAACAAAATCTGGAATTATATCACAGGTGGCTGAAAAATCTGCTGCTTCAGGAAGTAAAACAAGACCTACTTCTGTATGTCATTCATGTGGTGATTCTGGTCATTATAAGTTTGAATGCATGTCACCTAGGACTCAACATAATTCTGGTCAAAATCATACTGGTAAATATAGACCAACCAGAAGAACAATACAAGATGTCAGGAGTCCGCCTAGGAATATGATAGGAGAAATACACATCCATCACCACCCAGAATCACTAACAGAATGAAAGAGTTATTGAATCAAGTGACTGAATTAAACAACAAAACTAATGAATGTATGAGACAAGGAAACACAATTTAGTTATGTAACTTGATAAAAGAAACACAAACTACCATAATAAAAAATCATGTGACAAAATGGGTAGTGAAAGAAAAGAAAAATTGCCTTGTTACTCACTCAAATCATATAACAGGCAATGATGCTAAGTGGTACTTGGATAGCGGATGCTCAAGACATGTCACAGGTGACAAATCCCTTCTTTCAAACTATTTAGATCTTAATGATGGGATAGTCACCTATGGAGATGGAAGCACTGCTAAGGTAATTGGACAAGGAATTATCAAAGGAATAAATCTGCACAAAAATGAGAATGCATTTTGCATAAAAGGATTGACGCACAATCTTCTGAGCATTTCTCAAATATGTGACAATGACCATGTGGTTACATTTAACAAGCAGGAATGCGAAATCCTAAACCTATAAGGTAAATCAGTGATGAAGGGTAGTCGCACAAATAACCACTGCTATGTCATTAAAGGCAAAGGAATGGTTGATCCATATGCTTAGAAACATTTGAGCATGGAAAAAGATGTCCATGTGATGCATCTAAATCTGGATAGTTGATGAAAAGGTGCAATTTTGACAAACTGTTAATGATATATCTGAGGATCCTCACCACAATCTTGTTGTATATAAACATTCTGATGCTTATAATTTTTTATTGTACAATGCTTGTACAAATTTTTGCTGAGTATACTGTTTGATACAAAGATATACTATATTATACACGTAAGTTTGTTGAAATGCTGAAAAATGAAAAATATACACCTTCGATATGTCTGTCGATAAATCATGTAGACTCTCTATTAAATCGACCAAGAATCGATATCATCGACGCCTCTTTGGAATGGGAAGAGTCACATGATCAAGAATGTTATCAAAGTGTAACGCCCTGAAAATCGGAGGTCAAGCATAAACTCAACTCCCGAGTTCCAACGCATCATTTATGCAACAAAATGAATGATGATTGAATGTTGTCTATATTAGTGCATTGGACATGAGTGAGATTAAGCCAAAACAGCATATCATACTCCAGAGACAGTTAAATTTGCAAGTGGAAGACTATGATAGATATATAAAATATAAAAACTGTGGTGAGTCTCCAGAGTGTGATAATATTACCAGGTTAATTCATTACAAGTACAATTTCAAATTATACCCAGTTATGGAAGTGTAATGTCTTCTATCCCAAACACATAGCCCCGTCAATGTAATACCAGGTCTTCATAGACCTGTCAGAGAGCTACATGTAGGAGAACTCCTCCACATCACAATAGTCCGGCTCTGCTTCATAAGCATCGCCATCACCTGAAACTCAACAAATCTGGTTGGTGTGTACAATGCTGTCCCGTAACGTGGGAGTGAGTGATCAACTCAATGGAACAATAAAGCATAGGTTAACATGTTATCAATTAAGTTAAGTAATAATGATAAAGCAGTAAAATCAAACACTCCTAACTACTCTTATTAATGCAAGTATGAAGCAGTCATGATGTATGCCCTTGCCAAACCACCCTCATACGACACCATCTTACGTTTACAAATGCGTCCATCCCTCAGTGCTCCACATCTACCAGGCACATGCAATGCGATGATGAGCATGATTGCCGAGTAATTATTAGTCCTTTACAAACCGCAGTATTGGAAAACTAAGGTACCTCCCTTGTATCATTCCCAAACATGATCCATTCTAGGGTCGTCAATCCTAGTTAATCTCATACGATGGTATGTTTCTAGGTCGCTACAAAGGCTGCCAGGGCTGTTACGCACAAAGGTTACACCACTCCCCCATCACCTTTTTAACGGTTCATCACTATACAGATACAGGCCTAATTCATACTCTATACATTGCGGGAAAACTCGTCGCCTCACTGCAAATTCAAGTATGCTCGAGATCACTACAAAGGGCTGTCAGGGCTATTGCTCGCATTCGTTGCACCACTCCCCCATCACCTTATCAATGTAGGCCGACATCACGAATATAGTGTCTCATACCACCATAATCGACTCACGAGTCTAGTTGCTCACTGGTCACTACGGGGAGGCACGTGGCCCCAGCGTAGGCCGACAGCTCGACCACGGTGTCCCATACCACCATGCCCGACTCATGAGTCTTAGCGGATCGAGGTACCATGGTTAAAAGGGATTTTACTGGTAAGTTTGGTACCCTAGGTTCAAGCAGAAGCGTCTTAACATGGTGAACATACATAAGACAGATCGCGTTACTTGACGAGCTCGGCTAGCTCGAGTGCACAACAAGTTGAACGATACGAAGCGCATAAGCACTTCGTGTGGCCAACCACGATCGCCAACCGAAGTACGACTCCGGTTCGTCGAACACACCTCACGTGGCAAATGAATCACAGCCACGAATTCAATTCTGGTACCGATTGTCTAGACTATAATCATAGCCCCAAACACAATCAATTGTAGATAGATAAAGCAGTAATGGATCAAGATTCAAATCATACAATCAAAGTCTGGTATTATCCGTTTAGGGCTGCCAGGGCTGTTGCACGCACTCGTTGCTCCGCACCGCCATCACCCATGACGGATCATACAACGTAAACATAGATAAAATCATACAATCAATCGCGCATGTTATAGAGCACAACACAAGCATGAGTTTGTACATATTAAATTCCTAATCACACAGCTATTCAAGGAAATCATACACATAGTTAAAGGTGTTGAGAATCATATCTCAACACCCTTAAACATTACAATTTACTAACTACTACTCATTCAGACATTTCAACAAACACTTTAAAATACATACATCAACACACATGACATATGTTGATCACATAGGCATTAGGCCAGATCCTTTCACTAGGAAGTTGCCCCAATCATAACAAGCGTACACCCACGATGGATAGTCATGAAAAGTAGGAATCCAAGTTCCATATTCATTTGAACATTTTCACAAACACTTGGGCTACACATTTCAACATATATAGCGTATAGTGGCCGTGGCGTGATTCAGGGCAAATCCTTTCGTCAAAGGGGTATCGCCAATACAACAATCATATATCCATGACAAATAGTCATGGCGGGCTCGAATGAGAATTCTATACTCATTCAGTCATTTTCACAAACACTTAGAATACACTATTACAACATACATGGTGTCTGTTAGCAAAACATGTATTAGGGCTATCCTTTCGCCAAGCAAGTATTTTATCCATGTATAATATATTCATACAGTAAATAATCATGGCAAATACATCTCCAAAATTTATACGTATACGGTACTTTCTAGAATACACAATTTCAACATACATAGTGTATATAAGCAAAACATGTATTAGGGTAAGTCCTTTCGCCAAACAAGTAATTTATCCACATATAATATATTCATACAACAATTAATCATGTCAAACGCATTTCCAAAATTTGTACGTATACGGTACTTTCTACAAATACCTAAAGTATGTAGAATTCCATATTTTTCATCTTTAATCGAAACGGAAAACAGACAGCACTTTGTACATGTGCAATTGCATGCAGATCATGAATCTATCATTATTTGACATTGAAAGCGTTGAAAACCTTAACCTATACACCTAAAGTCCTCACCTTTTGTCGTAGAATCATAACGAAGTCAATAAGTTTGCTAAGCTTCCGTATACGGCAGTTTGGCCACCTAGAGAACGAAGTAGGTTAGCTATTTCATAACCTACAACCTATACAACCCCAAAACAGATTAGGGTTAGGGTTTCTTACTTCAAAATGAAGTCGGTATCGCCGGGAAAGCGATGAGAATCAGGTGGTACAGCTTGTGTAGCAGCAGGGGACAGTAGCAGGAAAGATCTCCCACTTCTCTCACACTTTCTCTCTCTTTTCTCTCTTCTCTCTCTAGGGTTTCTCTCAAATTCGTATGGCTACAATGAGAGAGGGTTTAAGGTCCTTATATAGCCTAAAAACTCACCAAATTAGACTTCTGGACAAGGTTTACTTAGGTTATAACCAAAGCGTACCTTTTCCAGCTCAACGGAGGACTTCTGGCGGGCCTGCTTGAGCCATCAGACTTAAGCTCACCAACACTAGATCTACGTACTATTAAGTTTTCGTTTCGGTCGGGATTCCAGATCACGTGTGGCGGACCAGTTTTAGTTCAACGGTCAGCGGATCTCGATCGAAGATTCCGAGTACATGTAAATGTGTATGAAATTTCTCCTGATCCGAGGGTGTAATTTGGTCTGATTCTGACGGTCTGGTTGCTTAAAACTGATCCGCAAGCAACACGTGCCAGATTACTATTCAAGATATTTTATTTTGAATTAATTTCACATTTCTCACACTCTTCACTCCGAGCTCAAGCGAATAGCGCTTGGACACTATCTGGATTTGATTTCCGAGATGGTTGTCAAGCCCAGCAAGGTGGTCCTAATTCCTTAACTTCATGTTAATCGGACTTCCGACGTTTGGTCCAGATCTGATACGGAGTTTCGAGATGCTCACGAGAGCAGCCGCGTAATGAGATTGATCCTAGATTTTAGGGTAACCTAGCATCAATGATTTTACAAGTTTTGGGTCTTGCAGATCGTATTTAAAGTAATCGGTGCTAATTTCACAGGCACTCTAGTTTAACACTGGCTAATTCTTGCCTAATTTCTAAAGGATTTAGTCCTGAGCAATTTCTGTCTGAGGTGGTACTTGGGCCTTTGTAGTTTGTATATAAAGTGTCCAAGATATACTACTTAGCTAGTTTAGGATAGTGTCTAGGATGAAAGTGCTTAGAAAAATTGAAAGCACAAGGTAGTGAAGGGTGGGATTTGTGAATAAAATGGTTTGAAAAGGGATTTGAGGCTTTAACCGAGTGTTTGAGAAGTTAAACCGGTGTTAGGATTGACTCATCGCCTAAGGACGTCTAATTCCAGGTTGGAAAAAATCTGGGCTGTTACAATCTACCCCCCTTAAAACAAAATTTCGTCCCCGAAATTACCTAAGGGTAATAAGGAAAGATTTTATTATTTCATTTGTCTAAAACTTATTGTTTTCTAGTCTCTATGCGCGGTAAGGTGTATATTAGCCTGCTTCATTTTAGTCTACCCCCCTTAAAACTTATTTCTTTATCCCTTTCTCATACCCTGATGGTTTGCTATAATTTATTTCTGTACCTATTTGGAGTCTTGACGACAATTCCCAACAATTTAGAGCAAGATAGTTGTTTTCATTATTTGACCAACACGGAGAAACGGTAATAGTGGGCTAGATCCCGATACATCGATCATCTACCGGGCCAGGGTAGGAAGCTCATCATATCCCTTCCGAATCTTGGTGGAACCTGGTCGTCTGCTCGTTAGCAGAGAGTCCATCGGTAGTCGCCCAGGATTGGGAATTGGGTCAAGCCGCGAAAACTTCGCAGTTGTAGATGTCAGTAACTCCGTAGTCCGATCACTCTAAAAACGTAGGGAATGTCCATCATTGAAAGGTTCAAATTGTCTATTTCTAAGGTTGCCCTTTAGGTCTTAGTCCAAGAGAGTCCTCGTTATTATCTATGTCCAAGGAAATGGTGAATCAAATCTTACTAGATCATCCTAAAACGGTTTCTCATAGTAGGACAGGTTAGGGCTTCTATAATGTTCGTATTCAACGAGCACCGTTTCGATCCTGGGCAATGGGGTAGGGTCCACCACGCTTTCGCTGCGCTACCCAGATCAAAGAGGTGTATTAACCGACCTAAGTAGAGTGGGCTCATCATGTTCTACCCCCCTTAAAAATTTATTTTCATCCTCAAGGCTCAAGATTTATGTCCTGCTCCGTATATCGGAACAAGGTGTAATTTAGGACCTATTCTTGACATGAAATAGGAGACAATCCCCCCAATACGGTAATCTTCCTTTCATCGATGATGTGTATTATGGCATTGTTATGTCGAAAGGAGCTAAAAATGATGGGTAATGTGGTTGATTTCAGGGGCAGGTGTGAGTTTGGGGGCAGATGCCTAAGTCTACCAAAGGAGAACTATCATCACGGTCCCGACCTACCTTATTTACTCATGTCAAGCCTAACAGGCAGGCTATCTTTCTACGTTCATATGCACAATATGTATGCCAACATGGCATGTGATTTGGGACCTAATTCCTAGCTATCTGTTGCCCATTTGGGTAATTCCTTGGGTCTAAAAGACAAAGTCGCTATCGGCTATATACTCCTAATACTTTTCAAAGACGAAGTTATAATTTTTTTTTGTTGCAAGTGGTTCGGCCAACATGGAAGAAAGTTGTGTAGTGGGTCTGAGTCGGATACATGGACCTTCCGCCTAGCTAGGACAGAAAATTGTCGTATCAGTTTTGAATCCTAGTTGATCCTGACTCTCTGCTTGATCAGAGCATAGAGTTCATTGGTAACTACCAGGATTGAGAATTCAATTCAAACCGCGAATACCTCGCTTATAGATAGTTTCTCTATTCTGTGTTCCCGATTGTACTAAGTCCTTGAGAAGGCGATTCTAAGGGGTGTATAGATTTGACCTATCATTAAATTCAAGGGATAATCTAAAGTCTATTCTTATACACTAGCTGATTTCAGGTCATTTCTAATACAAGAAATGGTTTTATTACTTAGGGTCAAAATTGTCTAATTGGAACTGAGTTGCACAGACTAAATTTAACTATTCTCGAACACTTCACACATGCTCATACCAACTAAGAGGGTCCTAAGGTTCACATTCTTAATTTGTTGGATTTCCTACATGGTCATGTCTGTCGAAATCTAGGAGCACCGCTCTAGGTCCCAAAACTCCAAGGGTCTATTGGTCAAACAACTATTTACTCTAAAAGCTTAAGCTATCAAGGGACTTTAGTCGTAGTAAATGGGATTGTATTACTAATCCTACCTCGGGATTGTGAGTGGCATGGTTGGTAGGAGGGTGGGTGGGGATTAATTTTATAGGCTTTAGAAAATGAGTCTTGTGTGGGAAAGTGTGAGACGGGACTTTCAAACCCCAAGATGATGAATTTCTAAGTGTAATTTGAAAGGAAATCCCGGGATATACTTTTCATTGCTTACATTCCAAACATGGCATTGGAAAACATGGGATACACCCAATCTAGGGACAATACTTTACACATACATTTATTATTTCTTTTACAATTCCATCCACCTAATCTCACTTAATGCAGTTAGCCGAACAGGCCCTAAATATTCCAACATTCGGAGGTCGTGAAGAAGACAGTGGAAATGGAGAAAATGGCCGTAACCAACTCAAAAAAAAAAAAAGCCATGGAAAGCGACGAAAGGTGGTGGAAAGAGAGAGAAAAGGCTGGGGTTACTGATTCTCCATGAGTTTGAGCCTCAACAGAGGTTGTGAAGGCTCAAATGACAAGGATTTAAAAAAGAAAGAAGAAGAGGTGGGTTGAGTTAAGTGCTTACACGAAGTGGAGCTTCAAATGGGGCATGTAAGAGCCCAAATGAGAGAGAATGAAGAGGGTAGGGAGGTAAGGGTTACTGTGAACAATGGAAGGGTATAGGCTGTGATAGAAAACGATGGAATGGGCAATTGGAGGGACGGTTGGAGAGAGAAAACATAAATTTTGAAGGAAAGGGAGAGCTTAGAGGGGTGTTTGAGAGAGAGAGGGCAAAACGGACATAAAATAGGGGCCCCCACACAATTCCGCGGACCCCACACATGTCCTGGGGTCTGGCCGACCCTGACCAGCCCCGGCCCGACCATCCCGGCCCAACGGGACCGCGGTGACCGCGGTTCCACCACGGTCCTCTGGACTGTTTTGGTGGTGATTCTGCCCCGTGAACTTGAAACGGACGTATCTTGCAAACCGGGATGAGTTATTTGATGTACAATATATGGATTTGGGGTAGAAGGAGCTGATATATCCAAGTAACCTATTTATTTTATGAAATTATAAACTTTTGATAGTAAAAAACCCATTCTAGTCATATATTTACTATTTATAGTTAATTTTTGTTTAAGTATTGTTCTTAATCATTTATACTTTAGGTTTAGTGTTTAATATAAAATTTCTAAGAAAATTTTGAACAATAAGGTGGCGAAAGGTGAGATTTTGAAGGAATTGGATAAAAAGGGGTTTTAGACTTTGAGATTAAGCGTAAGGTGTTGTGGTCGACCCACAACCTAAGGACATTCATTTCTAGGAAACGACTCAAACCCGTTGATTGACTACCTAGAAGCGACTTAGGTCGTTTCACGCGACCAAAGATACGTTATGAACTCAATTACCGTATAGTCTCACCTGTCGGCGAAACTTGAGATTCGAACATGGTTTCTAGGTTTTATCGCCCCCTTCCTAATTCAGAGTGTGTCAGCATGCGTCGTGTTACCATAACCCAGGCCCAGTTTAATCCAAATCATGCTCTGATACCAACTGTAACACCTTGAACATAGGAGGTTGAGCATAAACTCAACTCCCGAGTTCCAACTCATCACTTATGCAACAAAATGAATGATGATTGAATGTTGTCTGTATTAGTGCATTGAACATGAGTGAGATTAAGCCAAAACAACATATCATACTCCAGAGACAGTTAAATTTGCAAGCGGAAGACTATGATAGATATATAAAATATATAAACTGTGGTGAGTCTCCAGAGTGTGATAATGTTACCAGGTTAATTCATTACAAGTACAATTTCAAATTATACCCAGTTGTGAAAGTGTAATGTCTTTTATCCCAAACACAAAGCCCCATCAATGCAATATCAGGTCTTCATAGACCTGTCAGAGAGCTACATGTAGGAGAACTCCTCCACATCACAATAGTCTGGCTCTGCTTCATAAACATCGCCATCACCTGAAACTCAATAAATCTGGTTGGTGTGTACAACACCGTCCCGTAACATGGGAGTGAATGATCAACTCAGTGGAACAATAAAGCATAGGTTAACATGTTATCAATTAGTTAAGCAGTAATGATAAAGTAGTAAAATCAAGCACTCCTAACTACTCTTATTAATGCAAGTATGAATGTAGTCATGATGTATGCCCTTGCCAAACCACCCTCATGCGACACCATCTTACGTTCGCGAATGCGTCCATCCCTCAGTGCTCTACATCTACCAGGCATATGCAATGTGATGATGAGCATGATTACCAAGTAATTATTAGTCCATTTCAAACAGCAGTATTGGAAAACTAAGGTACCTCCCTTGTATCATTCCCAAACATGATCCATTCTAGGGTCGTCAATCCTAGTTAATCTCATACGATGGTGTGTTTCTAGGTCGCTGCAAAGGCTGCCAGGGCTGTTACGTACAAAGGTTACACCACTCCCCCATCACCTTTTTAACGGTTCATCACTATACAGATACAGGCCTAGGTCATACTCTATACATTGCGGCAAAACTCGTCTCCTCACCGCAAATTCAAAGTATGCTCGAGGTCACTACAAAGGGCTGCCAGGGCTATTGCTCGCATTCGTTGCACCACTCCCCCATCACCTTATCAATGTAGGCCGACATCACGAATATAGTGTCTCATACCACCATAATCGGCTCACGAGTCTAGTTGCTCACTGGTCACTACGAGGAGGCACGTGGCCCCAGCGTAGGCCGATAGCTCGACCTCCTATACCACCATGCCTGGCTCATGAGTCTTAGCGGATCGAGGTACCATGGTTAAAATGGATTTCACTGGTAAGTTTAGTACCCTAGGTTCAAGCAGTAGCGTCCAAACATGGTGAACATACATAAGACAGATCGGGTTACTTGACGAGCTCGGCTAGCTCGAGCGTACAACAAGTTGAACGATATAAAGCGCATAAGCACTTCGTGTGGCCAACCACTATCGCCAACCGAAGTACGACTCAGGTTCGTCGAACACACCTCACGTGGTAAATGAATCACAGCCACGAATTCAATTCTGATACCGATTGTCTGGACTATAATCATAGCCCCAAACACAATCAATTGTAGATAGATAAAGCAGTAATGGATCAAGATTTAAATCATACAATCAAAGTCTGGTATTATCCGTTTAGGGCTGTCAGGGGTGTTGCACGCACTCGTTGCTCCACTCCCCCATCACCCATGACGGATCATACAACGTAAACATGAATTTAAGCATATGCATTACATAGATAATATCATACAATCAATTGTGCATGTTATGAAGCACAACACAAGCATGAGTTTGTACATATTAAATTCCTAATCACACAGCTATTCAAGAAAATCATACACATAGTTAAAGGAGTTGAGAATCATATCTCAACACCCTTAAACATTACAATTTAATAACTACTACTCATTCAGACATTTCAACAAACACTTTAAAATACATACATCAACACACATGACATATGTTGATCACATAGGCATTAGGCCAGATCCTTTCACTAGGGAGTTGCCCCAATCATAACACGTGTACACCCACGACGGATAGTCATGGAAAGTAGGAATCCAAGTTCCATATTCATTTGAACATTTTCACAAACACTTGGGCTACACATTTCAACATATATAGCGTATAGTGGCCGTGGCGTGATTCAGGGCAAATCCTTTCGTCAAAGGGGTATCGCCAATACAACAATCATATATCCATGACAAATAGTCATGGCGGGCTCGAATGAGAATTCTATACTCATTCAGTCATTTTCACAAACACTTAGAATACACTATTACAACATACATGGTGTCTGTTAGCAAAACATGTATTAGGGCTATCCTTTCGCCAAGCAAGTATTTTATCCATGTATAATATATTAATACAGTAAATAATCATGACAAATACATCTCCAAAATTTATACGTATACGGTACTTTCTAGAATACACAATTTCAACATACATAGTGTATATAAGCAAAACATGTATTAGGGTGAGTCCTTTCGCCAAACAAGTAATTTATCCAAATATAATATATTCATACAACAATTAATCATGTCAAACGCATTTCCAAAATTTGTACGTATACGGTACTTTCTACAAATACCTAGTGTATGTAGAATTCCATATTTTTCATCTTTAATCGAAACGGAAAACAGACAGCACTTTGTACATGTGCAATTGCATGCAGATCATGAATCTATCATTATCTGACATTGAAAGCGTTGAAAACCGTAACCTATACACCTAAAGTCCTCACCTTTTGTCGTAGAATCGTAACGAAGTCGATAGGTTTGCTAAGCTTCCGTATACGGCAGTTTGGCCACCTAGAGAACGAAGTAGGTCAGCTATTTCATAACCTACAACATATACAACCCCAAAACAGATTAGGGTTAGGGTTTCTTACCTCAAAATGAAGTCGGTATCGCTGGGAAAGCGATGAGAATCAAGTGGTACAGGTTGTGTAGCGGCAGGGGACAGTAGCAAGAAAGATCTCCCACTTCTCTCACACTTTCTCTCTCTTTTCTCTCTTCTCTCTCTAGGGTTTCTCTCAAATTCATATGGCTGCAATGAGAGAGGGTTTAAGGTCCTTATATAGCCTAAAAACTCACCAAATTAGACTTCTGGACAAGGTTTACTTAGGTTATAACCAAAGCGTACCTTTTTCAGCTCAACGGAGGACTTCTGGCGGGCCTCCTTGAGCCAAAGGTCGGACTTAAGCTCACCAACACTAGATCTACGTACTATTAAGTTTTTGTTTTGGTTGGGATTCCAAATCACGCGTGGCGGACCAGTTTCAGTTCAACGGTCAGCGGATCTCGATCGAAGATTCTGGGTACATGTAAATGTGTATGAAATTTCTCCTAATCCGAGGGTGTAATTTGGTCTGATTCTGATGGTCTGGTTGCTTAAAATTGATCCGCAAGCAACACGTGCTAGATTACTATTCAAGATATTTTATTTTGAATTAATTTCACATTTCTCACACTCTTCACTCCGACCTCAAGCGAATAGCACTGGGACACTATCTGGATTTGATTTCCGAGATGGTTGTCAAGCCCAGCAAGGCGGTCCTAATTCCTTAACTTCGTGTTAATCGAACTTCTGACGTGCGGTCCAGATCCGATACGGAGTTTCGAGATGTTCCCGTAATCAGCCGGGTAATGAGATTGATCCTAGATTTTAGCGTAACCTAGCGTCAATGATTTTACAAGTTTTGGGTCTTGCAGATCGTATTTAAAGTGATTGGTGCTAATTTCACAGGCACTCTAGTTTAACACTGGGTAATTCTTACCTAATTTCTAAAGGATTTAGTCCTGAGCAATTTCTGTCTGAGGTGGTACTTGGGCCTTTGTAGTTTGTATATAAAGTGATCCAAGTTATACTACTTAGCTAGTTTAAGATAGTGTCTAGGATGAAAGTGCTAGAAAAATTGAAAGAACAAGGTAGTGAAGGGTGGGATTTGTGAAGAAAATGGTTTGAAAAGGGATTTGAGGCTTTAATCGAGTGTTTGAGAAGTTAAACCGGTGTTAGGATTGACTCATCGCCTAAGGACGTCTAATTCTAGGTTGGGAAAAATCCGGGCTGTTACACAAAGACAGCCTCGATAACATCGAATGGGATCTATCGATATCATGTTCGATGATATTGAAGTGTGCCACCCAAGAAAAGGTGGTCGAGCGTGAAAAATTGCATTTTACTTCTAAAAGTCATTTTCTCTTCTTCCCTGCTTGTTCCTCTAAGCCGAACTACACGAAGCTCCATAAAAAAGTCCTAGACGTCCTTCAAATCCGGTAATAGCCCTTCCATTCCCTCCTTTCATCAAGATTCCATCTTGTGCTTGTTGGGTAGTTCCAAATTTTAAACAGAAGTTCTATCCATTTATCCCCAAATTCCTCAAATCTCTCTCTGTGAGTATTAGCAAATGGGAAAGGACAAAGGAAAAATGTCCGATCCTAGAGAATCTTTGAGATCCTCTAGGCAAAAGGTTCTTGCCCCAAGGGAAAGGGCGAGGGCTCTTGAACATGGGACTCCTACTGGCCAGCGAACAAGGCAGATGTCAGGTGGCGGATCTGAATCTGAAGCACAGACTCCTCCTGCTAGGGTGAATCCGACGCTAGCCAATACACTGGAACGAAGTTAGTTCTTGAAAGGAGGGTAGATAGGGAATGTCTAGAACCACATAATCTGGAACCCCTATTAGCCGAAATTGGCTGGCTGCCTCTCCTTGATTTTGGCAGTCCGTGTCACTATGAACGGACGTACAACTTCTTTGCATCTAATCACTCTCCCATGCTTGAACCTCTGTCCATCACTTTTTGTTTTTGTTGATGGTGATGATGTAGAAATTATTCCCGCATTCGTTGCAAACATTCTTGGCCTTACTCTGTCACCCGTCGGTCTTCTTGACATGGACCTTGAGAATTTTGAAACCCGGTCTATGGTTACAAAATTTCTCTGTCATGGTCGTGATATTATCTAGTACCAAGGCAATGCGCCTGTAAGTGTTATAGTTTATATCCCTGTCTGTTGTCAAATTTGTGGTGCCAAAATCACTGTTATATAACTTGCATAAGTGAAGCTCTCTCAAAGATCAACATTCATGAACAAGCAAAGCTCACAACAAGCAAAGCTCACAAGTACAAAGATCAACCTTGACTGTAAGAACTACTCACAAGACATGACTCAAGAATGCAAGACTTCAAGAAGAGTACAAGGCAGTTCGTAAAGAACTCAAGACACTTTCAAGATTGAACTACATCAAGACTTCAAGGCTTATACTTCAAGATCACTAGTTCCTAATGTTTCAATGTCCTTACTTCATGGTTGAGATTTGACTGACCTTAGGTTGACCTTAGAAGTAGGTCACTTTGGATACATAAGTAGGATGTTTATTTTACATAAGTTTGGTCTGTTCTTCGACTAGTCATAGGCCTTCTTCGACTAGTCCTAGATTTGGTTCGACCAATCTAAGAAATTCCTCGATCAGTCGTGAGTTTGTTACAAAAATTGGATAATTTCTGTTAGTCTTCGACTAGTCCAGGAATCTGTTCGACCAGTCGAAGGAACAGTGTCGACTGCATCTTCGACCAGTCGAAAGTCTTCGACTCAAAGTACATCGATGAATTTTAAGTTCTTCGACCAGTCGAAGGAGACCTTCGACCAGTTGTAGAACGGTCAAAGCTTATCGCGCCTGATTTTTCAAATATCTGTTATTGCTTCGACTAGTCGAAGAGCTCCCTAGACCAGTCGAAGACGCGATCTGCTCACCTATAAATAGAGCACGAATCTCAGAAGAAAAAAAATCGAATTAATTAATCCAGTGAAGCCTTTCTTCGTCGAACTTCTGAGAGATAATTCTGTGCTCCATCTAAGCTAAGTGTGCTTATTTAATATTCTCTTTCCTTAGCTTTATTTAATTGATTTTGTTTCTGATATTCCAATCTAATTTGATAAGAGGAATTGTTATTCCCTTTCTTTGGAATCAAAATCAATTAAGGCAAGCCCTACTTGGTTTAATTTAAAATCTATTAGAATTAGAACCATTGTAATTGAGTACTGGACATTGAACTTGGACATTCAATCACCTACTCTAACTTGGTTCTACCGGGCTGCTACAACGAAGGAGATAATCAGGTATTTTACATTTAATTGTAAATTCCTTTCTGTTTTGGTTTCTTTCAAGATTTGCCAGAAAAATCTTGTTGTATTGGTTATCTGAGGAGAGCCAGGAAAACTCAGAAGTGGGGTTTTTTTAATTGTGTAAGCCCACAGACAAAGACACAATTGTAAAGGTTTTTGGTGAACCTGTGAAAACCTATTTTGTTAGTGAACGCTAATATCCCCTGTGTGAGGGTATTAGGGGTGGAGTAGCATTCTGTGTGGCTGTTGTTTAACAGTTGGTGAACACACAGGCGAACCACTATAATCCCTTGTGTTGTGATTGAATGATTTATACTTCTAATCTTTAATTATTCATTTGTGGGATGTATGTATGGTGGTGAATGTTGTAATCATTTAATTCAAGCATTATGGGAATTTTGTAATAGTTTAGAATTTATTTTCTGCTATTCCTTTATTAGCTTGATATTTAATTTCCTTTAAAAGTTGTTCCAACAAGGTTGCCCTGCCATTTTTATGGTGTATGGCTGTCCCCAGAACAATACATTTGTGATTACAATTTATTTCAATTCAGTTTGTATTTATTTATGTATTCCTCTTTGGTTTGAGATTTGATACAAAGATCTTTCTAGAAATAAGGTTGTCCTACCATAAATTCTGGTTTTTAGTGAAAGGTTGTCCTTAGAACAACATTTGTATCAACCTCTCAAGATCTAAATTTTGAGGTTGTTTTACTTTACTGCATTGTGATTTACTTTGGCTATCATATTCTTTTTAATTCCACTGTTATAAGTTTTATTTGGCATTGTCCTATTCACCCCCCCTCTAGGACATATAGCTAGGCCTTTTCAGCGCCAAAAGAAAAATTCATGGAAACACAGTATCGTATTTTGCATGGTATCTTCGCCTTGAACATATATCCTAGAAGTACCAATCGTTCGGATCTCACCGGGTTAATGCCCATGGTAGTATACTCCGTAGCTGTAGGGATCAAAATCTGCCTTCCTACTCTGATTGTGCATCAACTAGTATATGCGATTCATATGTCTCAGGATGTTCATTTGCCTTATCCTTGGATCATTCACACTGTGTGCAATGCGATCGTCTTCCAACAACAAACGATCTGGAACTTCCCCTTCAACACTTCAACAAGAACAACATTAGAAGGATGGATTTAAAGTTCCACAAATTTCTTGAAGACCTACCCGACGAAGGGATTCACAAAAAAGGAGAACGTGGTGAAGGGGTTGCTCAAACCGAAGGCGCTGGAACGACGAAAGGTGAACCACTCGCACCCCAACAAGCTCTGTCTCCATCCGACCCCAGGCATGCTAAACGGTTCAAGTTACATCAGAATAGGATTAAAGTGACGCTGCGGGAAGTCACTTAGCTAAAGGAGTCCGTGAATGATAGGTTCACTATCCTGGAACGTCTGGTGAAGGGGGTGCAGCAGTCCGTGCAGCAATTGGTAGATCTGATTACCTGTCGTAGCGACGACACAACACCACCTTCCTCCACTCCTCAGCCATAGTGCTATCATCTGGGAGCTGTCACATACACCCTACTCTCATCTCCGCGTATGGGCATTGGTATCTTTTTAATTGCCCTACGCTCACATGAGTGTATGTGATAAATCACTAACCTACATAGTCTGACAAGTTTTTTTTTTTTTTTTTTTTGGATATGTATATGCCCAGGAATGGGCTAGATACTTGTGTTTGTTTTTAGGTGCCCATGAATGGGCTTGATTTTTATTTTGGTTTGGGATGGAGGTCATACTACTGCCGACCTAGGGCAGTACATATTTTGGATAATGTGTTTCATGACTAGTTATAATTCGTATCTATTTATTGCTATGTTTATACTTTGTGATCGCCAGTTTTATCTGGCTTATATCAACTGTGGTTTGTGATGCTTGATCTTTATTCTATGCTTATTAGTCATCGCAGCTGTTCTTTGAACTGATATGCTTCCAAGGCATGTTCTTTTATGTCTATTCTACTTATGCTCCTTGAATTTTAGTTCTCCTATATTCAAGAGTCTATTAATGTGGTTCTTGACGATCACTTGAATACACATGTGTCAAGTTAAGAAAATGATGAAGTACTTCTAATTGATAAACAAGATTCTTCATCAAGTCAAAATAACTCTGAACTGAGAACTGTTAAAGACCATCCAACTAATTAAATTCTTGAAAACCCTCTCACTGGTGTGCGCACTCGTAAACAACTAGAAGATATGTGTAACTACGTGTGCTTTACCTGTCATGCCCCAAACTCGACAACCGGACTCACAAGGAACCCGATGGCCATTCTAGCTGCAACAACCTCCGTAGCACCCCATTCTCAGCTCCTGAGATAGGTTTCAATCCTGGGATCCTGCAAGAAGGATTTCCATAGCAGTATAATCATTCTAATACGAGCATAACCAAGATTTACAACAGTACATCTGAGAATAATAAAGGGAACACATCACAAAATCCACTAAGAATTTGAACTTTTACAAGCTTACATCAGGTTCAAAAGGTCATACATAAGGAAATAGGAAAAGAGGAAGAAGTCAGCAACACTAAAGTCCTCAAGCTCAACTCTACTCCACGCTCTGCTACTACGACGCCTGCCTAGAGTCTCCTGCACGCATCAATCGTGCATAAGCTTTTAGAAACTTAGAGGGTGGTGAAAGTGTGTGACAATGGTGCACGGAAGAATAGTAGGAGGTACAAGGAGAGAAACATGCTCAATGAGAATATCACTAGCGTTACCAAGACTTATCATGAATACCATGCAATGAGTACTGGGCGCCATACCAAGGCAATGCATGAAGGGACTTATACAGCCAAATGCGAATGTGATGCAAAGTAATGCAAGTGCTCATATCCAATTCATATATCAAATACATTTTCAATCATAAGGAAATCATCGGGGTCCATTACACTGCTGAATGATTGCCACTCTATAGACCCTGCACAGTCAAACGAGCGTAAGAGACCTCACTACCCGCCTGTAGATAGCCAATCACCAACAAGGCCTGAAGGTAGTAGACCTATTTACGAGCTGGTCAGAATCAGCCTAGCAACGCCTCCTCACACCAAGCAGGTAAGGCCACACCCCTATCCAACCGACTACACGACAGTGGGAGTCACGGCCTAACAGTTTAATGCCCTCGTGTGCTCATAGTTTCCACTCGGTCACGACGTTAGAGTAGATCCTTGGTACCATAAAAGTCTTTGAAATTTCACCCATGGGCATCCTATGCACCCGATATGCTCAAGTAATATTTTCGGTGTCCACTCATACGACTATCCACGAATGTCCCTGTGGAGGCGAGGCCCTGATGAAGCAAGGGCGGTATCATCATGAAATGCTATGCCAATGCATGAGTCACACACACAGATCATGCACTAGCTGCAGGCACATAACGTGCATAAGGGGAGAAATTTCATCCCTCAATGACCACCACACAATGCAATCAATTCATACAGATGATGCATATGGTTCACAAGAATGTAAGTGTGGTTCCCGTGGAATATGGAATCCTCCGTCCTAAGGAGGGTCAAGGTCTAAGCACATAGACAGGTGTCCTAAGGACAAGAAAAATCCTCTAGTGGGGGCCCAGTACTTTGGAATGACCCACAAGCTAAGAGAGAGTTATGATCTTAAAAAGAAACAGTCCTAGCCAGGCCTAAGGTGGACCTTAAACCACTTATAAGGGCCTCTATGGACCTACCTTAGGGCCACCAAGGAGGACATCCAACCTCAACTGGGTCCCCAAAAGGTAGCTCACTATGCATATAATGTAAGGTCTAAGGCCTAAGTAATGTATGGTCTAATGGGCCATACTCCAAGCTCAATCTCATAGACCATATAGTGGGCCCTCAAGTGAGGTTTAGGTCCAACCATAAGGGTCATAAACCCATATGTTGTGTGAGCTTCATGGGCAGCCCGGTAGTTCATTTACATGGGAAATTCTCACATTTAACACAAGTGAGTTGGGCCTCACTTTTGTTTCTTAGCCCAAGTATAGGGTCGATTTTAATGGGCGGTCAAGGGCCCAACTTCTTGCATATTCTTGCCCCTAAGCCCATCACAATAGATGGGAGAGTATAGGCCCAAGATCAATGGGCCTATCCAAAAGGACTTAGTCTACAAGGCCTAATTACCAACACAAAAGGGCGGCCATGCATATATATATAATATCACATAATGGGCCTTGAGGAAATGGCCCAAAAACAAAAGCCATTCAATTCATGCTTTATGGTGGACTTAGAGAGCAGCCTATAAACCTAAGAATACACATGGGCAGGGCCAAAACCGACAGTGTGGGTCTTACCATATCAGCCCAAAGACTTAGCAAGACCCTCCACAATATGCATCAAGGTGGGCCTTGCAAGTGAGCCCATAATTGAGTACTTCATGAGGGCATCAAGACCCATAATACATAATCAACTTATAGACAGCCCATTTGGATCAAAATTCAATAAGGTCAGCCCTTGCACAATGTTGGGCTCAAGGAAGAGGTTTATAGTCCATTGGGCTTATAAAAGTACTTAAAAATCTGGTTAACGTTAGCTTACAATATCACCACAAAGGTAAGCCTTAAGGGGCACTAATTAAGCCCCAAAAATGTCTAAGGAAAGAAGGCAAGAGTGTGTGCAACACTCCCTTAAATCTGGTGGGCCACAACAGCTCCAAAAGAAATCAACCATGAAGCAATTTTGGGCCCCTTACTGGAATTCCAGCCCACCCATTTCCTAGGCCTACTGGAGTCTAGAAATTTATTTAATCTAGATAGGTTCCTGACCCATGATGACCCACACATATCATAGCAGGCCCCACCAGATAAGAAGGGGGATATACAACACTTACTTCAAGTGGGCCATGCCGTTGAAATGCAGGCCTAGCAACTCAAGGTAGGGGCGTCTCATAGTGGTTAGTCTTATGGGCCTGGGTATTTGGCCCAAAATTGATTCAAATTGTAGGCCACACCACGGTCGACATAGTGGCCCGATGGCCTTGAAAATTTGTAGGGTAGTCCTTTCATGGGTTGGCCATATCTCCACAAAATTTCATGATTTTTGAATAACTAAAACTATTTTAATTAATTTATAGAAATTAGTCTGTCCAAAAAATCGGACTGACTTGGACGTCCCAACTTGGTGGGCCAGTCCAACCCTTTCCACGGTGTGCACAGGGGTCCATTGGCCCCAAATATTTGTAGGTGCATCCTACCATAGGTAAATCACTTCTCTGTAAATTTTTATAATTTTTGGATACCCAAAACTATTTTAATTAAATTCGGAATTACAGACTGTCCAGAAATTCTACTAAGTGCAAAATTTTGAATAGACCATGATTGAGCACCCAATGGGGTGGGCCCTAGATGTCCAAAAATTGGGAAAATTAAATTTAAACATTCTCTCATATATGTAGTACAAGGTGGGGTCCAAAAAAGTGGTCCACCTGATCAGAATCTATTTTATAATTTTACATTTCCAAATTGTAACCTTGCTGGAATTACAACATAAATTTCAGCAAGTGCCCATATTAGCCCACCCTTTTGGGGATCCAAATGAGGTCAATTAGGGATGGAATTTGGCATGCTTATAGATGGGATACCCATCCTCAAAAATCATATTTCACTTGAAATACAATTCCCCACCAAAAGCCCCAAATCCTAGCCCCAAGTTGGCCCTTGAAAGAAATTGAATATAAACATCACATAAGAAGGGATTTAACCCCCAAAAATTATGTTGTGGACTACCCCAGTGGGCCCCACAAATATCCAGACCTTCCTCATCATCAAAAACCCATTGCGTTTGCCCCATTTAGGTGGATTTGGGGTCACATGTCTAAGGATGGACCATCATGGACGTCCAACCTCGATGGATGGTCTGGATTTTTGGTTGGTCCACAAGGTGGGCCACACATGAATGGTCAGAATGCTAACATCATAAAAATGAAGGATCGGTCATGGGGGTAGGGCCCCGCCACTAATGAGCCCTCCTAATATTCAATCACACCCATACAACTACCTTAATTACACATGCAACCATAAAACTATCACATGCATAGTTTATATCTACAATAAATGGTTGAGATGCCATCCCAACATTATCTCTAAGGTCTAGATGACCTTGAGATGGAGATGATCATGAAATACATCATGATGGGGTACATGGAGAATGACCCCATCATGTATCATGACATGCATGTAGGATGGGCCCAAGGGCCACATCCATGGGGTCAAATGGGATCCCCACCATGGATTGGTGGGTCCCATATGATCCACACAAGAAGAAATATGAAGATTAAAAGTGGAAAATAAATCAACAAGATAAATAGTCACCCACTTGTAAATCAAGTCTCTAAACTCCTACACCATGGAGGTCTTGAGCCTAGGAAGAAGTTTTAATGGTAGAGATCTACTTTTAATGGAAGGATTAGGAGTATTGTGAGGATTAGGGGGCTGGAGAAGAGAGGAAGGAGTTGGAGGTTTTACAAATGGAAGAGGAAATGAGAGAATGAGAAGAGAGAGAGAGAGAGAGAGAGAGAGAGAGAGAGAGAGGATTTCTATGGAGGTAATGATTATGTTGTAAGAAAGCAAATAATGGCATATGGTGACAATAACAAAGTTACTATACTTAGACTAGGTTTAGGTGGTGTCTAGAATGGGTGGTGTCAATTCCATGCAATTGTGTAGTGTGTGTGGGTGATGTGCATGGGAAGTTTGACACGGAAGTAGTCCATATATTTTTTTTATACAAAAAATGGGTCACATGATGAAATGCTCATAACTTTTGATGTATAAGTCGGATGAACGCACTAGACATGCCGTTGGAACCGCAACGACGATACGAATAAGATGGCATAGGTCAATGGTCGATCCAAGTCGGGTCTACGTGACTGACCCAAGGATGACCGCAAATACAATCCGATGGTCGCGGGTCATCGAAATTTGACCGGTAGGACCGCGGGACCAAAACGAACGAGATGCATACTCACACACACATGCACACATGAGAACAAGGGTCGGGTCTCACATTACATCTTAGATAGAACCGGCTAACATAAAAGAAGATCTTATTGACTAAAATTGGATAGTTGCGATGCAAGAAGAGCTTTATCAATTTGTTAGAAATGATGTTTGGTACTTAGTTCCTAGACCAAAAGATAAACACATTATCGGAACAAAATGGATTTTCAAAAATAAGTCTGATGAACTTGGTAATATTATTAGAAACAAGGTTAGGCTAGTCGTACAGGGGTAAACTCAAATTGAAGGCATCGATTATGATGAAACCTTTGCCCCAGTAGATTGTCTTGAATGAATCAAACTATTTATATCCATTGCATGCTTTAGAAAGTTCAAAATATACCAAATGGATGTAAGAGTACTTTCTTAAATGGCGATTTGCATGAAGATGTGTATGTCGAACAACCAATGGGTTTTGAAGACCCTAAGAATGCTAATCATGTCTACCGCTTGAAAAAGGAACTCTACGGTTTGAAACAAGCTCCCACGGCATGGTACGAAAAGTTGACTAAGTTTTTACTAAGTCATAACTTTATAATGGGAAGTGTTGATAAGACATTGTTTGTAAAGAAACATAATGATCACATTTTAATAGTGCAAATTTATGTTCATGATATTATTTATGGATCTACCTATGATAACATGACTGTTGAGTTTGCAGATCTTATGAAGTCTAAATTTGAAATGAGCATGGTTGGAGAATTGAATTATCTTCTAGGGTTGCAAGTTAAATAGCAACCTGATCGTTTCTTTATCTCTCAAACCAAATATGCTCTGAACTTAGTTAAAAAATTCGGATTTGAGAATGGAAAAAATTTTGATACTCCTATGAGTACTACTTTAAAACTCTTAAAGGACTCCATAGGTAAGAGAGTGGATCCTAAATTATATCGCAGTATGATAGGTGATTTGTTGTATTTAACTGTGAGCCGACCTGATATTGCATTTAGTGTAGGAATTTGCACTAGATATCAATCTAACCCTAAAGAGTCACATTTAACTGCTGTTAAGCAGATTATGCGATATGTTGCTAGTTCAGCAAATCTTGGTCTCTGGTATCCACATGATACTAGTGTGCAATTAGCTGGTTACACAAATGCTGATTGGGCTGGTAACATTGATGATCGAAAATCAACTAGTGGTGGTTGTTTCTATGTAGGGAATTGTTTAGTCTCTTGGCAAAGTAAGAAACAAAGTTTCGTATCGCTCTCAACTGCTGAGGCTGAATACATTGTAGTAGGTAATGCATGTACTCAGCTTGTATGGATGAAAAGAATGTTAAACGATTATGGAATTGCACAAGATATTATGGTTTTATACTGTGATAATTCCAGTGCAATTAATATATCTAAAAATCCAATCCAGCATTCACGAACTAAGCACCTTGACATTAGATATCATTACATTCGTGAATTAATGGAAGAAAAGACAATTTCTTTGGAATATATTCCGACTGAGACTTAACTTACTGACATATTTACAAAACCACTCGATAAAAGTAGGTTTGCTAAATTGAAATTTAATCTTGGTATGTGCAATTTGAATTGATAAATTACGTATTTTTGTATCATAATGTATATATTTGTTAGTTTAAATGTTTAAATTTCAAAATTTTATGAATATTGCATATTTTAGGCTGTGCACGACCGGTCAAGTGCATACTCGGCCACTCGTGGCACGACCGGTCGAGCATATACTCGACCAGCCGTGTAGCGCAGGTTGATGCTTTATTTGGGGAAAATCCATTTTTCTTCATTTTTGGTTTCTTCTCCAATGGGTCCTAGGTCGACCGGTCGAACCCATCTCCTAGTTCTTCAAGGTTAGTGCTTTATTTACGTTTTTCTTATAAATTCAAGTTCTCAGCACTCCTTTTTCATCATTGGTGTGATTTATTTCTGGATTCATAGTGGTTTTTAGGGTTTTCTTCTAAAAAAACTAATCTAGTGAAAACCCACTCCACTTCTTTTGCAATCTCTTTGTTCTTTGATTTCTTTGTTTCAAATGGATAGTAGAGCCAAAAAGAAAGGAGCTCGTGGTCCTTCAACTTCTAGGTCGACTCCTATCACAGTGCGCCACCTTCGGTCACCTGAAGATGATCCATCTTATGTGCGGGATATTAGGTTGCGCAATGTTATAGTTGAACGACCTGATCATGTTGACCATCTAGCTCCATTTGATATCCTTTCTCTCCTCCAATCTGTAGGATGGGATAGCATTCTACATTGGGGTGGGCCGACATACCGGTCCATTGCGCAAGTTATGTAGGCTTGTATTACTGATTTCTCTACTGATAATCTGACGTTTATTATTGAGACTAGAGAATGTCCAGTTGAAGTAGACCGACATCTGATTTCTGGTCTAATGGACATACCTGACAATAATGAAGGTATTCCCATTAGCACTCTAGTGGCTAAACTATCTGAATCTGAAAGCATATGCTTACTAGAGCTTTGTGCAATATAGATGCGGAATGGAATATTCTAGAAATGTGCTTTTCTCAAAGTATTTGTTACTCAGATACAGAGTCCTTCATAGGATATTCATTTCGAATGTCTATCCTCGTTCTGGTAACAAAACCGAACTCACTACTTCATGGTTCGGATTCTTCATTCCATCATCTCTGGTACCTCTGTATGTCTTCCTTCCTTGATTTGTCACTGCATCATTCAGTTCCGTCTCCATCCAGGACACAGTGACATTCCCTTCGCCTATTTTATGACTGTGTTGGCTACCCATAATTTAGTGGCTATGCCTATTGGAGAAGCTCCCATTCAACACCTAATCTTCAACAACTCCAATATAAATAAAATGAATCTGAGGTTGGCTGTAGGCCAAGTCAATGTGGGTGTTGGTGGAGCTGATGTAGTAAATGAAGAGGAAGGTGATTTACCTCCAGATGACATTAACATGAATGATATTTTTTATGAGATTGAATTCGATTCAGCAGATGATCCTGATTATCAGTCATCTGACTTTGATGCACGGTTGCGCTCACTTGAGGAGAAGGTAGAAAACATGAATGTGTCTCATGATTTGCAGTTCAAATATATGCTCAAATATCTTAGACACCTTAACAAGGGACTTCATCAACTTGATCCTACCATACCTGCTCCTTCTTTGGGTTCTAATTAATATTTTCTCATGCGGTTTGTAATAACTTTAATGATACTTGGATTTCTTTTGTTTTCTGAGTTGAACTTGGTTGATCATGCTTGACAATGCTTGCTTATGGATTTTATATCATGACTATGTTGATAATTTATTCCTTATTACTCTTCTTATTCTTCCTTGTTTATCTACATCCTGTTCCATTTATTGGTTTCTTCCTTTGTCATATTGTGACAAAAACGGGGAGAATTTTTGTCATGCTTTTTATATATGGCATGTGGATTGTGGATAGGTAGCTAACCTTCTTTTTGTAAGGGAGAGTAAGGGGGAGTTTTATTTTTAACTCGAATTTTTGACCTATTTATAACTGGTGCATGATTCTTTAATGATTCTTTAACTAGGTTGTAACTGGT
This sequence comes from Magnolia officinalis, assembly GCA_021015155.1. Taxonomy (NCBI): domain Eukaryota; kingdom Viridiplantae; phylum Streptophyta; class Magnoliopsida; order Magnoliales; family Magnoliaceae; genus Magnolia; species Magnolia officinalis. The sequence goes on from JAJHSJ010000008.1 coordinate 50,322,826, forward strand.
TTATATTGATAACTGGTGCACGATTCTTTGTGCGTATAATGCTTATGTTATTATGAAGTGTGTTTTGTCATAAATTTGACAATGGGGGAGATTGTAAGTGTTATGGTATCTAGCTCCTATGACTATCAAATTTTGTAGTGCCAAGACCTCTTGGAATCTGTGTCATGTGTAATTCATATACATATATAAGACAATGCATCTCATGCACAATGACAAAGGTCTTTACTTCTGAAAGGCTGAGCTATATGTGCTGGGGGGGGGGGGGGGGGGGGGGGGCGCTGAATAGGACTATGCCAAATTTTTTTAAGTATTGAGAGGTTAATACAAATATTGTTCCAAGGACAACCTTACACCATAAAAACCAAGGGTTTATGGCAGGATAACCTTATTAGAACGATTTGTGTATCAAAAACTCAAACTGAAGAGGAATAAAAAGGACATAGCAAGAAAGGAAATCTAAGCTATTACAAAATTCACATCTACAAATACATCCCAAAATCTTGAACTAAAAAGAATAAAGAAAGGAAACCACAAAACCACAAAACAAAAAGAATTATAGTGATTCGCTTGTGTGTACACCAACCGTTAAACAACAACCACATAACTACTCTACTCATAATATCCTCACATAGTGGATATTAGCGTTCATTATGAAAATAGGTTTTTCCAGGTTCACCTAAAACCTTCACAATTGTGTCTTTCAAGTAGGCTTACACAATTCAAAAAACCCCACACTCTGAGTTTTGTGGATCACCTCAGATAAACCAAAACAAAGATTTTTCTAGCACAACCTAAAAAACCAAAACAAAGGAATTTACAAAAACTGTAAAATACCTGGATATTCTCTTTTCGATGCCGCCCGAAAGAACTAAATCGGAGTAGAATTTCAACGCAGAAGTTCAATGTCCAAACTCACTTATGAAATGGTTCTAGGTTCTAAATTGATTTTAAATTAAACCAGTTGGGCTCTATTTGATTTTGATTCCAAGAAAAGGGCAGTCTCAATCCCTTCTTCAAATATGATTGGAATAAAGAATACAAAAGTAAATAATAAAGCTAAATTAAGAGAATATTACATGAGCACATTATAACTTAAAAAGAACACTAACTTATCTCTCAAAATGACGAATTGAATTAGCTTGGATTAAATGAAAAACTCTAAAATTCGTGTTCTATTTATAGGTGAAGAACTCACGTTCACAACTGGTCCTGTGGACACTACGACTGGTCGTAGGTGTCACGCCCCAAACCTGAAGATCGGACTCACAAGAACCCCGATCACTGAATCTAGTGCTGACAGCTTCCATAGTATCCTATTCTCGGAAACCAGCGCCTATACGCCAGATTCCGATCCTGGGATCCTACAATGAGGATTTTTTTTTTTTGTGTACATTTATCTCGTAATAAGCATAACCACAAGTATACCCAAATCATAAAGGCAACATCATCATCACATATCCACTAATATAAACAGTTAAATACAGTGTTGAAAGGAAAATACATATATCGAGAATCAAAGCTCCAGAGGTCCGCTGCATGCTCCAAGCTCAACGCTACAGCAACCTAACGTCACTTGCACGCATCTATCGTGCATAAGCTTATAGAAAACTTGGTGGGTGGTGAAAGTGTGTGCACAAGGTAAGTGTCAAGTAAGCAATATCAGAGTAATCAGAGTAAACGAAAATACTGACAAGCTCATAAATCATACAATATCAGAATAATACAAAAACATGCTGATAGGCTCATAAATACCATCAGCTTTACCCAGGCTATGCAATGCAAAAATATAATAAACCAATATCATATACTGAGTACTGAGGGAGCAATGTAGATCAGCTATGCAATGTGGAGACAGTAAGTCAAATACTATGTGCTGAGGATGTAATGCAATATGCGATGCGAATGAAATGACTAATGTGAAGTCGGGATAATATTACATAGAATCGTAGGCTACAGGGTCCACCATAAGGGACTTCTATCCAAACCAATCCCATACCTAAATTTGGATAGTCAGACTCAATATGGTAAACTCATGATCTCAGATTAGTTGCGCGCCCCGACCGAAATCCTGACCATTGCGAAAGTACACGTAACAAATAGTTGCGCACCATCAGCCCAAGTGGATAGTGAATGAATGAATGAATGAGTACACAACTCCTGCTCAATAAGTCCACATATCAGTACGGTTCCTCTTTGGGATCATCACTAGGGTCTATTACACTCTACGCCAGCTTGCCGCCCCTATCCGAGCACACAACTGGGTAAGTGGAAGAGACCTCACTATCCGTCTGCCAATATCAGGCCCGACTCATCGATAGTGGACCCATTCCTCAAGCTGGTTAGATTCAACCTAGATATTGCCCCCTCACTCAGGTGGGTAAGGCCACACCCCCTCCCAACCGACCACGACACAGTGGGAGACGCGACCTACTGGTATACGACCCTCATGCGCTCATATACATCCACTCGGTCTCGACATTAGACTGTCTCCTGGCCACAAAGGTTTAAGAATTTTCACCAAAGGACATCTATGGCGCCCGTATGCTAGAACCAAACATTTCTGGTATCTCATCTGGCCACCCATGATATGCCTGTGGAGACTACGACCCTGATGTCGCTAGGGCATACAGTAATCACAACACACAATAAAAGATGCATGAGTCATACAATCCAGTCATGCATCAATCCTACGCGTACCGTGCGCTCATCTGAGACAATCTTCGCCTATCAGGGATCTCATAACAACCTGCACAATGACATATGCAATGGTCAACCACATCTCATAACAATCATACAGACGATGCGTATGGGCATGTCTCATGATATTATGCTGTCACATATTCATAATCGGTATCAATAACTGGAATTGACAATCGGCCTCGACAATGTGGACATTTAACCAACATTGCCCCCAAAAAATGACCCACATAGAGCCTAACATCTAGTGGACCCATGGCCTCACACAAGGGCCTAATATATATAACATCATGGGCCTCACTCAAGAGCTTAATACACATCACGATGGGCCTTTCACATGGGCTTAACATACATTACAATGGGCTTCATCGCCTGGCCCTCAATGCATCACAATGGGCCTCAAACACGGGCCGAATGTACATCACAATGGGCCTCAAATATGGGCTGTATATATGTCACATTGGGCCTCGACAATTGGCCTATACAATCGAAATTGGCCTCAATGATCGGAATCGGCAATTGGCCACAACAATCGGAATCGATCGATAATCGACCTCAATAATCGGAATCGGCAATCGGCCATGACAATCGGAATCGGCAATTGGTCACGATAATCAGCCTCGATCGATAATCAGCAATGAGTCACGACAATCGGAATCGATCGGTAATCGATATCGGCAATCAGCCACAACAATCGGAATAGATCGATAATCAGAATCGACAAATCGGTCACGTCGATTAACCTTGATCGATAATCGGCAATCGGCCACGACAATCAGAATTGATCGATAATCAGAATCGGCAAATCGGTCACAACAATTGGAATCGATCGATAATCAGAATCGGCAAATCGGTCACAACAATTGGAATTAATCGATAATCAGAATCGGCAAATCGGTCACGTCGATTAGATTCGGCAATCAGTCACGATAATCAGCCTCGATCGATAATCGGCAATCGGTCACGACAATTGGAATCGATCAATAATCAGAATCAGCAAATCGGTCGCAACAATCGAAATCGATCGATAATCAGAATCGACAAATCGGTCACGATAATCAGTCTCGATCATGACAATCAGAATCTCACGTCGATCAGAATTGGCAATCGGTTATGATAATCAGCCTCGATCGATAATCGACAATCGGCCATGACAATTGGAATCGATCGATAATCGAATCGGCAAATCGGTCACGATAATCAAAATCGGCAATCGGTCATGATAATCAGCCTCGATCAATAATCGGCAATCGGCCATGACAATCGGAATCGATCGATAATCGAAATCGACAATCGGTTACATCGATCAGAATTGGCAATCAGTCATGATAATCAGAATCGATCGATAATCGATAATCGGCCACGACAATCGGAATCGATCGATAATCGAATCGGCAAATCAGTCACGTCAATTAGAATCGACAATCGACCACGACAATCGGGATCGATGAGAATCGGCCTAACAAGGACTAAGGGAAGGTCATAATGTGGACATTAAACCGTCATTACCCATCAATGTGGACATTTAACCAACATCGCTCCCAAGCAGTGGCCCACATAAAGCCAAACATATAATGGGCCTGCGACCTCGTACAAAGGCCTAATATACAACACAATGGGCTTTACTCAAAGGTCACATATACACAACAGGTGGGCCCTGACATGGGCCTCAAATGCATGACATGTGGGCCCTACACATGGGTCTCATATGCATCAAATGGGCCACGTACCTGGACCTCGAATACATCATATGGGTCATGCATCATGAGCCTAATACATATCACAATGGGCCTTGCCCATAGGCCGCGAATACATCACAATGGGCCTTGCCCACGGGCCTCAAATTCAAGCAGATGGGCCCCATCAATGGGCCGCACCAACAGGCCTCGTATACATCAAGTGGCCCGCATCAATTGGCCGCACCAACGGCCTCAGAGGTGGGTCACAAATATATTAAGGTGGGCCATAAAAACATCAAGGTGGGCCTCATGGATGGCGACAAATACATCAAGGTGGGCCTCATGGATGGCCACAAATACATCAAGGTGGGCCTCATCACATGGGCCGCACCAAAAATCATTTCAATAGTTGTAGGTGTAATATGTGTATCACTGTACACATGGTCCCATATGATGATCAACACTATCCAAACATTGTCCAGGTAAACCAGTACCACCCAAACATTATCCATGTGAATCTGCGCCGTCCAAACATTGTCTATGTAAATCAGCACTGTCCAAATATTTTCCAGCACCGTCCAGACAGTCTGGACGGTGTGGATGAAACAAACACATCATGCAGTTCAACGGAATTTACTGACGTCGCACAACAGCTATATGGCTGGGTGAGCTGGCCCACCGTCCATCAGACAAACGGACGATCTGGACATGAAAAATGGACGGTATGAGTGAGATCAACACATCAGGTGGGTCCCACGTGGATGGGCCACCCAGATATACTTCTTTATAAGAATATATATATTATATAATATATATACACTATTCATTCACCTTATTATTATTATATTATTATCCTTTTTGTTTTGTTTTGTTTGTTTTTTTTTTTTAACATGCAGCAGCGTCTGCATACATCAAGTACGGCCCCAACGTTGGGTGGACCCACATCACATTTGTTTAAATATAATATAATATATTATACATAAATACATGAAACAATGGAAGGAGGCTATCCAAAACCCACCGTCCAGATGAATCCGGACGGTGCACATTTACATATTAAAGCTGGGTCCCATGTACATCAGGGGCCACCGTAATATTATATTTAATAAAATATTTTATAGATACCCAGCGTCCAGGTGCATGGGATGGACGACGAGGATATATGATGCATATTTCAAGGTGGGCCCCACCCCCACAAGTGCAGTATATGTGGGGTGGGTCCCATACCCAAAAAGAACCGGCGGCGTGCATATGTCACATACAGAAGGTGGGTCCTCACCATCCCGAAACACTAGACGGTGTGGATATAAGATACATGCATCACGGACGGCCCTACATAGCACTGTCCATCACTGGACGGTACGGGTACAACATACTTACATCCAAGGTGGGGTCCACGTCCCAGCTGGACGGTGGGGACCCCACACGTGCAGGGTGGGTCCCACCGTCAACAAATGGACGGACGATTGGGAAATAACACACACCTTATGGTTAGACCCACCTAATGTGCTGACGATCAATACAACAGCTTCAAGGCTGTTCGTAAGGTACAACAGCCACTCCTTTATCATAGCAGGTGGGTCCCACGTGGGGCCACCACAATATTATATTATGTTAATATATTATTATTATTATTTTTTATAAAAACAAAAATAACACACTGAAAGATGTGTTTTCCCTTCATACAGTCCAGCAGCGTCTGCTGCTGGACGTCCAATGACTGGACGGTATGGATGGTATAGATAAAACCCGTATATCACAGTGGGGGTCACATCACACGTCACAGTGGGTCCCACCATCCGGACGGTTTAGATATAACACATGTATCACGTGGGACCCACAAAACCTACCGACGTTAGTCAGCTGGTTGGTGTCCCAAGTGGATGGTTTGGATGCAACACATGCATCATGGTGGGCTCCACGGTGATGGATGGTGTGAATATGTCACACACATAGGGTGGGCCGCACATCAAGAGGGAGAGAGAAAAAGAGAGAAAGAAAGTGAGTGAGAGACAATCGTGAGAGGGGAGGGACCCCGCCACTATGGGCCTTCCCTATACATGCATACATCAAGATGGGTCCCACACATGTAGGTCCTCAAATCACAAAATCAACAAATAAAAGCACCCACCTTTGATCTCCTCTTCCTTCTTCCACCTATAGCCTTTCGAGTTCTAAGGGAACGATTTCAACGGTCTAGATGATATTTGGATGGTGGAGATGGGAGATAGAAAGTGAGCCACACAAAGCTCTCTCCCATGGAGCTTGCTTGGACGTGGGTTGCTCCCATGGGAGTTACTTGGAATGAGAGAGAAATGAGAGAGAGAGAGAGAGAGAGAGAGAGAGAGAGAGAGAGAGAGAGAGAGAGAGAGAGAGTGGTGAGGTGGAGTGATGGAGTGATGGGAAGTGATGGATGTGTGTACTTGTGTAAGGGAGAGAGTTGACTTTAGGTAAGGTTGTGTAAGAGAGGGATGGGTTGGGTTGCTTGTATTTGATTGATGAATTGATGTGACGTTTCGTAGAGATTCTCTCGAAATTGCAACGCGTGGTGTTTCCCTCGAACCAAATGCGGGCCCACATCTCCTGGCCTGGGTATCAGATCGGTGCGCGAGTCGTGGCGTTGGAACCGCGGTGACGGTGAGGTTACACTGGTATAAGTCTCAAGTTGAGCCGATTCTGCAATATGGGATATGACGCGAGGTCGCGCGCAACTACCGATTATAAATCGCGAGTTGCCGAAATTCGACCGGGAGGACCGCGGAAGCCTACGAAACAGTACGGGCTAGGATACGGACCTCACAGTAGGACCAATTGATTTTTAAAATTTTAAGCGCGACCGGATGAAGCTGTTCCACAACTAGTCTTAGGCCATCCACGACTGGTCGAGGGACTTCCACGACTGGTCGTGACCTGTCCACGACTAGTAGTGTGGAGCCTGATTTAGTTGCTGGAGTTTCAGTTGTAGCTGCATGACTGGTCGTGAACGAGTCAAGCACTATTCACATAACCGGTCGAGCAGTCTCTAGGACTGGTCGTGGCTTAACAAAAAATTCTAAGAATTTTCAACAACTTAGGACTGGTCGTGGAATTTCTTGGACTGGTCGAGGCAGTGCTATGACTAGTCGAAAAGAGTCTAGGACTAGTCGAAGAACAGTCCAAACATTTATAAAATGATACAATATGAATTATGTATTTGAAATGACCTACCCTATGGTCAATCTTAGTTCTTTCATACCTTGAACATGATGTATGAACATTGAACCTTCTTTTTTTTAGATGATAGACGTTCTTTGAAGTTCACGAAGCTTGAGATCATTACACATGATGAAGCTTGAACTTGAGACCTTTTGAGGTATATTCAAACTTAAATTTGTAACCTTAAGAAGCTTGAACTTGAAATATCTTGAATCATGAACTTGAGGTTCAAAGTATAAAGACTTTGTCTTGACTTGGAGCTTGAATTATGAAACTTGAACATTGAACACTCACTTAATGTTATACTCGAACATGACCATGTAATCTTGCATTTCTTGAAGTAAAGATCTTTGTTCTTGAGAGATGCATAGTCTTTATTCTGTAGGCGAGCTACACAAGACACGGATTCCAAGAGAGGTTTTGGCACTATAAATTTTCACAATTATAGGAGCTAGAAAACCATAGCACTTACAATCTCCCCCTTGTTAAATTTGTGACAAAACACACTCCACAGTAACATAACTAATATACGCACAAAGAATCATGCACCAGTTATATATATATATATATATATATATATATATATATTATATATATATATATATATATATATATATATATAAAAACACTTACAGGCTGGTTAAAGAATCATGCACCAGTTATCATCAACTTGCATCAACAATATTCCCCCTTACTTAACTCCTCCCCCTTTCATAAAGAAAAGCTACATATCCACAATCCATATATAGTCTTGTAACATCCCGGATTTTTGCCAACCTGGAATTAAACGTCCTTAGGCAATGGGTCGATCCTGACACCTTATTAACTTGTCAGAACTCAATCCTACAGTCAAAAATCGCTTCTTAACCCATTTCCTTCACAAATCTCACATTTCACTACCTTATTCTTTAAATGTTTCTAAGTACTTTCACATTAGACACTATCTCAAAGTTTAGGTGATGAAAACCAATACTTAAACTAAACATTACTGAAAATAGTAAATACATAAACAAAATCAGCTTTTCACCATTACCCTTATGGAATCTCACTAAACGAATAAGCTATTTGGAACATTAGCCTCTCCTGCCCTAGGACCTTCTTTTGTTGTCATTAGGGCATGCTTCAGTTGAGTATTAATAACTTGAATCTCCTTCTATACAAACTACCAAAGGCCCGAGTATCACCTCAGGCAGAAATCACTCAGGACCAAATCCTTTAGAAATTAGGTGAGAATTAGCTAATGTTAAACTAGAGTACCTGTGAAATTAGCACCAATCACTTTAAATACGATCTGCAAGACCTAAAACTTGTAAAATCATTGATGCTAGGTTACCCTAAAATCTAGGATCAATCTCATTGGTCGGCTGCTCTCGGGAGCACATTGAAACTCTGTATTTGATCTGGACCGCACGTCGGAAGTCCGATTAATGCGAAGTTAAACGGTTAGGACCGCCTTGCTGGGCTTGACAACCATCTCGGAAATCAAATCCAGATAGTGTCCCAGTGTTATTCGCTTGAGCCTGGAGCGAGGAGTGTGAGAAAATGTGGTTTTCTTATTAAATTAAAAATGATTTAAGTAATCTGGAACGTATCGCTTGCGGACAATTTATAAGCAACCAGACCATCGGAATCTGACCCAAATTCACCCTCGGATCAGGGATATCTGCCCCTACGTGTCAGTGTACTTGAAATCTCTGATCGAGTTTCACTAACCGTTGAACTGAAACTGGTCCACCACGCGTGATCTGGGAATCCGACCAAAATGAAAACTTAACTAAACCTAGATCCTGTGTTAGTGAGCTTAAGTCCGACCGCACACAGAAAAGGGGCTGCCAGAAGTGCTTCGTTGGATTGAAACGGACCCGCTTTGGACATAACCTAAGTATACCTTGTTCCTGAGTCTATTTTGGAGAGTTTTTAGCCTATATAAGGACCTTAAACCCTCTCTCATTCCTCCCATACGAATTTGAGAAAACCTAGGAGAGAGAAGAGAGAAGAGAGAGAAAGTTTGAGAGAAGTGGGAGGATCTCCCTGATGTTTTACCCTGCCACTATACAAGCCTAACCACCTCGTTCTAATCGCTTTTCCAGCGATTCCGGCTTCATTTCTAGGTAAGAAAACCCTAACTCTAACCTGTTTTAGAGTTTGAATTGATTCAAGTAGCAAAATAGCTAATGTATCCCGTGCTATAGGTTGATGTACTACCATAGACAAAGGCTTAGCGATTCTAGCAAGTTTGTTACGATTCTACGACAAAAGGTGCGGACTTTAGGTGTATAGGTTATGGTTTTCAATGCTTTCAATGTCAGATAATGATAGATTCATGATCTGCATGCTATTGCACATGTACAAAGTGTTGTCCGTTTCATTTTTCAGTTATATGTTAGCTATGTTGAATATACAGTATTCTTCGTATTTGTAGAAAATACCGTATACGTATGAAATTTGGATTTGTACTTGACATGTTTAATTGTCGTGAATATATGCTTAATACATGTGTGACAACTCCTTAGCGAAAGGACTAGCCCTAAATCACGTCACGACAAAAATACGTTATATGCGTTAAATGTGTAGCCCAAGTGTTTGTGAAAATGTTCCAACGGATATGGAACCTGTATTCATGCATGCCATAATCACCCGTCATGGATATATGCACGTGATATATGGGGCAACTCCCTAGTGACGGGATTTGGCCTAACACATGTGTGAACATCATTCACCATGTATGGTGATGTATGTGTGCTATGTGTTTGTGAAAATGTCTGAATGTGCTAGTTGTTACTTAAGAGTACTTATATGAGGGTTGAGATGTGAATCTCGGCTACCTTATTTATGTGTATGATTTCCTCCATGTATGTTTACAATATGATGTCTGTATTATCTATGGAATGAATGTGTGTGAATTCATGATTGTGTTGCACCTCTCAATATGTTCATGTGATTGTAATTATGTAATTATTGCTCCATTACTGCTTGAGTATTTACATGCTAGATGGATGAAATGGAATATTTATGTTTAAGTTGTATTCCATAAGAGCTGTGAAGGGTGATGGGGGAGGGGTGTAACGATTCCGTGCAACAGCCCTGACAGCCCTAAGCGGACAATATTGGATATTTGACTGTATGAGTGAAATCTTGATCCATTACTGCTTTGACTCTCTGTACTTGAATGTGATTGGGGCTATTGTATAGTCCAGGCAATCGGTAATGGGATTGAATTTGTGGCTGAGATTCATTCGCCATGTGAGATGTGTTCGACGAACCCGAGTCGTACTTCGGTTGGCGATAGTGGTTGGCCACGCGAAGTGCTTATGCACTTCATGTCGTTCAACGTGTCGTGCGCTCGAGCTAGTCAAGCTCGTCAAGTAACCCGATCTGTCTAATGTATGTTCACCATGTTTGGACGCTACTGCTTGAACATAAGGTACCGAACTTACCAGTGCAACCCCGTTAACCTTGGTACCTCGATCCGCTAAGACTCATGAGCCGGGCATGGTGGTATGGGACACCGTGGTTGAGCTGTCGGCCTACGCTGGGGCCACGAACCTCCCCCTAGTGACCATTGAACAACCAGACTCGTGAGCCGATTATGGTGGTATGAGACGCTATATTCGAGCTGTCGGCCTACACTGCTTTGATGGGTGATGGGGGAGTGGTGCAACGATTCCGTGTAACAGCCCTGACATCCCTGACCGTACCCGGTGTAGTGACCTCGAGCATACTCTGAATCTGCGGAGAGGCGACGAGCCTTCCCGTAGTAGACAGGGTATAAACTAGGCCTGTATTGATAAGGTGATGGGGGAGTGGTGCAACGATTCCGTGTAACAGCCTGACAGCCCTTGCAGCGACCTAAAACCGTATCATCGTATGAGATTATCTAGGATTGATGACCCTAGAATGAATCCTTGTTTGGGAATGATATAAGGAAGGTACCTTAGTTTCTCAATACTGCTGTATGAAAAGGACTAATAACAACTCGGTAATCATGCTCATCATCGCACTGCATGTGCCTGGAAGATGTGGAGCACTGAGGCATGAATGCATGCTGCGGACGTAAGATGGTGTCGCATGAGGGAGTATGTTGGTGAGAGCATGCATCATGACAACATTTCATCCTTACACTAATAAGAGTACTTAGGATTGTTGATTGTACTGCTTTATCATTACTGCTTGACTGATTTGATAACATGTTAACCTATGCTTTATTATTCCACTGAGTTAGCTACTCACTCCCACGTTACGGGACGGTGTTGTAAAAACCAACCAGACCCTGTTTGAGTTTCAGATGATGACGATGCTTGCGAAGTGGAGCCGGACTTTTACGATGATGAGGAGGAGCTCTCCTATATGCAACTCTCTGGCGGGTCTATGTAGACCTGGAGTTGCGCTGACGGGGTTACAAGGTTACTGATTATATGCCTTTACACTTGTCATTTAACACTTTTGGAACACCCATGTATATTCATTTTGATCCTTTTGGAGTATACAGGTATACGTTTAACCTGGTAACATGTTCATACTCTAGAGACTTACAACAGTTTATATATGTTATATATCTATCACAGTCTTCCGCTTACGTAATTTAACTGTCTCTGGAATATGATATGTTGTTTTGGCTTAATCTCACTCATGTTTAATGCATTAATATGAACAACATTCAATCATCATTATCTATGTTGCATAAGTGATGCGTTGGAACTCGGGAGCTGAGCTTTTGCTCGACCCCCGATTTTCAGGGCGTTATAAATCCACATGCCAATATACCAATATAAACCACAATCACCATATATTAAGCATGCCCAAATTCTTCCCCTTTTTTTGTCACAATATGACAAAGGAAGGAATTAAAAAGTAGAAATGGAAGTAGATAAAGAAGGAATAATAAGAAGAGTATTGAGATATAAATGATCAGGATAGACAAAATATCAAATCCATAAGCAAGTCATGCACAACCATAATTAACCAAAGTCAATCAAGTACAACTAAGGTAAATTAAGTCCAAGTACTATCTCAAAAAACAAAATAAATCCAAGTATCATCAAAGTTATTACAAACCAAGAGAAGAAAATACTAATCAGATACAGAAGAGGGAGTAGGAATAAATGGATCAATTTGGTGTAAACCCTTGTTAATGCACCCCATATATTTACGCATATAAGAAAATTAAGAATCCTGGGTTACACGAATCTAAGCCACCTGTTCCTCAAGAGTATGCAACCTCTCAGCAAAAAATATGCATTTTGTACATAATTTAGAAATTTAAGCAATTAATTTAACAAATATACACACTATGATATATACATGCATGAATAATCAATTCAAATTGCACATACCAAGATCAAATTTCAATTTATTAAACCTGCTTTTGTCGAGCGGTTTAGTGAAAATGTCAGCAAGTTGATTCTCGGTCAGAATGTATTCCAAAGAAATTGTATTTTTTTCCACTAATTCACGAATATAGTGATATCTAATGTCAATGTGCTTGGTTTATGAATGCTGGATTGGATTTTTAGATATATTAATTGCACTGGAATTTTCACAATATAAAACTATAGTCCCGTGCAATTCCGTAATCGCTTAGCATTCTATTCATCCATACAAGCTGAGTGTATGCATTACCTGCAGTAATGGCCTCAGCAGTTGAGAGTGATACAGAACTTTGCTTCTTGCTAAACCAAGAAACTAAATAGTTTTCAATATAGAAACAACCACCACTGGTTGATTTCCTATCATCAATGTTACCAGCCCAATCAGCATCTGTGTAACCAGCCAACTAAACACTAGTATCATGTGGATACCAAAGACCCAGATTAGTTGAACTTGCGACATATCACATAATCCGCTTAACAACAGTTAAATAAGACTCTTTAGGGTCAGATTAATATCTAGCACAAATCCCTATGCTAAATGCAATATCAAGTCGACTTGCAGTTAAATAAAGTAAACTGCCAATCATACTACGATATAATTAGGATCCACACTTTTACCCGTAGAGTCCTTTGAGAGTTTTAATGTAGTACTCATAGGAGTATCAAAATTTTTCCCATTCTCAAATTTGAACTTTTTAACTAAGTTTAGAGCATATTTAGTTTGAGAAATAAAGATACCATCAGGTTACTGTTTAAGTTGCAACCCTAAGAAATAATTCAATTCCCCAACCATGCTCATTTCGAACTTAGATTTCATAAGATCTGCAAACTCAACAGTTAAGTTAGTACAGGTAGATCCATAAATAATATAATCAACATAGATCTACACTATTAAGATATGATCGTTATGTTTCTTAACAAAAAGAGTCTTATCAACACTTCCCATTAGAAAATTATGACTTAGTAGAAACTTAGTCAATTTTCATAACATGCCCTGGGAACTTGTTTTAACCCGTAGAGAGCCTTTTTTAGGCGATAGACATGATCAATATTCTTAGGGTCTTCAAAACTCGTTGGTTGTTCAACATACACTTCTTCATGCATATCGCCATTTAAGAAAGCACTCTTTATATCCATTTGATATATTTTGATCTTTCTAAAACATGCAATAGATATAAATAGTCTAATTGATTCAAGACGAGCTACTGGGGCAAAGGTTTCATCATAATTGATTCCTTCAATTTGAGTGTACCCTTGTACAACTAGTCTAGCCTTGTTTCTAATTATATTACCAAGTTCATCAGACTTATTTTGGAAAATCTACTTAGTTCCGATAATATGTTTATCTTTGGTCTAGGAACAAGATACCAAACATCATTTTTAATAAATTGATTAAGCTTTTCTTGCATCACTATTATCCAGTTTTCGTCAGTAAGAGCTTCTTTTACGTTAGTCAGTTTGATCTGAGATGTAAAGCACACGTAATTACATATATCTTCTAGTTGTCTACGAGTGCGCACATCAATGAGAGGGTTTCCAAGAATCTGAGTGGTTGGATGATCTTTAACAGTCCTCAGTTCAGAGTTATTTTGTCTAGATGAAGTATCTGGTTTGTCAATTAAAAGAACTTCATCATTATCTGAACTTGAGGTAGGTGTATTCAAGTGATTGTCAATGTAACATCCCGGATTTTTGCCAACCTGGGATTAGACATCCTTAGGCATTGGGTCAATCTTAACACCTGATTAACTTTTCAAACGCTCAATTCAAAGCCTCAAATCCCGTCTTAAACCATTTTCTTCACAAATCCCACCCTTCACTACCTTGTGCTTTCAATTTTTCAAAGCACTTTCGTCCTAGACATTATCTTAAACTAGCTAAGTGTAAAACTTGGATCACTTTATATACAAACTGCAAAGGCCTAAGTACCATCTCAACCAGAAAAAAATTAGGATTAAATCCTTTAGAAATTTAACAAAGTTAACTAAGTGTAAAACTCGATTAGCCATGAAATCCGTTGGGATCGCTTTAAATACGATCTGCAAGACCCAAAACTTGCAAAATCAGTGACTCTAGGTTTCCCTAAAGTTTAGAACCAAACTCATTTCCCGTCTGCTCTCGGGAATGAAACGAAACTTCGTATTAGGTCTAGACCGTACATCGGGAGTCCGATTAACATGAAGCTAAGGAACTAGGACCGCCTCACTGGGCTTGACAATCATCTCAAAAATCAGATGATTCCGATGTCCCACGGCCATTTATTTCGATCCGGAGCGAGGGAGTGTGAAAAACACTATTCCCTTTGAAATTAAAATATCTGGAATAGTGATCTGGCACCTTTCGCTTGCGCATCAGTATTAAGCAACCAGACCGTCAGAATTAGACCAAATTACACCCTCGGATCAGGAAAAATTTCAGGAACATTTACATGTACTTGGAATTTCGGATCGTGGCCCACTGACCGTTGAACTGAAAGTGGTCCGTCACGTGCGATCTGGGAATCCGATCGAGTCGAAAACGTAATCCCTCATAGATCCATGTGTGGTGGGCTTAAGTCTGACGTTTGGCTCAAGGAGGGCCACCAGAACCTCTCTTTTGAGCTGGAAAAGTGACGAAATACCTATATTAGCAGTAACCTTTGAACAGGAGTCTATTTCGGTGAGTTTTGAGACTATATAAGGACCTTAAACCCTCTCTCATGGCAGCCATACGAATTTGGAATTAAGAGAGGGAAAATAGAGAGAAAGGCTTGGAGTTCGAAGCCGATCTTCCTCCTGCTGCTTCCACTCATCACATGGCCTACACCGCCTTATTCCAGGTGTTTTCCCGGCGGTGTCTATCCCATTTGAAGGTAAGAAACCCTAACCCTAGGTCTGATTTGAGGTTGGATAGTGGTAGGTTATGAAAAGGCTAATCGGTTACGCTCTTTAGGCTAAGAAACTCCCGTATACGGAAGCTCCAACACCCTTGCTGATTTGTTGGAATTCCAAGGGCTGAAGTGAGGACTTTAAATGTATAAGTTACGTTTTTCAACGCTTTCAATGTCAGATAATGATAGATTCATGATCTGCGTGTAAATGCACATGTACAAAGTGCTTTTCGTTTCCTGTTTCGATTAACGTTGTAGAATATGGAATTTCACATACTCTAGATATACGTAGAAATACCGTATACGTATTTTTTTTGGGAAAATGTTTGACATATTTATTTAATGTTTGATTATATAATATGTGGATAAAATACTAGTTTGGCGAAAGGAATCGCAAATATACATGTTCATGTGTAAATGTCATGTATGTTGAAATTGCGTATTCTAGAAATACCGCATACATGCGGATTTTGGAAATGCAATTGTAATGATTATTTGCTGTATGATTGTGAGATACATGGGTAAAATACTCACGTGGCGAAGGGACAACCCTAACACGTATTTTGCTAACATACGTCATGTATGTTGTAATAGTGTATTTTAAGTGTTTGTGAAAATGACTGAATGAGTATAGAATTCTCATTCGTGCTTGCCATGATTAGTTGTCATGGATTCATGATTGATGTATTGGCGATACCCCTATGACGAAAGGATTTGCCCTAAATCACGCCACGACCAATATACACTATATAGGCTAAAATGTGTGGCCCAAGTGTTTGTGGAGATGGCTGAATGAATATGGAACTTGGATTCCTGCTTGCCATGACTATCCGTCGTGGGTGTACGCGTGTTATGGTTGGGGCAACTCCCTAGTGAAAGGATTTGGCCTAATGCCTATGTGATCGACATATGTCATGTATGTTGATGTATGTTTGTTTAAGTGTTTCTTGAAATGTCTGAATGTGTAGTAGTTAGCAAATTGTAATGTATAAGGGTGTTGAGATATGATTCTCAACCTTTTTTTAACTATGTGTATGATCTCCTTTGATAGTTGTGTGATTAGGAATTGAACATGTACAAACGCATGCTTGTGTTGTGATTCATAACATGCTTAACTGCTTTATGATTTTAACTGTGTAATGCATATGTTTAAATTTATATTTACGTTGTATGATCCGTCATGGGTGATGGGGGAGCGGAGCAACGAGTGCGTGCAACAGCCCTGGCAGCCCTAAACGGATGATACCAGACTTTGATTGTATGATTTAAATCCTGATCCATTACTGCTTTATCTATCTGCAATTGATTGTGTTTGGGGCTATGATTATGGCCGAGGCAATCGGTAACGGGACTGAACTCGTGGCTGAGATTCATTTGCCACGTGGGATGTGTTCGACGAACTCGAGTCGTGCGTTGCTTGTCGGCAGTGGCTAGGTTACACGAAGTTGTTTATGCACTTCATGTCGTGCAGCTCAACGGACGATCGTGCTAGTCGAGCTCGTCAAGTAACCCGATCTGTCTTATGCATGTTCACCCTGTTTGGACGCTACTGCTTGAACCTAGGGTACCAAACTTACCAGTGAAACCCCCTTTTAACCATGGTACCTCGATCCGCTAAGACGCATGAGCCGGGCATGGTGGTATGGGACACCGTGGTCGAGCTGTCGGCCTACACTGGGCCTTGTGCCTCCCCGTAGTGACCATTGCGCAACCAACTCGTGAGCCGAATACGGTGGTATGGGACACTGTATTCGAGCCGTTGATACTTCGGCGAGAGCCGAGTACGGTGAGATCTGTGATCGTGCTGACGGGCGACGAGTCCTCCGTGGTATCATCGAGTACACTCCAAGGGTCTGTGATTGGCGACGAGTCTTTCACAGCAACTAGAGTGTGAGTTGAGCCGAGTACGGTGAGACCTATACTTGAGCTGACGGCTAGTGATTGAGCCGAGTATGGTGAGACCTGTACTCGAGCTGACGGCCAGCAATTGAGCTGCATACGGTGAGATCTGTATCCGCGCTGACGGGTGACGAGCCCTTTGCGATGCCTTCACTACGTTTCTCAAACTATAATATCGTATGAGATTAGCTAGGATTGACGACCCTAGAATGGATCATGTTTGGGAATGATACAAGGGAGGTACCTTAGTTTCCCAATACTGCTGTTTGAAATGGACTAATAAAAACTTGGTAATCATGAGCATCATCGCACCGCATGTGCTTTGTAGATGTGGCGCACTGAGGGAGTTAGCATTCGCGAACGTAAGATGATGTCGCTTGAGGGTGGTTTGGCAAGGGCATACAGCATCATGTCATTTCATTCTCGCATTTAATAAGAGTAGTTAGAATTGTTTGATTTGTACTGCTTTATCATTACTGCTTGATTGAATTGATAACATGTTAACCTATGCTTTACCGTTCCACTGAGTTGATCACTCACTCCCACGTTACGGGACGGTGTTGTACACACCAACCAGATTTGTTGAGTTTCAGGTGGTGGCGATGCTTGTGAAGCAGAGCCGGACTACTTCTATGATGATAGGAGGAGTTCTCCTATCTGTATCTCTCTGGCAGGTCAATGAAGACCTGATATTGTATTGACGGGGCTATGGTACATGGGATAGGAGGCATTACACTTCCTCACATTTGGTACATTTTAGAACTACACTTGTATTTATTTAACCTGGTAATGTTATCACACTCTGGAGACTCATCATAAGTTATATATTTTATCTATCTATCACAGTCTTCCGCTTGCAAATTAACTGTCTCTGGAGTATGATATGCTGTTTTGGCTTAATCTCACTCATGTTCAATGCACGAATACAGTCAACATTCAATCATCATTCATTTTGTTGCATAAGTGATGTTCTGGAACTCGGGAGTTGAGTTTATGCTCGACCCCCGATTTTCAGGGCGTTACAGTCAATGACCACATTGATGGACTCTTGAATTACACCGGTCCTCTTATTCAGTACTTGATAAGATCAACTGTTCAAAGCATATCCTAAAAAGATCCCTTCATCACTTTTGGTGTTAAACTTACCCAAATTTTCACGGTCACGTAAAATATAGCACTTGTTGCCAAAAACTCGAAAGTATTTGACAGTAGACTTCTTATCAAACCACATTTCATAAGCCATTTTATTGTTTGACTTACTTGTATAAACCCAGTTGATTATATAGCAGGCAGTATTTACGGCTTCAGCTCAAACATTTCTAGGGAGCTTCATACTATTCAATATTACATTTGACATTTCTTGAAGCACTCTATTTTTTCTTTCAACAATTCCATTTTGTTGTGGTGTTTTTAGCGCAGAGAATTCATGTGATATTCCCTGATCGCAACAGAATTTCTCAAAACTGCTATTCTCAAATTCTGATTCATGATCATTACAGATCTTACTGACTTGAGAACCTTTTTCCATTTGGATCTGTTTGAGAATCCTTTTTTACTTCATCATGGGTTTCTGATTTATCCCTTAAGATGGCTACCCAAGTAATTTAGTAAAATCATCCACGATTATCAGTATGTATTTTTTGCCACCTCGACTCTTCGTCCTGGTTGGTCCTATAAGATCCATGTAGAGAAGTTCGAGCAGTTTGGATGTGGCATTGGAGTCCACTTTTTTGTGAGTACTCCTAGTTTGCTTACCAATCTGGCATTCACCACATATTTTTTCTATTTTTTGTATTTTAGGTAGGCCTCTTACTAACTCTCTTTTGCTCCATCTATACAAGTTACGGTAGTGTACATGTCCAAGGTGTTTATGCCATAACACAGTTTCATCGGTATGGACCATGTAACACGATGATTAGATGAGCTAGAATCACTTACAATGTAGCAGTTTTCAGAAGTTCTACGACCAGTTAGTATTACTAAACCATTTTTGTTTAAAATTTCACACCCTAGGTTAGAAAATTTTACGCTATGATTTTTATCGCATATTTGAGAAATGCTTAACAAGTTGTGTTTTAAACCTTCTACATATAAGACATTCACAAATAAAGGGAGATTAGAAAGTTGAACCGTACCTTAGCTAATAATCCTGCTGTTGCTACCATCACTAAATGTGACTGATCCATTAGTCATGTCCTTAAGAGTGGTGAACAGACCTTTATCACTAGTCATGTGCCTGGAGCAGCCACTGTTTAAGTACCGATTTGAATGGCTTAAAGCTTTGAAAGCGGTGTGGGCAACCAAGCTAGTAACCTTAGGAATCCATTTCATAACTGTTTTGGGTTTAGGAGTATAGTTAGTCTTCTTGTATTTGTAGTTGTTGTAAGACTGACTTACTGAGTTAGATTTTAAGAGCTACATAAGTAAGTCTACGATTTTCTCGGCAAAAGGATTATGATTCTGATTTTTATAGTTGATATGGTTGCTTTTAGGTTTGAAAAGTCTTAGCCTGTTTAGGATAGTTTTGATTTAGTCTTTTCTCTTTTGAGTTTGAAGACTCCCCTTTGACAAATTTAAGAGGAGAATTCTTATGTTTGGGAGGAATATTTTTGTCGTAGCCCAATCCGGATCAGTCTCATCATTTTCTGTATCCGGATAAGAGTTTTTCTAATTTTGGATCACCCTAGGCATACTTCCATGTGTCCTTTAAACTCAAAAGTGACGAGACTTTAAGTTTTAGTTTTTCATTTTCAGATTTTAGATTTTCAATCAAGGAGGTTTTGAAATCTAAATCACATTTAGTTTTTTCAAAACAATATGAAATGTGGGATTTTTCTAAAACAAGAGAATCAAAATTTTCTTTAAGCTTTAAAAACTTTTCTTTTTGAAGTTTTAGTTTAACAACAATTTTACAACTTTCCTTGTAAAGGGCATTATAAGCATCTTGAAGATCATCTTCATTTTCATGATCACTATTCAGATTTTCTTCACTAGTTGAATCATCATTATCTGAAAAAGTGAACTTGGATAAAGTGATAAGGGCTTTAACTTCATTGCCTGACTCGATTTCAGAATCTTCTGATTCAGAAGAGGCTTCAGTGCCAGAAGATTCATCCCAAGTAGCCAACATACCTTTTCTTTTTAGGTTTGTCCTTTTTAGGACACTTGTTTACTAAATGCCCATATTCATGGCAGTTGTAACATTAACTATCTTTTAAAGATTTCCAAGTTTTAAATTTAAATCTTTTCTTATCATTAGATTTTTGAAAATCAACCCTCTTTTTACTTTTGAAAATTTTGTAAAACTTTTTAGTTAAAAGGGCCATATTATCTTCAGAATTTTCTAAATCAGAATTACTACTATCTTCTTGAGAAACACTTTTAGAAGATTTAAGGGCGATAGATTTACCTTTAGGAGCTTTAAAAGTTAAATCGTAAGTCTGTAAAGTGCCAACTAATTCTTCTACCCTCATATTATCCGTATCACGAAGTTCCTGGATCGCAGTTATCTTAGAATTGAACCGTTCAGGAAGTTAGCGTAATATCTTTGCATGGACTTTACTTTCTGGGATTTTATTGCCAAGACCCCACATATAGTTGACAATGTCATTCAATCTTGTATAAAACTCCATGAAAGTTTCACTTTCCTCCATTCTTATCTCCTGAAATTTAGTTGTGAGGAATTGGACTTTAGATTTCTTGATAATTGTTGTTCCCTCGTGTCTCATTTCTAAAATATCCCAAGCTTGCTTTGCAATATCACAAGATATAATTCTTTTGAATTTATCTGGTAATAGTGCGCAAGTGATTGCATTTAATGCTTTTGCATTGGCACTACTCTCACTTTTCTTAAGAGTGGTCCAAGAGAAATAGAGAAATAAGGTGTAATTCTCATAGATTTGGATCCATCGATACCAGTTACTTCAGTGGTAGGAGGGGTCCAATCAGTTACTGTGGCTTGCCACAAGCTCTCATCCATGGATTTTAAGAAAATTCTCATCCTGGCTTTCCAATAGGCATAATTGGAGCCATCAAATGGTGGAGGCATAGTGACTGATAAGCTATCAAAATTTGACATCTTACAAAGCTCAGATCGATTAGCTCAGGAAATTAATCCAAAAAGTAATAACAATTAAAACGAGCTATTAGGCTCTTATACCACTTAAAAAGGTCGAGCTATATGTCCTACAGAAGGGGGGGGGGGGGTGAATAGGTCTATGCCAAATAAAAAAATAATAATTAGCGGAATTTAAATAAATTAAATACAGATAGCAACAGATAATCCCGCAATGCTGAATTTAAAGACAACCTCAAAAGAACGAGTATTGAGAGGTTGATACAAATGTTGTTCTAAGGACAACCTTACACCATAAAAATCAAGGGTTTATGGCAAGACAACCTTACTAGAACGATTTATGTATCAAAAACTCAAACTGCAGAGGAATAACAAGGAAATAACAAGAAAGGAAATCTAAGCTATTATAACATTCACATCCACAAATACATCCCACAATCTTGAACTAAAAAAAATAAAGAAAGGAAACCACAAAACCACAAAACACAAAGAATTATAGTGGTTCGCCTGTGTGTACACCAACTATTAAACAACAGCCACACAACTACTCCACTCCTAATATCCTCACATAGTGGATATTATTGTTCACTATGAAAATAGGTTTTTCCATGTTCACCTAAAACCCTCACAATTGTGTCTTTCAAGTGGGCTTACACAATTCAAAAAACCCCACACTCTGAGTTTTCTAGATCACCTCAGATAAACCAAAACAAAGATTTTTCTGGCACAATCTCAAAAACCAAAACAAAGGAATTTATAAAAATTGTAAACTACTGGGATATTCTCTTTTTGATGCCGCCCGGAAGAACCAAATCAGAGTATAATTTCAACGTAGAAGTTCAATGTCCAAACTCACTTATGAAATGGTTCTAGGTTCTAAATTAAACCAAGTTAGGCTAGCTCTATTTAATTTTGATTCCAAGAAAAGAGCAGTCTCAATCCCTTCTTCAAATATGATTAGAATAAAGAATACAAATCAAATAATAAATCTAAATTAAGAGAATATTAAATGAGCACAATATAACTTATAAAGAATGCTAACTTATCTATCAGAGTGACGAATTGAATTAGCTTGGATTAAATGAAAAACTCTGAAATTAGTGTTCTATTTATAGGTGAAGAACTCACATTCACAACTGGTCCTATGGACACTACGACTGGTCGTAGAACCAACTGATTTTTGAAATTTTGAGCGCGATTGGATAAAGTCGTTCCACGATTGGTCGTAGGCCATCCACGACCGGTCGAGAGAACGCGACGACTGGTCGTGACCTGTCCACTATTGGTCGTGTGGAGCCTAATTTTGTCGCTGGAATTTGAGTCGTAGTTGTATAACTGGTCGTGAATGAGTCGAGCGTTGTTCACACGACCGGTCAAGAAGTCTCCAAGACTGGTCGTGGCTTAACATAAAATTTCAAAATTTTGCAACAAACCTAGGACTGGTCGTGGAATTTCGTGGACTGGTCGAGGCAGTGCTAGGACTAGTCGAATAGAGTCCATGACTAGTCAAAGAACAGTCCAAACACTTATAAAATGATACAATATGAATTATGTATTCAAAATGACCTACCCTATGGTCAATCTAAGGTCTTTCATACCTTGAACATGATGTATAAACATTGAACCTTCTTTTCTTCAGAGGATAGACGTTCTTTGAAGTTCACGAAGCTTGAGATCATTACACATGATGAAGCTTGAACTTGAGACCTTTTGAAGTATATTCAAACTTGAATTTGTAACCTTAAGAAGCTTGAACTTGAAATATCTTGAATCATGAACTTGAGGTTCAAAGTATAAAGACTTTGTCTTGACTTGGAGCTTGAATTATGAATCTCAAACATTGAACACTCACTTGATGTTGTACTCGAACATGACCATGTAATCTTGCATTTCTTGAAGTAAAGATCTTTGTTCTTGAGAGATGCATGGTCTTTATTATATAGGTGAGCTACACAAGACACAAGAGAGGTTTTGACACTACAAAATTTGAAAATTATAGGAGCAAGAAAACCATAGCACTTACAACTTCAAGAACTTTAAATGCAAGATTACATGTTCATGTTCAAGTACAACATCAAGTGTGAATTCAATTTTTTAAGCTTCAATAGTTCAAGTTTTCAAAGCTTCGTCCAAGTCAAGCCAAAGTTCCTATACTTTGAATCTTAAGCTGTAACATCCCGGATTTTTGCCAACCTGGGATTAGACGTCCTTAGCCAATGGGTTGATCCTAACACCTTATCAACTTGTCAAAACTCAGTCCCAAAGGCTAAAATCACTTGTGAACCCATTTCTTTCACAAATCCCATCCTTCACCACCTTGCTCTTCAATCTTTCTAAGTACTTTCACCCTAAACACTAACTTAAACTAGCTAAGTAGTATAACTCGGATCACTTTATATACAAACTACAAAGGCCCAGGTACCACCTCAGACATAAATCTTACAGGACTAAACACTTTAGAAATGAAGCGAGATTTAGCTAGTGTTAAACTAGAGTGCCTGTGAAATTAGCACCAATCACTTTAAATACGATCTGCACGACCCAAAAGTTGTAGAATCATTGACGCTAGGTTACCCTAAAACCTAGGATCAATCTCATTACCCGGCTGCTCACGGGAGCATCTCGAAACTCCGTATCAGATCTGGACCGCACGTCGGAAGTTCGATTAACACGAAGTTAAGGAACTAGGACCACCTCGCTGGGCTTGACAACCATCTCGGAAATCAAATCCAGATAATGTCTCAGCGTTATTCACTTGAGCTCGGAGTGAAGAGTGTGAGAAATGTGAAATTAATTCAAAATAAAATATCTTGAATAGTAATCTGGCACCACTCGCTTGCGGATTAGTATTAAGCAACCAGACCATCAGAATCCGATTAAATTACACCCTCGGATCAGGAGAAATTTCATACATATTTACATGTACTCGGAATCTCCGATCGAGATCTGCGGACAGTTGAACTGAAACTGGTCCGCCACGCGTGATCTAGAAATCCCACTGAAACGAAAACTTAATAGAACGTAGATCCAGCGTTAGTGAGCTTAGGTCCCACCTTTGGCTCAAGGAGGACCGCCAGAAGTCCTCCGTTGAGCTGAAACTGACCCGTTTTGGTTACAACCTAAGTATACTTTGACCTAGAGTCTATTTTGGTGAGTTTTTAGACTATATAAGGACCTTAAACCCTCTCTCATGGCAGCCATACGAATTTGGGAGAAACCCTAGAGAGAGAAGAGAGAAAAGAGAGAGAAAGTGTGGGAGCAGTGGGAGAATCTCCCTGCCACTCTTCCCTGCCGCTATACGTGCTTCACCACTCCATTCTCGTCGCTTTCCCAGCGAATCCGACTTCGTTTCTAGGTAAGAAACCCTAACCCTAATCTGATTTGGGGCTTGGGTGGTTGTAGGTTATGAAATAGCTAACCTATTTCGTTCTGTAGGTTGTCAAACTGCCGAATACGGAAGCTTAGCAAACCTATCGACTCCGTTACGATTTTACGACAAAAGGTACGGACTTTAGGTGTATAGGTTATGGTTTTCAACGCTTTCAATGTCAGATCATGATAGATTCATGATCTGCATGCAATTGCACATGTACAAAGTGCTGTCCATTTTCCGTTTCGATTAAAGATGAAAAATATGGAATTCTACATACTCTAGGTATTTGTAGAAAGTACGGTATACGTATAAATTTTGGAAATGTGTTTGACATGATTAATTGTTGTATGAATATATTATATGTGGATAAATTACTTGTTTGGGGAAAGGACTCGCCCTATACATGTTTTGCTTATATACACTATGTATGTTGAAATTGTGTATTCTAGAAAATACCGTATACGTATAAATTTTGGAGATGTATTTGTCATGATTATTTGCTGTATGAATATGATATACACGGATAAAATACTCGCTTGGCGAAAGGATAACCCTAATACATGTTTTGCTAACATACACCATGTATGTTGTAATAGTGTATTCTAAGTGTTTGTGAAAATGACTGAATGAGTATAGAATTCTCATTCGTGCTTGCCATGACTAATTGTCATGGATAATTGATTGTTGTATTGGTGATACCCCTTTGACGAAAGGATTTGCCCTAAATCACGCCACGGCCAATACACACTATATATGCTAAAATATGTGGCCCAAGTGTTTGTGGAAATGACTGAATGAACATGGAACTTGGATTCCTGCTTGCCATGACTATCCGTCGTGGGTGTATGCGTGTTATGATTGGGGTAACTCCCTAGTGAAAGGATTTGGCCTTATACCTATGTGATCAACATATGTCATGTATGTTGATACATGTATTTTAAAGTGTTTGTTGAAATGTCTGAATGAGTAGTAGTTAGTAAATTGTAATGTTTAAGGGTGTTGAGATATGATTCTCAACTCCTTTAACTATGTGTATGATTCCCTTGGATAGATGTGTGATTAGGAATTGAATATGTACAACTCATGCTTGTGTTGTGCTTCATAACATGCTCAACTGCTTTTATGAATTTATATATGTAATGCATATGTTAAATTCATGTTTACGTTGTATTATCCGTCATGGGTGATAGGGGAGTGGAGCAACGAATGCGTGCAACAGCCCTGGCAGCCCTAAACGGATAATACCAGACCTTGATTGTATGAGTTAAATCTTGATCCACTACTGCTTTATCTAACTGCAATTGATTGTGCTTGGGGCTATGATTATAGTCCAGACAATCGGTACCAGAGTTGAATTCGTGGCTGTGATTCATTTGCCACGTGAGATGTGTTCGACGAACTCGAGTCATAATTCGGTTGGCGATAGTGGTTGGCTATACGAAGTGCTGATGCGCTTCATATCGTTCAACTTGATGTGCGCTCGAGCTAGCCGAGCTCGTCAAGTAACCCGATCTGTCTTATGTATGTTCACCATGTTTGGACGCCTCTGCTTGAACCTAGGGTACCAAACTTACCAGTGGAATCCCTTTTAACCATGGTACCTCGATCCGCTAAGACTCATGAGCCGGGCATGGTGGTATGGGACACCGTGGTCGAGCTGTCGGCCTACGCTGGGGCCACGTGCCTCCCCGTAGTGACCAGTGCAACCAGACTCGTGAGCCGATTATGGTGGTATGGGATACTATATTCGTGCTGTCGGCCTACATTGATAAGGTGATGGGGGAGCGGTGCAACCTTTGTGCGTAACAGCCCTGGCAGCCCTTTGTAGTGACCTCGAGCATACTCTGAAATCGCAGTGAGCCTTAGGGTTTGCCACGGTATATAAAGTATGAGGTAGGCCTGTTTCTGTATTGTGATGAATCGTTTAAGAGGTGATGGGGGAGTGGTGTAACCTTTGTGCGTAACAGCCCTGGCAGCCTTTGCAGTGACCTAGAAAATACACCGTCGTCTGATATTAACTAGGACTGACGACCCTATAAAGGATCATGTTTGGGAATGATACAAGGGAGGTACCTTAGTTTTCCAATCCTGCTGTTTGAAATGGACTAATTAAAAACTCGATAATCATGCTCATCATGCATTGCATGTGCCTGGAAGATGTGGAGCACTGAGGGATGAAAGCATGCCGCGAACATGAGATGGTGTCGCACGAGGGAGGGTGTGGTGAGGGCATCCATCATACCCGCATCCATACTTGCATTAATACGAGTAGTTAGGAGTGTTTGATTTTACTGCTTTATCATTACTGCTTGACTGTATTGATAACATGTTAACCTATGCATTATTGTTCCACTGAGTTAGCTACTCACTCCCACGTTACGGGATGGTGTTTCGAACACCCACCAGACATTGTTTAATTTCAGATGGCGACGCTACTTCTGAGGCGGAGCCGGACCTCTGCAATGACTACGATGCCTGCTTGTATTAGTTGTCTTCTGACGGCTTCTTGTGAGCCGTGTCCTGATCGGCGGGGCTTTCTGGGATATTGACTAGAGGACCTTATACATTTGGTATATTTTAGGACTGTACTTGTAATTATTTAACCTGGTAATGTTATCACACTCTGAAGACTCATCATAGTTTATATATTTTATCTATCTATCACAGTCTTCCGCTTGCAAATTTAACTGTCTCTGGAGTATGATATGCTGTTTTGGCTTAATCTCACTCATGTTCAATGCACGAATACAGTTAACATCCAATCATCATTCATTTTGTTGCATAAGTGATGTTCTGGAACTCGGGAGTTGAGTTACTACTCGACCCTCGGTTTTTCGGGACGTTACAGATGGTATCAGAGCATGATTTGGATTAAACCAGACCTGGGTTATGGTCACACGACGCACTCTGACGCGCTCTGACACATTCTAACTTAGGAGGGAGCGACGGAACGTAGAAACAGTTATAGGTATTCCAATTTTGCCAATTAGCGAAGTTCACTAAAAACGAACACCGAAATCGAGTCCGTATTCAACCATGGTCGCACGGGTCGACCTTAAAACATTCCTAGGTCGTCTATTATAGAGTCTAGATTACCCCAACCGTTGAAAATAGATAGAATACGGGATAAATGTGATGATGATAACTACTCCGAATCCTCAGAGCTTCTCTGGACTCCTCACAGAGACTTCCCGAATCCACGAGGAAAGAAAGCAGAAAATAGAAATAAATTCTAATACATTCGAAATTGATTAATGAATGACTAAAAATGAGTTCACAACCCTTTAAATAGGGATACCAAGTGATGGGAAAGGAATCAGAAATAAACTACAACAAAAACTCCTAGGTTGTGATGTCTACTAGTGTGCAAGGTTCTCAGCCAAAAATAGTAAGTGTCCTATTTGGCTTCACCAAACCATCCTCCTAATTATTCCAGGCTCTTTTCACAATGAGCGTAACTCCTAAAGCCCAACAAATGAAGAGTAATCAAACTAAAACGATCATTTTTAGTAAAACGAAATTGAAACATGGAAATGACCGTCAATCGGAGGGTTTTTCCGCAATTTCGGACTGCGCAACCCGGCGTAACAGGGTTGGTTGGCTTCATTAGCTTGTTCTACCCCAAATTCATATATTTTATGTCAGATAACTCATTCTGGATTGCAAGATATGTCCGGTTTTCCCGAAACTACCTGAAATTGAGCGAAATGGAGTCGGGGGGTCAAACGGAGCACTTCCAGAGGGAACCAGGGTGGGCCCCATACTTTTTTGGAGCCTAGGGGGCCTGGGGAACACGCCCATGGGGTCCCCCCTTCAAAAATCAAAAAGTTGGTCGGTGAGGCCCTCGCTAGACCGGCGAGGCCTTGCCACTTTTTGGATTGGGCCGGGTCCCGCGCTCGGGCCGATTCACTTTGTGGGTTTTATAAACCCCCTGGCATACCTCCCATTCATTTCCACCAGCCTAATCTACTACCTCCTTCACCAACCACCCCTCCAAGCTCCCTTTTCCTCTCAAAGTTGTTGTCCTCTCTCTCAAAACTCCCTTCCAAACGTCCAATCTCCCATTTTCGACCACCACCCACCCCTCCCTTTCGTGCACAGCAGTCCTTTCCTCCCTTCCCTCTCCGTTTCTCTCATTTGTACTCCCACGCACTCCTTTTGAAGCTCAAAAATCGTGTGAGCTTCCTCACCATCTGATCTCTCCATTTTCCTTCTTCAATCCCTATCTTTTGGGCCCTTACAACATCTGTTGAGGTTCACATCTGTGGAGAACCAAACCTCCAGCCCTTTCTCTCTCTCTCCATCACTTTTCATTCACTTTTCCATGGCTCTATCCGAGCTTAGTTCGGCCACCTTCGCGGATGTGTAGCTATCCACACTATTGTTTGAAGTTTGCATGGGTTACCGTCTTTGGATGTTTATGCTTTCATGATTGGTGGGTGTAGTAGTTGGTAGGATGTTCTAGATGTTTGAGGACGTTTAGGGCCCGTTCGGCCAACTGCATTAGGTGAGTTTCAGGTGGATAGAATTGTATAAGTAATAATAAATGTACGTGTAAGGTATGGTTCCTAGATTGGTGTATCCCATGTTTTCCAATACCATGTTTGGAGTGTGTGTGATTAAAAGTAAATTTCGAGATTTCCTTTTGAATAACACTTAGAAATTCATTATCCTGGGATTTGGAACTCCCATCTCACGCTTTCCCACACGAGGCTCATTTTCCAAAGCCTATACCAATAATTTTGATCCCCACCCACCCTCCTACCAAACATGTCACTCCCAATCCCGAGGTAGGATTAGTAATGCGGTCCCATTCAATACAACTTAAGACCACTGGCCAAATAGTGTTGAAGTGATAAAGTCCCTTGATATACATTAACCCACCACACTCTGATAGCTTAAGCTATTAGAGTAAATGGTTGTTTGACAAATAGGCCCATCGAGTTTGGACCTAGAGCAGAGCTTCGTAAGACCTGACAGTATAGGAAATCCAACCAATTAAGAACGTGAACTCTAGAACCCCTTTAGTTGGTTTGAGCATATGCGAAGTGCTCGAGCGTAGCTACATTCGTGTTCAGGCAACTCAATTCCAAATAAACAAACAAATAAATTTCCTTTATTAAAAATGGTGTAAAATCATCTAGTGTATAAGAATAGACTTTGGATTATACCTAGAGGAAAACCTATATACCCCTTGGATTTAATGTTAGGTCCAATCAATGCATCCCTTAGAATCGCCTTCTCAAGGACTTAATACAATCGGGAACACGGAGTAGAGAAACTATCTATAAGCGAGGTATTCGCGGTTTGAATTGAAATCTCAATCCTGTTAGTGACCAATGAACTTTATGCTCTGATCAAGCAGAGAGTCGGGATCAACTAGGATTCAGAACTGATACGACAATTTTCTGTCTTCGCGAAGCAGAAGATCTATGTGTCCGGCTCAGACCCACTATGCAACTTTCTTTCGTGTTGGCCGAACCACTTGCAACCAAAAGTTTATAACTTCATCTTTGAAAAGTATTATGAGTATATTGCCGATAGCGACTTTGTCTTTTAGGCCTAAGGAATTGCCCAAATGGGCAGCAGACAGTTAGGAATTAGGTCCCAAATCGCATGCCATGTCGACATACATATTGTGCTTATGAACGTAGAAAGATAGCATGCCTATTAAGCTAGACATGATTAAATAAGATAAGTCTGGACCGTGACAAAACTCCTTGGTAGAATTAGGCATCTTGCCTCAAACTCACACCTGTCCTTGTAATCAACCACAATACCCATCATCTTTAGCTCCCTTCTATAACCATAGGTATCAATGCCATAGTACACATCGTCGATGAAAGTCAGACCAATGTATTTCCCATTTCATGTCAAGGATAGGTCTTAAATTACACCTTGTTCCGATATACGGATCAGGACATAGCTCTTGAGCCTTGAGGGTGAAAATAAAATTTTAAGGGGGGTAGAACCTTATGAGCCCACTCTAGTTAGGTCGGCTAATACACCTCTTTGATCTCACTACAAGAAAAACGGGCAAAGGCTACGGCCAAAAACCGTAGCAAAAGCTCTTTTGCTACGGATATAATTCGTAGCACGTCCGTAGCTATAGGTGGCATAGCTAAAGGTCTAGCTACGGATAACATCCGTAGCAATAGATACCAATCGCTACGGATCATATCCGTAGCAATTGATACCATTAGCTACGGATCATATCCGTAGCAATAGTTACCAATAGCTACGCATTATATCAGTAGCAATAAATGCCAAGCACTACGGATGTTATCCGTAGCAATAAATACCAAGCACTACGGATGTTATCCGTAGCAATAGAGACCAATAGCTACGAATTAAAGCCATAGCAACAGATGCAAATAGCTACAGATTTTATCTGTAGCAATAGATACAAATAGCTACGGATTCTATCCGTAGCAATAGATGCAAATAGCTACACATTAAATCCGTAGCAATAGATGCAAATAGCTACGAATTAGACCCGTAGTAGTACCTTAGCAGTAGATACCAATAATACAACCTGTTTAAATTGCAAGAACCTGCTGTGATTACACATCTAGCTTAATGCTGATTAAATTAGTCCATAAAATGCAATCAGAAAAAAAAATGATGGATTATTACAAATAGTAATCAAATCATACAATGCATCCTACATTCATTTCTAAATAAACAATACTTCACTTTGCGCAACCTATCATAAGAATTAACACATCTAAGCTTAATGCTGATTAAAATAGTACATAAAATGCAATCAGAAAAAAAAATGATGCATTTATTACAAATAGTAATCAAATCATACAATGCATCCTACATTCACATTTCTAAATAAACAATACTTCACTTTGCTCAACCTATCATAAGAATTACAACTAAGGCGTGCCCTCATGTGCAAGAAACAAGTACACTCCAACACAGTAAACACCTCCATATGCATTCAATAATGCTCACGTTTTTACAGAATTTTCTTCTTTCAGACGGTCAATTTCAGCAAATGGAGAAAATGGAGCTTCTTCTTTCCTTGAAACTGCAGATGTAACTTCTGTAGACTTCGACACAAGATCACTTTGAAGTTCTGAAACCCTTCCCTTGAGAAAATGAATTTCATCCTCCACTGACTTCTTTAGCTTGTCAGCCTGTATAAAACAACATTTTTAAACACATTCTAACAAGCATGCCTTTGTATACATCTCAAAAGGAAGAAAGACAAAAAAAAAAAAAAACACTTATATATGAAGAAATCTTCTAAACTATGGCAAAATCCAACATGTTCCCTTGTAAACTAGCCCTTGTGCCCCCACGTGTGCATTTGCCAAATGTGTCAATGTACATTTTTAAGTGACTTAAAAGGTACTTTATATATGTCCCACTACCAATCTACATGTGCCACACATGTTCATTATAAAAAAAAAAAAAAAAAAAATCTGACAATAGGCTTTCCATGGAGCTATTGGATTTGGGCAAAAAGTCTTATTATCAAGTAGCTAGCATGAAATTATGGAGTCCAAAATCTGTAGTAATAATAAGTAAGCACAGGTAAATATTGTATCAAAGAGTTAAAGGCTCATAAGCAAGAATAGTAAATACACATCATACCTAGCATTTTTCTATCTTGTTGGTGGTAGAAACCTAGGAGACGTGAAGATTGGCTTCAGCAGATCATAAAATTGAAACTTGGGAGGCTTCACCAAACATTAGACAGCTTCAGTTTGAAAATAAAAAATAAAATTGTCAAACTAAAAAATAAACTATACACAGACAAGTAGTTCACGGGAGATTTACCTAATATGTGAGAGCCAAGTTAGCATCAAAAAAGGACTCAACGGTCCCAATATCTTCCCAGTAGCCATTAAATAGATATGCCTGCCAAGATATGAATGTGACAACCTTGTTAGAGACTTCTACTTCTATGGTTTAAATGCAACTTTTGTCCATTTACAGAAATCTCAACTTGACTCATTCAAATGCAGCAGGTGCATGAAGAAATAAAAATAAAATAAAGTAGCTAACGTACCTACAGAGACCCCATTTTTGGTTGAACACATCAATTTAAGCAGAACTATAAATAATATAACATCCATCTGTTTTGGATTTTATAATGGTCTATCAAATGGAACCCATATCAATAGTATTTTGCAAATAAACAGATAAATGAAGAAAGAGAAAAATGGGTCTCGTGAGATGCAGCCAAGCTGAGAGAAACATGAGCAGCAACCAAGCTGCATGACAATGACAGCATTTACAATGGGTCTCGTGAGATGCAGCCAGCAAACAGTTTTCTCAGCTTGAGATATCAGCTGTCTTTTCCCAGCAGAGAAACATGAATAGGCCACCTTTATAGACTTAACAGGACTAAGTGCAAGTTAGCAAGTCATCATCCACATCTGTTGTACTACCAAGATGTCGGCAACATAATATACTAAACTCTCATTGACTTTCACAAAAAATAAAAATAAAAATAAAAAATCAAATAAGCTTCAGAATACATGCTGTTGTATTAATCTAAATTCCCTTCACCTTGCTGCAAGAATTAAGATTGGCAAAGCTAGATTTTGAATGAAATTTTCATCACAATGTATATGCACCTACTAATGCAATGCTGAAAATTTTTGTATCAACAATTTCTCGATCATACTATGTCTGGCGTATGAAAAGAAAATCTTGGGTACTCTTGCAGGGTTTGATAGTTGATATGCAGGGAATATGAAATTGATAGGCATCTCAAACAGTCATTATATTATACTTGGACATACATAACAACAATTCGAACTGTCATCACACCCATGCTAAAATACTTCCCTTTACCTCACTTCCTACCAAAAAAAGACTAACAGAAAATCACAAAAGAAATAAATACATGTATGAACTCAAGCTGATCTCTTTCATTACTGGTGCAGGCATTCCTTTCTGAAGTATCAGTTGGCTACATGCATTCCTTTCTGAACGCCCTCTTTCTTTGTTCCTTTGAGTGCTGAAGTTTGAATATTTAATGAATACATGGATTTGTTTCATACTCCCAACTTTTTTGGTTGAAGATGCACTGCATTTTACATCCAATGATTCAGGTACCTGAGAACAAATCTGAGAGGCCTGCAACTAATCTTGTAATACATTGTGGCTTTCAAGCACTTCGTTTGCAGGTTCTCCAAGTTCTAAAATAGAGCTGATGATGGCGACCAAATTTGTTACAAAATGCTCCTGGTAATGCTCTTTGCATTTGCTGAATAGCTGTTACATTGCTCTCAATCCAGTTCGACTGTCTGATACATTCTGATTTCTGGGTTTAAAAACCAAGGTTATGACCATCATTTTTTTTCTTATAAATTTTTTACAAATTTAGCACAAGGAAGAAGTCAACAGGAAATTCCATACAGAGCCTTGTAGTGCCCTTTAACAACTAGCACCATGGATTGGGTAGAGTTCCTAATTGGTGCACATACACATCAGAGCCAGTTGTTAAATAGAACCTTATGGCCGGTGAACAAAATCTTTATGTCTAGCCGTGGACTTTGACCATGCAATTGGCTTTCAAAATCTCATAGAAACCTCAAAAGAACAAACTCCTCATCATTTCAAGCCAATCCGAACAAGCATATATAATTTATTATTAAACCTGTGTCAAGACGATCCTAGCAAACAGATGATGCGTGAAGGGAAGGGAGTTAAAAATAAAAAATAAAAATAAGAGAACCCAACTGACCTTCATAGTTTATGACAGAAGGAGAAGGTTTGCGTTGGAGCTTTCCATCCATACCAAATCCAGCAAAGTTGGTTCCCAAAAAGGAAATCTCTCCTTTCCATCCTTTCTTCCACTCTGAAAATCTCTTACCCTCTTCTCACTGTCAAAGATAATACACTAAAACCACCATAACCCAAAAGCCAGTAATTTCCACATGAAGTTTCATACACAAAAAAACCAACGCAACACAAAAGTAAAAGCCAAATGAGAAACAATTTCAACATAATAAGAAAACCTCCCACCTAAAATTCTCACACCAGAACCACCATTTTCATGAGAAATAAAGCAAAAAAGAAGAGCTTTTCAGCTTCTTCATTTAAAAACCCAATAAAAAACCACCCAGCAAAAACTCAGCTGCAAAAAAAAAAAAAAAAAAAAAAAAAAAAAAAAAAGACTGAAATTCCACCCTAACCAGACCATTTCAGCACCATTCAAAGATTCAAAATCATGATTCATTGAATAACTTATCGTGAATGTATCACTTATAAAAATCATGGTCCAACAATCACCCTGTTTGGACAATCTGCTAATAAATTGGCAGCATACAAATCAGCAGTAAGACAAATCAGTAACCAGTACCAGCTCCTATTGAGGAAAGTTCCATTTATTAGATGGTTAAGATCATCTAATCACAGAAAATCTTGGTTACATGCCATCAGCAACTGAGCCTACGGTATGCTTGGTCCGGATCACCAAAACATGTTCCACGAACACAATGCCATTCCTCCAGTGGCAGGTAATCTGCACCGTTGATCAAGATACCATATTTTGTCATCTAGGGTCTACTTCCCATCAAAATTGCTTTGTGACTGGGGTAAAAGTAGCTGTAGATCTGCTCCACCCAAAATGGGAATAGGATGGGAGTATGAACTTGTAACCATGAAACAACTAAATATGAAGGAACATGAGATTGGTTTTGCAAGGATTCAAGTGTGGCTCTCTTGCAATGCACATGTTGCCTCAAATACAGTGGCCCATCCGTCTGAATAGCGTAGGCAATTCCCTCCAAAATCAGTAAGTCCATCGGCTTTTGAATTTTCTTATCTTTCTATTACAAGAAATGTGAGTTGAAGAGAGGAGGATTTGCTCCGAACCTGTTGCATCTCATGATGCACTTACTCCTGAGTTGTGCATTCTATACTCATCTGGACGTCCTCAGGCAGTTATCACAGGGACTGGGGCCATTTTTACAACGCCGCCTCTCAAAGTTCTCTCCAAAATGCTCGAGAAGTGTTTGCCTCCTGCATTCATCCTGGGGAAAATAAGAATAGAAAGTTAGAGGCAACAAGCTTTTTCGATGGATCCCCAAAGGCAGTCACATGAGCCATCCTGTCACCTGTATTGGTCACCCAAGCCAACCCAATGTGTATATGATTTGACCAGAAAATCAGACCAGTCAACAATTAGTTATGCCAGACATTTTATTAGCTTCCAAAAACTAATAAAATTGAAAAATATTAGCCACCCGTGTAAATCATGAATAAGCAAAATGCATGAGAGGAGAATTGATTTCAGAAAGTGAATAGTGAAGCTAAGAGAAATGCTTTGGTTTCCAATTATGAACCAACACTCAGCACTCTCAACATAAATATGTCATCATATCAGGATCACACACATTATATTATATAATGAGATCATTTTAATATTTCATAAGGACATGACAACATTTTGACTTTACTAAACTTCACAATTCTTACACCGAAACATGAGACACTTCCCAAGTTACAACAATTACTTACAATGCTATGTTACTGAGAAACAAAGGTATGTGGTCTGGAATTGTTACAGGCTTAGAGCTATACAATTTTGTAAAAACCTGAAATTTAGGAAGCATGTGTGGTTCCTTGTGTCTATTACTATCACAAGAGATTGCCCATTACAGAAAACAGAAGTGTTGTAGCCATACTGATACATGATTCATATACTACATAACGCTTTAATTATTGAAAAAAAAGGTAATTCATATACAATAAAATTATCACTTTGCAGGTCCAGCTGAATAATACATAACATAGTTGTATTAGTATATGAGTTAAGAGGACTGTTGTGTGTTAGCTGTGGTTTGCTAGAGAAGAGTATGACCTGCCACAAGCTACAACAATGTCATCAAATCGACTTTCGCCAAACCCATTCTGAAGTTGCTGCTCTATCTCCCTAATTGCTTCAATGTAGCCCCTGAGAAATAAACAATGAAAAGGGAAGCAAGAACTGTTATATAATCTACATGCTGTATGGAGTGGATGAACCAAGCATCCACCTATTTAAGAATAAGTTAAAGCATAGTCATCAAATTTTATCAATTATATGCATTATATTAAGATTCTTTTTTTTTTTTTATGTGGCCAACAATCTTTTACCTTTACAATTGACTATTGCTGCATTTGGATGCATAAGTTATTGATGATCATATAAAAAATACAGAAACAATCAATATTGCAACTACTGCCCTTACTATTCATATGAATGAAATAGGCTCAAAATTGCAATTATGTTGCTTTCTACTAAGACTTGAAAGGAAGACAACCAGTCCTCCATGCTTGTCTATGCATATGCAGAAACTCTATAGATTGGAAGCAAAAAATTGCGTCACCAGTCCTCCATGCTTGTCTATGAGTATCGGGTACTGTTTCTATCGTTTTGGGTTCCAAACCTGTTCACAACTTTCTGAGACTTGTGGGATTGTGGTCGTGATGTTTTCTGTTTGAGTCCAATTGTTAAATCATTCGAAGAGTGCACATCTTTGAACCTCTAGTTTCAGAACAGAAACTAGCTACTTAGTGGTTGGTTTCAAAAGAGAACTAGCTTCTTAGTGGTTAAGGGTGAGGAACTGGGATAGGCTGGTAGATAGCATTTTTGGAAAACCAGGAGTTTCCTATACATGTGCATGTGTGGCAGATATGCATCTGATACATTTCTGATATTGCAATCTTTAAAAAGGATGAGTATCCTTGTTATTGGTGCATCCAGTGGTTACAAGATTGTTTTATTTTTACAACATGCTTTGGTTTCAAGTCACCAATTGAAGTATATTTTGTTCTTTCACGCTTGGTGGTCAGCTTGAGAATGTGTAAATCATGTACGGAACAGATCTGGAAAATTCCCTAGACAATGGAGCGGCCAAGACTCTTTTCTGTTCCACATTGTCCATAGACTCTTTCTGTTCCGCATTCCCATCCTATTTCTCTCCCTTTTTTTTCTTACATGGGATTCTTATTATAGGTAGAACTGAAAGTGAGTTAGTGAATATGTCTAACTTGTCGGCACCACTTAGATGCATCATAATCCAAAAATTACCTTGATTTGATTACCTAACTAGCCAATTGGTGGACAAGTATTAGATGGTTAAAATTGTAAAAAATAAAATAAAAATATCCAACAGTTCAACAAATAAGTTTCCACAAATCAAGGTTAAGATTGTTGAACCAATTTTCAGTAGAAGAGCTTGGGCTAGATGAAAAAAAAAAAAAAAAACCATGCAATTGGATTGGATTATAAAAACAAATCATGCAACTGTAGAACCGAACAAGTTTTTTTACTATCCGGTTCCAATTCGGTTCTAGGGTGCATAGAAGAAAAATGGAACCAAAACCTCAAATGATAAATTTAAGATATCTTTCCCTGTTATCCACCACCAAAAATTTAAGGGATGACTGAAAAACACCAATTGGAGAAAACCCAGAATTTTTCTTGTAGTGACAAGAGAAACTGTGAGTATTACCACATATTTCAAAAAAGGTTTGAATTTCCTGTATTCACCACCACCATTGGCTTGAATACTTTTGATTATACACTCAATGATATTCTCAATGCTCAATTTAAATCTTTGAAAAAACACCAAATGCACCAAATGCAGAAAAATACCATGCAAATATACTAATATTAATGAAATGTATCTGATAGTGACAAATCCGCGGCTCCCAATTATAATCAACGATGGGCGTTTCCTCTCAAATGTTCCATGTGTTATGGCCCAACTGAGTTTTGGATCGGGCCGGTTTTGGTGGAGTAGGGTTTTTGAGGTGATGCATCTAATGGATGGGTTGGACTCAGAGAAAATGTCACCGGGCCCCACATCTAAGCCGGTACGGTACCAATGGAGGGCTGATCCTGTCCTACAAAGAAGAGTCTGCTGCCGATACAACCATGAACATTCAACTTGATCAAGAGGAAATGGCAAAAATCTTTCAAGTACGATTAGTACTCAATTCCAATATCTACTATATATAATGCGAGCGCACACTTCCATCTCCATATCATCTAATTTCTAGGCCAGCTATTTCCATATACACCAAACATATATAAAATATATATTGCATTAAACACAACTTGCAATAAAGATTGAAATTTGTAGACAAAGATTTGAAGGAAAAAGATGTTAGGAAATATGGTGGCTTTGCAGGTTGAGTTGCCTTTTACTAACCTTCAAGAACGGACCCACAGCGCTCCGAGAGAAGAAGGCTTCTCATTTCTTGCTTAAGTAGACTGAGTCCGTGGTGGAGGTGCATGCACAGTTATTAGAAGAACTCACTTACTCTTTCTCTTCCCTCTATAAGGAGAGGATGCTCAAACCTATCATGGGAGCAGAATCAAAACCACAGATTGTAGGCAAAGTAAATACATGACACCATATGGCATCTCAAGCAAGTAATCATGTGCGTGTATGGGTACATGGTATGATACAGCTATAATTAAAAATAGGACCCTTGTGCATTTTCTACAATGCATCTGACATGTGTGCAACATAGAATCATCATTGCCAAGAAGAAGCCAAGGAACAAGAAGAACAAGAAAGGATGAAGTCCAGTAGTGAAGATGGCGGATAAAAGAAACAATAATGGAAGGGAGTTTCTTCCAACCTAATTGAAAATTAGCAAGTACTTTTTATCTAATCTTCAAAAACATAACAGTAATCATTTTTAGTTTGAGGCCGTTGAAGAAAAAAAATTCCAACTGGAGAGTCAACATCTCAGTAAATGTAATGGATTCTCCCACAGAAGAAAATTAAGATGAGCTTTAGCTTCTGAAATCCAGGAACCACATATATAAGAATGAGACTCTGAACACCTGTCTTCAAGAAACTGCCCTCATTCCAAATTGTCACCACCATAGTAGTCAAGAAAATAATTTAAAAGCCCAGTAGATAGTGGAGAAACCTCAGCTTCAATGTCATTATGCCAGCTGACGTGATGCCCACAGATGGCAAGTCAAGGAAGCATATTTTTAACAAATATTTTCACAACACAACAGAAAAAAATGCAGCAAATATCATGGTGATATGCACATCACACAGCAGCTGGAGAAACTCAGGAAGTAAAAATCACAAAGCAATGGAAGAACATGCAAAAGACAAAAGTGTTGTTGTACCTAAACCAGTAGGTGATATGCAGCTGATTATGAGTTCACAAATCAGATTGGTTGCATCTGTGTCACATACATGTAGAGGAAATATAGCTTCCCAACATGCTGGATCAGGTCCAGTAATCCCTAACCAGAGAATTGAAGATGTAGTAAGATAACCATGCGTTCACATGTATAATTAGCAGACTCAATGATATGCCAGATATCTGGTAGAGTTTACAAGGATTTTAACTCACACTTGCAAGTAGCAAAGGCCGCAGCTGTCATGTCATGTTCATCATTTGATCTCATGCCCAACACGACCAATCAACACTTCCAATGTATGATAACACAACCAAAATAACTGACGATTTTATCAATTTCTAGTCTCAAGATTATTCTGTTCTTCAATATATTCATGCTAAGTGACTAAAAAATGTGCAAACAACCTACACCTCAGTTGGGAAAATGAAGCATTAAAGAAATCTCTCGCCACCTTTTTCTGTTTAAGGGCCTACCATGATTGCAAAGAAAGACAAGTACAACAGGTTCATCATTTGCACATTGGACAGTTGGCCGTTAGCAGCTTGATTGACAGGTAATAGATCCTGTCGACTCACAGGCTTGTCCTGTAATGAGGACTCATCCATTCGGCAACTATAACTGTATAATTGTAATTATCATTTTTATTAATTATCATTGTAAAAAGGGGAGTTTAGCATTAAACCTTGCCACCAGGAAAAGATTTTATTTTCCAAAGCAACGCATCATTTTCAGGTGTGTATGCTGCAGAACCCATGGAAGTCCTTATATTGGGGGTTGTTGCATCTGCAGGTACACGCAGCTCAATCTTCACATTTGTAGTTGTGCTGTATAATGAAGCAGAGCAAAATCAGGAGAGTAACAAACAAATTTCCCCTATTAACACTAAGAAGAAATAGTGTCCAGCAGCAAAAAACCATTGGCCAGCAACAATATAAATGCACTTGCGCTCCTTGAACTGGCTCCTCGCCTTTACCATGATCTCTATACGACTTCTCGAATGCCTTTCAACTTGAGCTTCTACCCAGATCAAAGGTTTGACTTGAAACCGAAGATGGAATTAGCCTCAATAAACATTGTAAGTTCTGAAACTGGGTTGGCGGTAGTAGCAGCGCATTAGCCAATATACATTGCAGAAGCAAAACATAAACCTGAGTACTGAGTACTGAGTCTGTAGGATGCAGGAATCCCATGTCATTCATTGATACGAACAAGGAGAGAACTTCTGTAGCAAGACCATAGTGGAAATAACCCACCGTCAATGCACTCCAAGAACCGATGTTCCTTTCGGGTATTTCATTGAACAGTTGGCGCGCCGAAGAGATTCGGCCACATTGCCACTGCCTTAAATCCTAGAAAGCACCCCACCCCACCTAGAGAAATTATATGATTCTCAGCACCAGGATATGAATAGCATCCCAGGTCTTAGGCGCATAGAGGTGGACCTCATGGTTTATCATTCCAGACCATTGATCAGATGGACTTCACCATGGAGAACTCATTCCCCAAAAATTTCCTGATTACAAACTCCCTGGCATTCCCATTACGAAATTATTCCCTTCACCATTTACTACCAGGCCACCAATCCGACAGCTATAAAATCATTAATCAAGGGAGTCAACCGTCCCACCAAACCACAGGGCCCACTTTCATATACTCAAGAAACTCCTTAAATTAAAAACGAGAGCAAACCAAAAGAAACATTCCACAAAACCCAAATCAGAGAGCAAAAACCCAGATTTGAGATCTGAAACCTGCAAATTAGATCTCAAAAGTAAAAGAATCTCCACAGGAGCTGAAACCTCTCAGAAACCATACCTGAAAGTGGAATTTTGTCAGAAAATGCTCCAAACGGGATCAGATCTGCATTTAAAGATAGGGTTAGGGTTTCGGCTCCCTCCCTTCCTTGGATCACAAACACACACACACAGAAAGAGAGAGAAAGGTTAGGGGGCGAAGAGAGGGGAATCATCCGTGGGGAGAGTGAGAGCGGGGAAAAGAGAGAGAGAGAGAGAGAGAGAGAGAGAGAGAGAGAGAGGAGGGGAGTGAAATGGAGTGTTTGGGCGCGGCTCTGTTTTGAGCGCGCGCCCAAATTTGGGGCTCCTCTGACGGACGGACGTGGACGGTCTAATTAGGGACTCCATAGGGCCCACCATGATGTATTTCGTTAATCCATTCCGATTTATAATTTTAATAAATTATTTTACTTTAAAAAATCAAATTTCAGATATATTGAATGCCCAAGTGGACCACACCATAAGAAGCAACTGTAATTTAAATTAAATGTTTCCTACCGTGTGGCCCACTTGAGCCTTCGATCTGGCTGATTTTTTATTTTAACCTCTAAAGTAATATTTATAAATATATAGACGGCTTAGATAGGATATATAGTTTTTTTTAAGCCTCATAGAGCCCCTTACAATACTATTAATTATTAATGGTGTA
The DNA here is from genome assembly GCA_021015155.1 of Magnolia officinalis. Classification (NCBI taxonomy): domain Eukaryota; kingdom Viridiplantae; phylum Streptophyta; class Magnoliopsida; order Magnoliales; family Magnoliaceae; genus Magnolia; species Magnolia officinalis. The sequence goes on from JAJHSJ010000008.1 coordinate 50,365,557, forward strand.
TTAATTTTTTCGCTACGGATTAAAACCGTAGCAAATATAGCTAAGGTTTATATCCGTAGCAAAAAAGTAACCTGGTCTGAATCCTTTGCCCCTTTTTTTGGTAGTGTCTGGGTGGTGCAGCGAAAGTGTGGTGGACCCTACCCCATTGAATACCAACATTATAGAAGCCCTAGCCTGTCCTACTATAAGAAACCGTTTTAGGATGATCTAGTAAGATTTGATTCACCATTTCCTTGGACATAGATAATAACAATGACTCTCTTAGACTAAGACGTAAAGGGCAACCCGAGAAATAGACAATTTGAACCTTTCAATGATGGACATTCCCTACGTTTTTAGAGTGATCGGACTACGGAGTTACTGAAATATACAATTGCGAAGCATTCGCAGCTTGACCCAATTCTCAATCCTGGACGACTACCAATGGGCTCTCTGCTGATGAGCGGACGACTAGAATCCACCAGGATTCGGAAGGGATACGATGAGCTTCCTACCCTGGCCCGGTAGATGATCGATGTATTAGGATCGAGCCCACTATTACCGTCTCTCCGTGTTGGTCAAACAATGAAAACAGCAATCTTACTCTAAATTGTTAGGCATTGTCGTCGAGACTCCAAATAGGTAAAGAAATAAATGGTAGCAAACTATCAGGGTATGAGAAATGGATAAAGAATTAAGTTTTAAGGGGGGTAGACTAAAATGAACCAGGCTGGTATATACCCTACCACGCGCAGAAACTTGGAATCAATAAGTCTTAGGCAAATGAAATAATAGAAATCTTCCCTTATTACCCTTAGCCAATTTCGGGGACGAAATTTTGTTTTAAGGGGGGTAGATTGTAACATCCTGAATTTTTGCCAACCTGGGATTAGACGTCCTTAGGCAATGGGTCAATCCTAACACCTTATCAACTTGTCAAAATTCAGTCCCAAAGGCTAAAATCGCTTGTGAACCCATTTCTTTCACAAATCTCATCCTTCACCACCTTGCTCTTCAATCTTTCTAAGTACTTTCACCCTAGACACTAACTTAAACTAGCTAAGTAGTATAACTCGGATCACTTTATATACAAACTACAAAGGCCCAGGTACCACCTCAGACAAAAATCTTACAGGACTAAACCCTTTAGAAATGAAGCGAGATTTAGCTAGTGTTAAACTAGAGTGCCTGTGAAATTAGCACCAATCACTTTAAATACGATCTGCAAGACCCAAAAGTTGTAGAATCATTGACGCTAGGTTACCCTAAAACCTAGGATCAATCTCATTACCCGGCTGCTCACGGGAGCATCTCGAAACTCCGTATCAGATCTGGACCGCACGTCGGAAGTCCGATTAACACGAAGGTAAAGAACTAGGACTGCCTCACTGGGCTTGACAACCATCTCGGAAATCAAATCCAGATAATGTCCCAGCGCTATTCACTTGAGCTCGGAGTGAAGAGTGTGAGAAATGTGAAATTAATTCAAAATAAATTATCTTGAATAGTAATCTGGCACCACTCGCTTCCGGATCAGTATTAAGCAACCAGACCGTCAGAATCAGATCAAATTACACCCTCGGATCAGGAGAAATTTCATACACATTTACATGTACTCGGAATCTCCGATCGAGATCCGCTGACCGTTGAACTGAAACTGGTCCGCCACGCGTGATCTGAAAAATCCACTGAAACGAAAACTTAATAGAACGTAGATCCAGCGTTAGTGAGCTTAAGTCCGACCTTTGGCTCAAGGAGGGCCGCCAGAAGTCCTCCGTTGAGCTGAAACTGACCCGTTTTGGTTACAACCTAAGTATACTTTGACCTGGAGTCTATTTCGGTGAGTTTTTAGACTATATAAGGACTTTAAACCCTCTCTCATGGCAGCCATACGAATTTGGGAGAAACCCTAGAGAGAAGAGAGAAAAGAGAGAGAAAGTGTGGGAGCAGTGGGAGAATCTCCCTGCCACTCTTCCCTGCCGCTATACGTGCTTCACCACTCCATTCTCGTCGCTTTCCCGGCGAATCCGACTCCGTTTCTAGGTAAGAAACCCTAACCCTAATCTGATTTGGGGCTTGGGTGGTTGTAGGTTATGAAATAGCTAACCTATTTCGTTCTATAGGTTGCCAAACTGCCGAATACGGAAGCTTAGCAAACCTAACGACTCCGTTACGATTCTACGACAAAAGGTGTGGACTTTAGGTGTATAGGTTATGGTTTTCAACGCTTTCAATGTCAGATAATGATAGATTCATGATCTGCATGCAATTGCACATGTATAAAGTGCTGTCTGTTTTCCGTTTCGATTAAAGATGAAAAATATGGAATTCTACATACTCTAGGTATTTGTAGAAAGTACAGTATACGTATAAATTTTGAAAATGTGTTTGACATGATTAATTGTTGTATGAATATATTATATGTGGATAAATTACTTGTTTGGGGAAAGGACTCGCCCTATACATGTTTTGCTTATATACACTATGTATGTTGAAATTGTGTATTCTAGAAAATACCGTATACGTATAAATTTTATAGATGTATTTGTCATGATTATTTGTTGTATGAATATGATATACATGGATAAAATACTCGCTTGGCGAAAGGATAGCCCTAATACATGTTTTGCTAACATACACCATGTATGTTGTAATAGTGTATTCTAAGTGTTTGTGAAAATGACTGAATGAGTATAGAATTCTCATTCGTGCTCGCCATGACTAATTGTCATGGATAATAGATTGTTGTATTGGTGATACCCCTTTGACGAAAGGATTTGCCCTAAATCACGCCACGGCCAATACACACTATATATGCTAAAATGTGTGGCCCAAGTGTTTGTGAAAATGACTGAATGAACATGGAACTTGGATTCCTGCTTGCCATGACTATCCGTCGTGGGTGTATGCGTGTTATGATTGGGGTAACTCCCTAGTGAAAGGATTTGGCCTTATACCTATGTGATCAACATATGTCATGTATGTTGATACATGTATTTTAAAGTGTTTGTTGAAATGTCTGAATGAGTAGTAGTTAGTAAATTGTAATGTTTAAGGTGTACGATTCCCTTGGATAGCTGTGTGATTAGGAATTTAATATGTACAAACTCATGCTTGTGTTGTGCTTCATAACATGCTCAACTGCTTTTATGATTTTATCTATGTAATGCATATGTTAAATTCATGTTTACGTTGTATGATCCGTCATGGGTGATGGGGGAGTGGAGCAACGAATACGTGCAACAGCCCTGGCAGCCCTAAACGGATAATACCAGACCTTGATTGTATGAGTTGAATCTTGATCCACTACTGCTTTATCTAACTACAATTGATTGTGCTTGGGCTATGATTATAGTCCCGACAATCGGTACCAGAGTTGAATTCGTGGCTGTGATTCATTTGCCACGTGAGATGTGTTCGACGTACTCGAGTCGTACTTCGGTTGGCGATAGTGGTTGGCCACACGAAGTGCTGATGCGCTTCATATCGTTCAACTTGATGTGCGCTCGAGCTAGCCGAGCTCGTCAAGTAACCCGATCTATCTTATGTATGTTCACCATGTTTGGACGCCTCTGCTTGAACCTAGGGTACCAAACTTACCAGTGGAATCCCTTTTAACCATGGTACCTCGATCCGCTAAGACTCATGAGCCGGGCATGGTGGTATGGGACACCGTGGTCGAGCTGTCGGCCTACGCTGGGGCCACGTGTCTCCCCGTAGTGACCAGTGAGCAACCAGACTCGTGAGCCGATTATGGTGGTATGAGACACTATATTCGTGCTGTCGGCCTACATTGATAAGGTGATGGGGGAGCGGTGCAACCTTTGTGTGTAACAGTCCTAACAGCCCTTTGTAGTGACCTCGAGCATACTCTGAAATCGCAGTGAGCCTTAGGGTTTGTCGCGGTATATAGAGTTTGAACTAGGTCTGTTTCTGTATTGTGATGAATCCTTTAAGAGGTGATGGGGGAGTGGTGTAACCTTTGTGCGTAACAGCCCTGGCAGCCTTTGCAGTGACCTAGAAAACACACCGTCGTCTGATATTAACTAGAACTGACAACCCTAGAATGGATCATGTTTGGGAATGATACAAGGGAGGTACCTTAGTTTTCCAATCCTGCTGTTTGAAATGGACTAATTAAAAACTCGGTAATCATGCTCATCATGCATTGCATGTGCGTGGAAGATGTGGAACACTGAGGGATGAAAGCATGTCGCGAACGTGAGATGGTGTCGCACGAGGGAGGGTGTGGTGAGGGCATCCATCATACCCGCATCCATACTTGCATTAATAAGAGTAGTTAGGAGTGTTTGATTTTACTGCTTTATCATTACTGCTTGACTGTATTGATAACATGTTAACCTATGCTTTATTGTTCCACTGAGTTAGCTACTCACTCCCACGTTACGGGATGGTGTTTCGATCACCCACCAGACATTGTCTGATTTCATATGGCGACGCTACTTCTGAGGCGGAGCCAGACCTCTGCAATGACTACGATGCCTGCTTGTATTAGTTGTCTTCTGACGGCTTCCTGTGAGCCGTGTCCTGATCGGCGGGGCTTCCTATGATGTTGACTAGAGGACCATATACATTTGGTATACTTTAGGATTGTACTTGTAATTATTTAACCTGGTAATGTTATCACACTCTGGAGACTCATCATAGTTTATATATTTTATCTATCTATCACAGTCTTCCTCTTGCAAATTTAACTGTCTCTGGAGTATGATATGTTGTTTTGGCTTAATCTCACTCATGTTCAATGCACGAATACTGTCAACATTCAATCATCATTCATTTTGTTGCATAAGTGATGTTCTGGAACTCGGGAGTTGAGTTTATGCTCGACCCCCGATTTTCAGGGCGTTACATAAGCTCAAGCTTCAATGTTAGTCAAATTCAAGCTTCAGAAGTCTCACGTTCAAGCTTCATCATATGACAAGATATCAAGCTTCATGAACTTCAAAGATTAACTATCAACTGAAGTAAAAGAAGATTCAATGTTCATACATCATGTATAAGGTATGAATAACCCTAGATTGACCATAAGATAGGTCATTATGAATACATAATTTAATTAGGTTATTTTATAAGTGCATAGTCTGTTTCTCGACTAGTCTTGGACTAAGTTCGACTAGTTCTAGCAATGGCTCAACCAGCCCAAGAATTCCTCGACCAGTCCTAAGTTTTTTACATATTTTCAGAAATTTTTGTTAAAGCCTTGACCAGTCCTAGAGACTGCTCGACCGGTCGTATGAATAGTGCTCGACCTTTGCTCGACCAATCGTACAGGCTCGACTCAAAGTCCAGCAACTAAATTGGGTTCCACACGACTAGTCATGGACAGGACTCGACCGGTCGTGGAGGCCACTCGACCGGTCGAGCAGGCCCTTCGACCAATCATGGAACGACCTTATCTTATCACGCCCAAATTTTTGAAAGTTTATTAATCCTATGACCAGTCGTGCCGACCTCAGGACCAGTCAAGAGTGCATTTGCTGCACTTATAAATAGAGCACGAAATTCAGAGTTTGGTATCCAATTCAAACAAAATCAATACACCACTCTGAGAGATAAGTTAGTGATATTCTTAAGCTATTTAGTGCTCATTTTATATTCTCTTTAATTAGCTTTCTTTGCATTTGATTTTGTATTCTGCATTCTAACTTTATTTGAAAGAGGGATTAAAGTATTCTCATTTCTTAGAATCAAAATCAAATCAAGCTAGCCCAAGGTGATTTAATTTAAAATCAATTCAAAACTTAGAACCATTTCATAAGTAAGTGAGAACATTGAACTTCTACGTTGAACTTCTACTCCGAATTGGTTTTCTTCTGGGCTTCATCAAAAGGAGAATATCTGGATAAGTATTTTACAATTTTGTAATTTCATTCTTTTGGTTTTATTGAGATTGTGCCAGAAAAATCTCTTTATTTTGGTTTATCTAAGGTGATCCAGAAAACTCAGTGTGGGGTTTTTGAATTGTGTAAGCCCACTTGAAAGACACAATTGTGAGGATTTTAGGTGAACCTTGAAAAACCTATTTCATAGTGAACGCTAATATCCACTGTGTGAGGATATTAGGAGTGGAGTAGTTGCGTGGCTGTTTTTCTAAATAGTCGGTGTACACACAAGCGAACCACTATAATTTCTGGTCTTGTGGTGATTGGTTGAATATTTCATTTTATGGATGTTATAATTTCCCTTTATGCATTTGTTGAGAATGTTGTAATTTCTTTTATGCAAGTGTGGGAATGTTGTAATAGGTTAGTTATTTCCTTTGCTATTTATTTCTTTATTCCTTTGTATCGGTTTGAGACTTTGATACACAGACCGTTCTATGATCAGGTTGTCCTACCATAAACCTTTGGTTTTTGGTGCAAGGTTGTCTTTAGAACAAGATATGTATCAACCTCTCAATACTTGTACACTTGAGGTTGTTTTACATTTCTGCATTGTGGGATTGTTTAATTACTATCTTTATTTATATTTGATTAAATTCCACGGTTTATTTTTAATTTGGCATAGTCCTATTAATCCCCCCTCTAGGCCTCATAGCTCGGCCTTTTCAAGGTTCCTCCATCGCACATGTCTCTCTCTCTCTCTCTTCTCTTTCCTCTCTCTCCCACTCTTTCATTTTTTTTTGTGTGATGATGTGGCTATGTGGCCCACCCGGATGGACCCCACCTTAATGTGTGTCTTATCCACACCATCCAGCCATTTGGTGTCCCACCTGGGTAGCACGTCTGTAGGTGGGGCCCACCTTAAATATGTGTTATATGCAAACCGTCCAGCATCAGGGATGCTGGACATGGCTACATAGTGAAATGTGAACAGACAGTGTGGTGTACTGACCGGCAAAACAAAAATATCAGTTTGATTTAAAAACTTTGGTTGGACCACTCATGCAGGCGCCACCTTGATGTATGAATTTAATCCACGCCGTCCATCCTATTTTCCAACTCATTTTAGGCGTTGAACCGAAAAATGAAGTCAATCCGATTATTTGGTGGGCCATAACATAGAAAATATTGATTTTGACCGTTAAAATCGACTAGGACCCACTTTGATGTTTCTACACGCCAAAACATGCAGAATATTGGACTCATTTAGACTGTCGTGAGCCATGAAACCCAATGGATGGAGTGGATCCACCTAGGAAAAACCTTGAGAAAATGAAAATAAAAAAATAAAAAAATATAAGAAGCATATGTTACTGCTGCTGGCCTCTAGTGGACGCTGCAACAGCGTCCTGATGCATTGAGCGAGAGACAAGGACCGTGGGTCCCAGCCGTAGGCCCCACTCTGATGTATGTAGAACATCAACACTGTGCATTGATGGGGCCCTTTTGTTGTGGGGCACCCGAGAAAAATCAGCCATAAGTGGGAGTCAGGTGGACCCCGTTGCAAATAGTGGTGGGCTAAACGTCTACCATTGAAACCCTGTTTGGGTCACAGAAGTTTTGGATTGTTATGAAATTTGTTTTTCCTCTTTATCCGGGTCTGTGTGACCTTATTAACAAATTGGATGGAAGATAAACGTTATGGTGGGCCCCACGTGGGACCCACCTGCAAGAGGATTGGTTGGTGTACGCATACAATAGCATAATAACTGTTGTATTGACATCCCAAGCCATGTGGGCCCCACGCACGAGGTATGCGCTATATCTATGTCGTCCATCCGTTTTTCTAGCTGGACCGTCCACCCATGTGGACCCTACCATGATGTATGCTTTGTGTAGCCACACCATCTAGACCTTAGACGATGGGACCCACCATGATGCATGGGTTGCATCCATCCGTCCAACCATTTTGAAAGATAATTTTAAGGCATGAGACTAAAAATAAGACAAATCTCGGATCAGGTGGACCACATTATAGAAAACGGTGGGTTTGAACTTCCACCATTAAAATCCTTGAGCTACCAAGTTTAGACCAATATGATATTTGTTTTGCCTCTTTATGACCTTATGAACAGATTGGGTGGAAAATAAACGTTATGGTAGGCCCAACGGAGTTTTGATGGTGAAGATCATTATCACTACTTTTGCTATGGCCCGTCGGATGTATTTGGAGCCCATTTGATGAGGCCCGATGTGATGTATTAGGGGCCCATTTGGAAGGGCCTGATGTGATGTATATGAGGCCCATTGAAATTGTATGCAGCCCATTGTATTATGTATGAGGCCTTTGTGTGAGGCCATGTGCCTACTATATGCTTGGCCCTATGAGAGTCACCCCTTGGGAGCAATGTTAGTTAAATGACCACATTGATGGGCGATGATGGTTAAATGTCTACATCGTGACCTTTCCTTAGGCCAATTCCGATTGTCGAGGCCAATTGCGATTGTCAAGGCCGATTCTGATTATTGAGGTCGATTCCGATTATCGTGGCCAATTGTCAAGGCCGATTTCGATTGTTAAGGCCGATTGTCGAGACCCATGTGATGTATATGCGGCCCGTGTTTGAGGCCCAATGTGATGTATATGCGGCTCATATTCAAGGCCCATTGGGATGTGTATTCTGCCTGTGTTTAAGACCTAATGTGATGAATATGAGGTCTATGTGATGAGGCCCATTGTGATGCATTTGATGGCCAGGCGATGAAGCCCATTGTGATGTATAATAGGCCCATATGAGAGGCCCATCATGATGTGTATTAAGCTCTTGAGTAAGGCCTGTGGTGTTGTATATTAGGCCCTTGTGCGAGACCATGGCTCCACTATATATTAGGCTCTATGTGGGCCATTCCTTGGGGGCAATGTTGGTTAAATGTCTACATTGTCGAGGCTGATTGTTGATGCCGGTTATTAATATCGATTATGAGTATGTGACAACATAGCATCATGATACATGCCCATACACATCATCTGCATGTTTGTTATGAGATGTCGTTGACCATTGCATATGTTATTGGATAGTTTGTTATGAGACTCCCTGATAGGCGGAGGTTATCTCACATAAGCGCAGGATTGATCCATGATTGAATTTTATGATTCATGCATCTTGTATTGTGTGTTGTGATTACTATATGCCCTAGCGACATCAGGGCCGTATCCTCCACAGGCATATCGTGGATGGCCAGATGGGTCACCGAAAAAATGTTCTAGCATCGAGCTGCCATAGATGGCCCTGAGTGAAAATTCCTAAACCCTCTTGGTACCAGAGGACACCCCAACGTTGAGACCGAGTGGATATATATGAGCCCATGAGGGCCATTTACCAGTTGTTGCATCTCCCAATGTGTCGTGGTCGATTGGGAGGGGGTGTGGCCTTACCCGCCTGAGGGAGTAGGCATAACATGAATGAGTTTGACCAGCTCGTGAATGGGTTCGCTATCGACATGCCGGGTAGATATTGGCTGACTACTGGCCAGGCGGATAGTGAGGTTTCTTCCACTTACCCAGTTGTAAGATTTCGGTTGGGGCACACAATAAACCTGAGATCAGGTGTTTACCACATTGAGTCTGACTATCCAAATTTAAGTATGGGACTAGTTTGGGTAGAAGTCCCTTATGGTGGACCCCGTAGCCTGTGATATTACGTACTATCATCCCGACTTCACACTCCAGCTTGGTCATTTCATTCGCATCGCATATTGCATTACATCCGTGCACATATGGCATGTTGAGATTTGTTATGTTTCTGCACTTATATGGCCTAGACGGACTCAGTAGGATTTACATATTGCATTGTACCCTCGACATCTGATATTTGGCTATCTTGAACTCCTCATTTGCATAATTGATTTGTATTGCGTACTCTGATATTATATGACTCATGGACTTGTCAGTATTTATGCATAATCTGATATCGTATGGTTCGTGGACTTCTTAGTATCTCTGTTTACTCTGATATTACATTCTGAGCACGCATATACTGCTCACACACTTACACCACCCTCTAAGCTTCCTCTAAGCTTATGCATGATAGATGTGTGCAAGTGATGTTAGGTTGCAGCAGCGTGGAGCTTGGAGCATGTAGCTGACTTATGGAGCTTTGATTTTATTTTATATATGTATTTTCCCTTTCAACATTGTATTCAAAGTTTATATTAGTAGATATGTGATGATGATGTTGTTTTTTATATGATTTGGGTAAACTTGTGGTTATGCTTCTTACGAGATAAATGTACGTTGAAAAATCCTCCTTGTAGGATCACAGGATCGGAACCTGGCATATGGGCACTAGGAGCCGAGAATGGGGTACTACGGAGGTTGTCGGCACCGGATTCGGCGATCGGGATTCCTGTGAATCTGATTTTTGAGTTTGGGGCATGACAAAAGATGGTATCAAAGTATAACTTGGGAATACCTGAGGATAACATCACCTATCTGCTGATAGCTACCCTGCACTCTATGATTGTTGAGAACTTATAATGGTTAGATCCTCGAGTTCGAATAACTTAGAGATTTTTTGATATAGCTCTCTACCGTTGAGATTGTGAGGCTGAATAGTTTCTGATCCGAGATCCGAGGATTAGTATGGTTCACCATTCTGTTAACAACGCGTCTTGGGAGTGTAAGGCTGAGATTAAAGAGCGTTATCTTCATCCTTTTATAGATTGATTGTGCCTTGACATATATGCTTGATGATGTTTCCTCTACCCTTGTCTATTCTGTAAATTTTGAGGATGAAATTTTTATTAAGAGGGGAGAGCTCTATGACCCGTATCCTAGCCCGTACCGTTCCTTAGGGTTCCGTGGTACTCCCGGTCGAATTCCGGTAACCCTCGACTTGTATCCGACGTTTGCGAGCGTTCCTAAGCCGAGTCCTGCATATTAGAGTCGACTAGACTCGATACTTGTACCCCTGCGACCGCGCCTTCACCGCGGTTCCAACGCCGCGACTCACACACCAATCTGATACCCAGGCTAGGAGATGTGGGCCCGCATTCAGTTTGAGAAAAATGTCGCACATTACATAAACTGAGGGAATCTTTACGACACATCACATCAATCTCATCAATCAAGTACACATCACTCCTATCACTCACACCCATCCCCAAAGTCAAGTCTCCCCATCACCCATCACCCATCACTCACCATCCCTCTCTCTCCTTACATCACACCTCTCTCTCATCTCTCTCTCAATTTTTCCAAGCAACCTAACGTTCATGGGAGAGAAAATTTGTGTGTGGCTCACCTCCCTACCTCCCATCTCCACCATCTTAGCCATCCAATCCTCATCTTTCTCTATTAAAGTTGGAGCTTTGGAGCTAAGGAGTCCAAGGAATCTAGAAAAAGCGAGAATGGTGGGTGAATCTTCATTGTTTGTGGGTGTTTTATAGGCCTAGATTTCATGTTTTGATGATGGGCCAAGTGGGGCCTACCGATTGATGGTATGGATCTCACTTTGGACCATTGATGTGGCCGATGGCCCACGATGATTCTCATGATCATTCCGTGATGGGGCCATTCTCCATGGACCCCATCATGATGTTTACTTTCTAGTTTGAAAGGGGACATTTAGACCTTCCATTTTGGTGGAGAAGGAATCTCCACCATTGATTTTAATTTGGTGGGCCTACATGTAAAGGGACCCATATGATGAATGTTGTATGCATGGAAGGGAGAGCCCATAGTGTCGGGGTCCCTCCATCGCACGTGTGTCTCTTTCTCTCTCCTCTCTCTCCCTCTCTTTTTCAATTTTTTTGTTTGATGATGTGGTTGTGTGGCCCACTCGGATGGACCCCACCTTGATGTGTGTCTTATCTACACCATCCAGCCATTTGGTGGCCCACTTGGGCAACACGTCTGTAGGTGGGGCCCACCTTAAATATGTGTTGTATGCAAACCATCCAGCGTCCAGGGACGCTGGTCAAGGTTACGTAGTTAAGTGTGAATGAACAGTGTGGTGTACTGACCGACAAAACAAAAATATCAATTTGATTTAAAAACTTTAGTTGGACCTCTATGCAGGCCCCACCTTGATGTATGAATTTAATCCACATCGTCCATCCTATTTTCAAACTCTTTTTAGGCGTTGAACCGAAAAATGAAGCCAATCCGATTATCTGGCAGGGCATAACATAGAAAATATTAATTTTTACCGTTAAAATTGACTCGGACCCACTTTGATGTTTCTACATGCCAAAACATGCCGAATATTGGACTCGTTTGGACTGTCTTAAGCCATGGAATCCAATGGATGGAGCGGATCCACCTAATGTGGGCCCCACCTAGGAAAAACCTCAAGAAAATGAAAATAAATATATATAAGCAGTAGACGTTACTGCTGCTGGCGTCCAGAGGACGTTGCGATAGCGTCCTGCTGTGTTGAGCGAGCAGGGACCGTGGGTTCCAACCGTGGGCCCCACTGTGATGTGTGTAGAACATTAACACCGTGCATTGATGGGGCCCTTTGGTTGTGGGGCACCCCAGAAAAATCAGCCGTATGTGGGAGTCAGGTGGGCCATGCTACAAACAGTGGTGGGTTGAACGTCTACCATTGAAACCCTGTTTGGGTCACAGAAGTTTTGGATCGTTATGAAATTTGTTTTTCCTCTTTATCTGGGTCTGTGTGACCTTATTAACAGATTGGATGGAAGATAAATGTTATGGTGGGCCCCTCGTGAGACCCACCCGCAAGAGGATTGGCTGGTGTATGCATACAGCAACATAATAGCTGCTGTATTGAGTCCCAAGCCATGTGGGCCCCACGCACGAGGTATGTGTTATATCTATGCCATCCATCCCTTTTTCTAGTTGGACCGTCCACCCATGTGGACCCTATCATGATGTATGCTTTGTGTAGCCACACCGTTCAGACCTTAGACGGTGGGACCCACCATGATGCATATGTTGCATCCATCCGTCCAACCATTTTGAAAGATAATTTTAAGGCTTGAGACTAAAAATAAGACAGATCCAAGATCAGGTGGACCACATTACAGAAATTAGTGGGTTTGAACGTCCACCATTAAAATCCCTAGGCTACCAAATTTGGACCAATATAATAATTGTTTTTTCCTCTTTATGATCTTATGAATAGACTGGATGGAAAGTAAATGCTATGGTGGGCCCAACAGAGTTTTGACGGTGGAAATCATTATCACCACTTTTGCTTGTGGTATGGTCTAGATCATCTTTTGATATGATTCATTTGTTTGGATAATGCTCTCTATAAATGGATAAATGGTGTAGTTGTTGTGGCCCATTTAATACAACCCGTTGGATGTATTTGGGGCCCATTTGACGAGGCCTGATGTGACGTATTTGGGGCCCATTTGGAAGGGCCCGATGTGATGTATATGAGGCCCATTGAGATTGTATGCAGCCCATTGTATTGTGAGGCCATGGGCCCACTATATGGTTGGCCCTATGAGGGCCACCCCTTGGGAGCAATTATGGTTAAATGACGACATTGATGGGCAATGATGTTAAATGTCCTCATCGTGACCTTTCCTTAGGCCGATTCTGATTGTTGAGGCTGATTCTGATTATCAAGGCCAATTCCGATTGTCGAGGTTAATTGTGGAGGCTGATTTCGATTGCTGAGGCCAATTGTTGAGACTCATGTGATGTATATGCGGCCCGTGTTTGAGGCCCAATGTGATGTATATGCGGCCAATGTTTGAGGCCCATTGGGATGTGTATTCAGCCCGTGTTTAAGACCTAATGTGATGAATATGAGGTCTATGATGATGCCCATTGTGATACATTTGAGGGCCATGCAATGAAGCCCATTGTGATGTATATTATGCCCATGTGAGAGGCCCATCGTGATGTGTATTAAGCTCTTGAGTAAGGCCCACCGTGTTGTATATTATGCCCTTGTGCGAGGACATGAGTCCACTATATGTTAGGCTTTATGAGGGCCATTCCTTGGGGGCAATGTTGGTTAAATGTCCACATTATCGAGGCCGATTGTTGATACCGGTTATTAATACCGATTATGAGTACATGACAACATAGCATCATGATACATGCTCATACGCATCATCTGCATGTTTGTTATGAGATGTGGTTAACCATTGCATATGTCTTTGGGCAGGTTGTTATGAGACTCCCTGATAGGTGGAGGTTATGTCACATGAGCACACGGTATGCACAGGATTGATGCATGACTGGATTGTATGATTCATGCATCTTGCATAGTGTGTTGTGATTATTGTACACCCTAGCAACATCTGGGTCGTAGCCTCCACAGGCATATCGTGGATGGCCAGATAGGACACCGAAAATCTGTTCTAGCATCGGGCTGCCATAGATGGCCCTGGGCGAAAATCCCTAAACCTTCTTGGTACCAGAGGACGCCCCAACGTCGAGACAGAGTGGATATATATGAGCACATGAGAACCGTATACCAGCAGGCCGTGTCTCCCACAGTGCCATGGACGGTTGGGAGGGGTTGTGGCCTTACCTGCCTGAGGGAGTAGGCATAGTTAGGCTGAGTTTGACCAGCTCATGAATGGGTCCGCTATCGGCATGCCGGGTAGATATTGGCAAATTACTAGCTAGACTGATAGTGAGGTCTCTTCCACTTACCCAGTTGTGCGCTTGATGGGATGACAAGCTGGTGAAGAGTGTATTAGATCCCGGTGATGATCCCAGAGATTTACAGTACCGATATGTGGACTTATTGGGCAGGAGTCACATACTCATTCATTCATTCATTCACTATCCACTCAGGTTGATGGTGCGCAACTATTTCTTACGTGTGCCTTCGCAATGGCCAGGATTTCAATTGGGGGGCGCGACTAACCTGAGATCAGGAGTTTACCACATTGAGTCTGACTATCCAAATTTAGGTATGGGAATGGTTTGGATAGAAGTCCCTTGTGGTGGACCTAGTAGCCTGCGATACTACATATTATCATCCCGACTTCACACTCCAGCTTGGTCATTTTATTCGCATCACATATTGCATTACATCCTTGCACATATGACATTTTGGGATTTATTATGTTTTTGCACTTATATGGCCTAGACGGACTCAGCAGGATTTACATATTGCATCGTACCCTTGACATCTCATATTTGGCTCTCTTGAACTCCTCATTTGCATATTTGATTTGTATTGTGTACTCTGATATTATATGACTCATGGACTTGTCAGTATTTCTACTTAATCTAATATTAGTATCTATAAGCTTATGCACGATAGATGTGTGCAAGTGATGTTAGGTTGCAGTAGCATGAAGCTTAGAGCATGTAGCAGACTTCTGGAGCATTGATTTTATTTTGATATATGTATTTTCCCTTTCAGCATTGTATTCAAAGTTTATATTAGTGGATATGTGATGATGATGTTGCTTTTTTGTGATTTGGGTAAACTTGTGGTTATGCTTCTTACGAGATAAATGTACGTCAAAAAATCCTCCTTGTGGGATCCCAGGATCGGAACCTGGCATATGGGCACTGGGAACCAAGAATGGGGTATTATGGAGGTTGTCGGCACGGGATTCCTGTAAATCCGATTTTCGAGTTTGGGGCATGACAGATACTGAATTTTGTTTCTTGATGAGCCAGGAAAGTAAACAGTTCCCTCCATAAAAACATCCACAACTGGTAGATCATCAATATTTCCTACCAAATCTGCATCAGTATATCCGGTAATTTGTACAGAAATATCATGTGGATACCAAAGTCCTAAGTTAACAGAGCTTGAGACATATCGGATTATCTGTTTAACAGTAATTAGGTGTGATTCCTTGGGATTAGATTGATCTTTAGCACATATTGCAACACTAAAAGCAATATCAGGTCTATTAGCATTTAAGTATAGAAGACTACCAATCATACTTCGATATAGACAGGAGTCTCCACTTTTACCTGATTCATCCTTTGAGAGTTTAAGAGTTGTACTCATTGGAGATCAAACTTATTTCCATTCTCATACCCCAAATCTTTTTACAAGATTCATGGCATATATTGGTTTGTGAGATTAACATTCCATTTTCAAGGTGTTTAACTTGTAATCTAAGAAAATAGTTTAATTCGTCAACCATACTCATTTCAAACTTGGATTTCATTAGATCTGCAAACAAAATAGATAGGTTAGTGCATGTAGGTCAATAAATGATATCGTCAACATAGATCTGAATTATCAATATATAATCATTATATTTCTTAACGAATAATGTTTTATCAACATTGCCAATAATAAAGTTGTGACTAAGTAAAAATTTAGTCAATTTTTCGTACCATGCTCTAGGAGCTTGTTTTAAACCATAAAAAGCCTTTTTAAGATGGTACACATGATTTGGAAGTTCAGGGTCTTCAAAACCCTTTGGTTGTTCAACATATACCTCCTCGTGTAAGTCACCATTTAGAAACGCACTTTCGACATCCATTTGATAAATTTTGAATTTCTTATGACATGCAATCGAAATAAATAATCTTATGGATTTAAGGCGCACAACTGGTGCAAATGTTTTATTGTAATCAATACCTTCTATTTGAGTCTACCCTTGAACAACCAGTCAAGCCTTATTTCTGATAATATTACCCATTTCAACAGTTTTATTCTTAAAATTCCATTTGGTTCCAATTACATGTTTGTCAGTAGGTCTGGAAACCATGTACCATGCATCATTTCGAACAAATTGATTTAATTCTACTTGCATGGCAATTATCTAACTTTCATCGGCAAGTGCTTCATTTACATTGGCCAGTTCAATTTAGGAAGTAAAGCAGACATAATTACAAATATTTTTTAATTGTCTTCTTGTCTGAACAACAGTATGAGAGTTACCAAGTATTTGATTAGTCGAATGGTCTTTAACTAATCTTATCTCGGTATTGACTAATTTAGATGAAGAGTCAGTTATATCAATCACATTGACTTCATCATCATCTAGATTAAAATTGGGAGTGATTTATTGATCATCAATCACTACATTTATAGATTCTTGAATCACTCCAGTTCTTTTGTTAAGAACTCGGTATGCCCGGCTATTTAGAGCATAGCCTAAAAATATTCCCACATGCTCTTAGCTTCGAATTTTCTCAAATTTTCACGGTTGCGTAAAATAAAACATTTTCTTCTAAAAGTTTGAAATTATTTAACTGTGGGATTTTTATTAAACCAAAATTCATAAGATGTTTTATTTTTAGCTTTTCTAATATAAAGACAATTTATGATATAGCATGCAGTACTAACAGCTTCAGCCCATCAATTTTTTTGGTAGATTTATGCTATTTATCATTACACTAGCCATCTCTCGTAGAATTCTATTTTTTTCTTTCCATAATTCAATTTTGTTGAGGTGTTTTATGAGCAGAGAATTCATGCGATATACCATGATCATTGCAGTACTTCTCAAAATTGCTATTCTCAAATTCGGTACCATGATCACTTCTAATTTTGACCACAAATTATGAACACTGAGTCACCGTATATATACATGTTGGTTCTGAATCAAAATGTCAAAATAGTATAACTGAAATTATCAACCCTGTAGCCCCGTAGCACTGGACAGCCTATGCGAAGCCTCCAGGGAACTGCATGTAGGAGAACTCCTCCTTATCGTCATAGAAGTCGGGCTCAGTCTCCTGTGCTCGAGTGATATCTGCATCTGATACAAGGTCTGGTGGGTGTTTTAAAACACCGTCCTGTAACGTGGGAATGAGTGGCCAACTCAGTGGAACAATAAAGCATAGGTTAACATGTTATCAATTCAGTCAAGCAGTAATGATAAAGCAGTACAATCAAACAATTCTAACTACTCTTATTTAATGCAAGTATGAAATGACATGATGTATGCCCTTGCCAAACCACCCCCATGCGACACCATCTTACGTTCGCGGCATGCATTCATCCCTCAATGCTCCACATCTTCCAGGCACATGCAATGCTATGATGAGCATGATTATTGAGTTATTATTAGTCTATTTTAATCAGCAGGATTGGGAAACTAAGGTACCTCCCTTGTATCATTCCCAAACATGATCCATTCTAGGGTCGCCACTCCTAGATAATCTTATACGATATTACGGTTTGAGAGGCATCGCGAAGCTATCACAAAGGGCTCGTCACCCGTCAGCACGGATATAGATCTCACCGTATGCGGCTCAATTGCTGGCCGTTAGCTCGAATACAAGTCTCACCGTACTCGGCTCAATCACTGGCCGTCAGCTCGAATACAGGTCTCACCATATTCGGCTCAACTCATGCTCTAGTTACTGCGAAGAGCTCATCGCCAATCACAGATTTTAGAGTATGCTCGAGGTCACTCCACTAACGTCCTACCAACTGGCAGTCTATTTTCGAAGCCTGACCAGTCCACTTATTGACAATGGGACCCGGATGCAACCCGACTGATGACCACAGCCAAGCTACGCTAGTGTAGGCCGACAGCTCGATTATAGTGTCCCATACCACCATAATCGGCTCACGAGTTTGGTTGCTCAATGGTCACTATGGGGAGGCACATGGCCCTAGCGTAGGCCGACAGCTCGACCACGGTGTCCCATACCACCATGCCCGGCTCATGAGTCTTAGCGAATCGAGGTACCATGGTTAGAGGGGATTTCAATGGTAAGTTTAGTACCCTAAGTTCAAGCAGAGGCGTCCAAACATGGTGAACATACATAAGACAGATTGGGTTACTTGACGAGCTCGGCTAGCTCGAGCGCACAACAAGTTGAACGATATGAAGCGCATAAGCACTTCGTGTGGCCAACCACTATCGCCAACCGAAGTACGACTCGGGTTCGTCGAACACATCTCACATGGCAAATGAATCTCAGCCACGAATTCAATCCCGTTACCGATTACCTGGACTATAATCATAGCCCAATCACATTCAATTACAGATAGTTAAAGCAGTAATGGATCAAGGTTCAAATCATACAATCAAAGTCTGATATTATCCGTTTAGGGCTACTAGGGCTGTTGCACGCACTCGTTGCTCCACTCCCCCATCACCCATGACGGATCATACAACGTAAACATGAATTTAAACATATGCATTACATAGATAAAATCATACAATCAGTTGAGCATGTTATGAAGCACAATACAAGCATGAGTTTGTACATATTCAATTCGTAATCACACAGCTATCCAAGGAAATCATACACATAGTTAAAGGAGTTGAGAATCATATCTCAACACCCTTATACATTTCAATTTACTAACTACTACTCATTCAAACGTTTTAACAAACACTTAGACTACATACACCAACATACATGACATATGTTGATCACATAGGTATAAGGCCAAATCCTTTCACTAGGGAGTTACCCCAATCTAACATGCATACACCCACGACGGATAGTCATGGCAAGCAGGAATCCAAGTTCTATATTCATTCAGTCATTTCCACAAACACTTGGGCCACACATTTTAGCATATATAGTGTATATTGGTCGTGGCGTGATTTAGTGCAAATCTTTTCGTCAAAGGGGTATCGCCAATATAACAATCATATATCCATGACAATTAGTCATGGCGAGCATGAATGAGAATTCTATACTCATTCAGTCATTTTCACAAACACTTAGAATACACTATTTTAACATACATATTGTATATTAGCAAAAGCATGTATTAGGGCGAATCCTTTCGCCAAACAAGTATTTTATCCATATATAATATATCAATACATCAAATAATCATGGCAAATACATTTCCAAAATTTATACGTATACGGTACTTTCTACAAATACCTAGAGTATGTAAAATTCCATATTCTTCATCTTTAATCGAAACGAAAAACAGACAACACTTTGTACATGTACAATTGCATGTAGATCATGAATCTATCATTATCTAACATTGAAACCATTGAAAACCATAACCTATACACCTAAAGTCCGCACCTTTTATCGTAGAATCGTAAAGAATACGATAGGTTTGCTAAGCTTCCGTCTACGGCAGTTTGGCAACCTATAGAGCGAAATAGGTTAGCTATTTCATAACCTACAACCTATACAACCCCAAAACAGATTAGGGTTAGGGTTTCTTACCTAGAAACAAAGTCGGAATCGTCGGGAAAGCGATGAGAATGGTGCGGTTGAGCACGGATAGCAGCAGGGAAGAGTGGCAGGGAGATTCTCTCACTTCTCTCTCACTTTCTCTCTCTTTTCTCTCTTCTCTCTCTAGGGTTTCTCTCAAATTCGTATGGCTGTGAGAGAGAGGTTTCTAAGGTCCTTATATAGCCTAAAAACACTCCAAAATAGACTTCAGGTCAAGGTATACTTAGGTTATAACCAAAGCAGAACTGTTTCAGCTCAACGGAGGACTTCTGGCGGGCCTCCTTGAGCCAAAGGTCGGACTTAAGCTCACCGAAACCGGATCTATTTTTAGTTAAGTTTTCATTTCGATCGGATTTCCAGATCGCACGTGGCAGACTAGTTTCAGTTCAATGGTCAGTGGATCTCGATCGGAGATTCCGAGTACATGGTTATGTTTGGGAAAATATCCCTGATCCGAGGGTGTAATTTGGTCTGATTCTGACGGTCTAGTTGCTTAAAACTGATCCGTAAGCGAGAGGTGCCAGATTTCATAAATTTCTATTTTATTTTGAATTAATTTCGCATTTCTCACACTCACCGCTCCGAGCTCAAGCGAATAGCGCTGGGACACTATCTGGATTTGATTTCCGAGATGCTTGTCAAGCCCAGCAAGGCGGTCCTAATTCCTTAACTTCATGTTAATCCGACTTCCGACGTGCGGTCCAGATCTGATACAGAGTTTCGTGAGGCTCCCGAGAGCAGCCGGGTAATGAGATTGAACCTAGATTTTAGGGTAACCTAGCATCAATGATTCTACAAGTTTTGGGTCTTGCAGATCGTATTTAAAGTGATTGGTGCTAATTTCACAGGCACTCTATTTTAATACTAGCTAAATCTCACCTAATTTCTAAAGGATTTAGTCCTGAGTGATTTAGGTCTAAGGTGGTACTTAGGCCTTTGTAGCAATGTTTAGTTTAAGTATTGTTCTTCATCACCTAAACTTTAAGATAGTGTCTAATGTGAAAGTACTTAGAAGGATTTAAAGAACGAGGTAGTGAAAGGTGAGATTTGTGAAGAAAATGGTTTGAAAAGGGATTTGAGGCTTTAATTGAGTGTTTGAGAAGTTAAACCGGTGTTAGGATTGACCCATCGCCTAAGGACGTCTAATTCCAGGTTTGGAAAAAATCCGGGCTGTTACATCGTGCCTGAGTAGTAAATTTAGCAACTTAACTCATAATTAGTTATTAACACAATGGTAAACAAAAGATGGGCATAGATAACTGAACTAGAGAGTGTCAAGGTAAACATAAGAAATAAAATGAAGTCTCAATCCCTCAGGTGGGGATACAAAACCATGGTAAAGCAAGATATACAAAACATAGACTAGCAAATGTAGAAAATTCATATGTTTTCTGCTCCCTACCAAGCACTAAGTTATGCCCCTAACCCTCACCATACTCCTAAGATCCTTGCATATGTCAAATGGAAGGCGTCAGAGGCCTATGTAATAAAGAAATACCCCAAGATTAGCATGTGGCATAATAGCCAAGCATGGTTATGATTAAAACTATAATTTACAATATATAATTTATACATATTATTCATGTAATGCAATGAAATGTGACAATGTGGCATATAGATCACATAAGGCGAATCATATATAATGCGTAGGGGCGTAGGAACTAAACTCAAGTTTGATGGATGTGCATCTAGCTAGCATGTGACAACCGTAGTGGTTAACTCACCGGTAAAGTATGAAAAGGCACGTCCATACTAACTAGCTACTCGATAAAATCTACAATATAAAAGGGACACCCATAGTAAACTAACCAGCTAGTAAAAAGCTCAAAAGTACGTCCATATAGGTTAGGTGCTTGGTAAAATCTACATTCCTCGGATGCCTATCATCAACCACTAATGACTTAATATAAGCATAAGCTAACCTACCATAATTATAAGTTGGAGATGCGTATCCCATCAGCATGCGATGCCCATAGTGGCTAACTAGGTGGTAAAGTATAAAGAAAAATACGCCCGCACTACGTAAGCACCCAATAAAATCTTCATGCTTTAGATATATTTCTCCAACCATTATTAAGATAAGTAAAAACAACTAGTATATAAGAAACCAAAATCATGAAAAAAACCCCGCCCTCTATTTCATTATTACAGCCCCAATCTCTCTCTCTCTCTATTTCTCTCTTTCCCTCTCCCTCTCCCTCTCCCTTTAATAGAAATAGTGATTCTCGAGCCTTTAATTTAATTGAGCTTCTGACGATTGGATTTTATAGGTTTAGAGCTGCTAGAGCTCTGATATGGTCTGTATTTTTAGGGATTTTCCAGTTTTATGGCATTTTCTAAGATCGAAAGCAATTTTTCAAACTGGATTTAGGGGTTATTGTGCAAAAATGGTATGAAGAGGGGGTTTAGGGACCTAAAGATATGATTCCCATCGAGTTGATTTGATTTCATTTCATACGTTCTCGAGAGGAAAAGGAAATGTCCATTCTCTGAGTAATGAAAATTGATTTCATCACTGATTTTGGATTCCACAAACGATGGGAACCACTACATCAGAGGAAATCAATTTCTTTTTCTGGTGAATCTTGTTCTCCACCAATCTAAGCAGGCTCTGAAGTGATGTGTTGATGCAAAAATCTGGTCCGCCGTTTTTAAACCTTCAAGTACCTGCATAAGGGACAAACAAAGGAGACCCTGACTAGTGCAGGCGACCCTCCGATGCCTAAGTTAGGCAAGGAATCTGGATCTGGTCGAGTAAGGGTTTTGGGTGAGAGACTCTGTGTACCTTTCACCATTAAAGATGCTCCTATTTATAGTTGAGGAGAGGCAGTGATGTAAAGAAGATCTCCCTATTTAGTAGGCACGTATTATAGAGGGATTCGAATCCCGAACGCGTGAGGAAAATTTCTAAGATCCTTGGCGAAGATCTCGGGATCCCGAGCGTGTCATAGATATCCTCCAAGATCTTTGGAGAAGATCTTGGGCAGATGTCTCTTAGATAAGATCTGATTATTCAGAATCAGCGGAGATATGCAGTAGGAGGTCGAGGTGGTCTTAACCGACTCGACCTTGGGGCAGTATGTCGACTTGCCTCAAGAGTCCGAGGTGGACTTGGCCGACTTGATACTCGGATGAGCTTCGAGCCTTTCCTTATCATTAGCTAAATGGCAGACCTGCCGACCTGCCTCAAGAGTCTAAGGTGATCTTTGCCAACCTGGATACTCAGATGAGTTTCGATCCTCCCTTTATCATTGGGTAGATGGCCGACCTGCTGACCTGCCTCAAGAGTTCAAGGTGGTCTTGGCCGACCTGCCGACCTGCCGACTTGCCTTCATATGTAATAGGGTACCGACCTCTCTTCCTTGGCCATTGAGGAGCTCATTGGTCATGACCGGCACTAGCCGACCTCATGTCCCGCAGAGATGTCCGAGCTGACCTCTTCTCTTTAGCCAGTCCATTTTTACACATAATAGTAAGCCCCCTACTTTCGAGCTTGCGTAACGAGCTTGGGAAGTAAGTTGGTTTTGGCGAGGTCAGACATTTTAGGCGAGTTGGAGCATTGGGGTGAGCTCTTCCTTTTATTAGGGGAATTATGCTTTGTCGAATAGATGTGTTAGCTGCAATGACCCCTTCAAGAGGGGCCAAGCAGTTTACTCGTGAGAATTACTTTCCCTTACACTAAGAGATCCTCATTGTAGATCATGTAATCCGAGTGGTGTTACCAATTAGTGGTCCGACATCTTTTTTAAGGGTCAGATGACTGGTGAGGACTGTTTTTCCCTTGCACTAAGGGAAGTTCTCAGTAGTTCGTGCAATTCCAAAAAGAGATTTTCTTCCCGATTCGGGGAAGCTCTTCCATAGTAGAATTCATGGTAGAGGACTTTTTTCCTTGCACTAAGGGAAGTCCTCATAGTCAATTTTGTAGCTCAGATAGTCGAAATTTGAAAAAACTTATCTTCCCCTGACCTGAGGAAGTTCTTTTATTGTAGAAATCATCAAATAGTAGAAAGCACGACGGTAGTGTTGCGATCATCTTTTTCCTTTTAGAAAGGGAGGTCACTCTTGTTGAGGTCGGTTAGTCGACGCGCTCCTGGTCAGCGGACTTCTTGAGTCGTCAGGAGTAGTAGATCTTTAGGTGGTCAGCATGCCATAGGCGAGGTAAGAGCCCCCCATGTCTTCTAGTTGATAAGTCCCTCAGTATTTGATGTCGAGGTCAGAATTGGTTGATGAGCCTTATTACCGAGTTTGGTTAATTGGTTTAGCTTGGTCGTCAGGTTTCCTTGCTTAACTCGGCTTCTTTCAGTACCTGCTTAGGCTTGGTATTCAAGGGAGTGTACTGATGGAAGCGACTTTCTAGATGTCGGTTGGTATGCTGGTAGGACTACGTACTGTGCTCAGTAGATGATTCAGGAAGATCTAGAATGGCTGTAGTAAATGATTTAGGAAGAATTATGTAAGACCTGTATCCTAGACTGTATTGTTCAGTAGACTCTCGCGATCCTCCCTGTCGAATTCTAACAACCCGCGACCTGTAATCGGTGTTTGTGTGCAACCCTAAGTCGTATCCTGTAGATCTGAGTCGGCTTGACCCGAGAATTGTACCCTTGCGACCGTACCGTCGCCACAATTCGAACGTCGCGTCTTGCACGTCGATGTGATACCCAGGCTAGGAGATGTGGGCCCGCATTTATCTAAAAGAAATGCCGCGCATTTGTAATCCCGAGAACAGAATCTCTACAACCAATCAAATCAATCCCATCAATCAATCAAGTACAACACCCATATCTCTCTCACCCAAAAGTTAACACAACTATACCTCCTAAGTACACCCATCACTCACACTCATCCATCTCCCTTACATCACTCCTCTCTCCCTCTCTCATTCTCAATCCATTCCAAGCAATTCTCAAGAGAGAGAACCGTCCAATCTCTAAGGAGAGCCTAGTGTGGCCCACTTTCTACCCCAAGGTCTTTCATCTTAGCCCTTCAATCATCATCATCTTTCATCAAAGAGGGAGCTTAGGAGCTTAGCATCCCAAGGAGCCTAGAAGATTTGCAATCGGTGGGTGATCCTAAAATTTCCACCGTTGATTTTATTTGAGGGCCCACTTGTGGTGGGACACACTTGATGTATGTGTTGCAACACTTGGAGAAGAGCTCATAGTGGCGGAGCTCCTCCCTCACACACATGTCTCTCCCTCTCTCTCTCTCTTGATGTGTGGCCCACCTGATGATGTATGTACTTCATCCATGCCATCCAGCCATGCGGGGCCCACCTTAAGGTCGCATCTCATCCAGACCTGAAAGTGCCCTAGTTTGTCAATTAGCATGAGTGTTGAGTCTGCAAGACAAAGGAGCCCCATAGGAAGATTGATCAAGCGTCTACCTCAACTGGATGTGTGCCTGAACTCGTCACAGGTAAATCTTGGCCTCACATCCCATGTCCCAAAACACCAGGTAATTAAAACCCTTAAAATTGCATAACAAACCTAGGATTTTTTGTTAGAAAACTTTTTAAACAGAACAGGAAAATCTTTAAGTTTTATACCTTTGTCGATTTATCGATACAGGCTCGATGAAATCGAACCCTGTTATCGATGTCCTCAAAGCTCACTCGATATTATCAAAATGAGGACTCATGATGTCCAACAACCACAAAGATCTCTGGACTAAATTATCGATGAATCGATGGACTTCTCGATTTAATTGAAGTTTGAATCTCGAGTCCATCAAGTCGATTCGATAAAATCGACATTTGGTCTGTTGTGTCCAAAAAGCTACTAAGGAAAATCAAGTGATTCTCGATATATCGAAGGGCTCCTCGATATCCTCGAAATTCAAATCTCGATGATATCGACAGACCTTTGATGATATCGTTTTGGGACACAAATCTATCCAGTAAGTTTTTCAGGTTGTTTTTCTTGGATCGAGGGTTACTCGATAAAATCGATATTCAAATATCGATCATATCGAGGCTAGGTCGATGTCATCGAAATAGGACAAAAACTGTCCAGCGAGCCTATAGGAAAACTCCTTGGACTTATTGATGAATTGACACTACCATCGATATCATCGACATTCAAATTCCAATGATATCGAGTGATGCTCAATCATATCTTAGACCTGAAATATTTCAAAGGAAAGCGCTCTCACATTTTCAAATGTTGAGGAATCAAACCTCGTGTCGATGAAATCGGAGTTCTAAATCCGATGACATCGACGCATGTTCGATTTCCTCGACCAGTTGGCAAAAGGTTTCAATAGCATTTGATAGATGAGTTCGTATCATCGAGCGGTCAGTCAATGTTATCGAGAGTATACGCTCGATGATATCGACCCTGCTCGATGATATCGAACTCTGTCAAAAATCTTACCATTTTATATCTGTTGGAACCTTTTGCCTATTTAATGAGAGCTTGTCCTTGGTTGTTGGTAGAGAAAATAGAGAGTGCTTTTGAGTTTTTAAACCAATATCATATACCCAAAGCCTTTTCTCTCATGAGAGTTCATCCTCCAATCCACCCTCATCATTGACATTCAAATAGAGTGGATTGGGGAATGAACTTCCGCATTCAAGGATCCTACAGCTACTACCTTAATGGCAAATCATTAAGCTGGGATACCTTGAATACATAGATGATTAGAATCGTTCTATCTCCCTTATAGGAAAACATTTAATAGAGTAGGATTCCATCATAACCTTGACCCAACCCGTCGCCATGTATTGGTACATCTTCTGAGTTGCGGTTCAAGGAAGCTGAAGATTCTTCGTCATCGAAGGAGGAGATCTTTGACAACACGCTGAATGGGGCTCATCTACTTATCTGCAAGTCATTAGAGTCCAGAGGACCCTTGTGATCATTCCTTATGTAGGATTGGGTCTAAGGTGTTTCTCACCCCCTTCAAGTCCTCGTAGGCGACCTCCGACAGGAGTGTACATGGTGGGTGCTTTGTGTTGACCCTTGCTTTGTGGAGAGCATAAACTCTTAGGTTCTTGTGTAGGTCCTTGACCTATGTAATCTAAAACTTATGTGCTTTGTGTTGACCCTTGCTCATGGGAGCATAAACTAGTGAGGTTCTTTGAGTGGATCCTTGGCCTATGTGGCCTAAAAGTTGGGTGTTGTGTGTTGACCCTTACTCGTGGGAGCATAAACTGTGTCGTGTATACACGTTGTGTCAGCCTAAGTGTAGGTTGTACTGGTTAGAGGTGAACCTGATTTAAAACCTCCGGTTTGAGGTGATCCTGGTTTAAAACCTCCGGTTTGAGGTGAACCTGTTGTGAAACCTCCGTTAGTGAGATTCGGTACACTCAAGGGTTGAGTGAGTCCGCTGAAAGTGGAGTAGACAAGTAGTCGAACGACTATAAAAATAACGGTGTTTGAGATTGTTATTTGCTTCTATTGCTTGTGTGATTTCCCTAAATGCTTTTATAATTGATTATCTGAGATCACACCTCACACACAGTGACGTCCATCATAAACTATGCTCTGCATCTTGTTTATCTTTCACGTAGTGTTATGACTGGATCCTCTACTTGGCTTGGAAGCCATTAGAGTTATTTTGAAGTAATCCAGATACATGCATATTCTCTTAGGATACGATTGATAAGATTTTAAAATATCATAAAATAATAAAAAGTCCTATTCACCCCCTCTAGGACATATTGGCGTATTCCCACTTCAACTAAAGCAGTCATGTAACATCCCGGATTTTCGCCAACCTGGAATTAGACGTCCTTAGGCGATGAGTCAATCCTAACACGGGTTTAACTTCCCAAACGCTCAATTAAAGCCTCAAATCCCTTTTTAAACCATTTTCTTCACAAATCTCACACTTCACTACCTTGTGCTTTCAATTTTTCAAAGCACTTTCGCCCTAGACACTAACTTAAACTAGCTATGTAGTAAAACTTGGATCACTTTATATACAAACTACAAAGGCCTAAGTACCATCTCAGACAGAAATCTTACAGTACTAAATCCTTTAGAAATTAGGTGAGAATTAGCTAGTGCTAAACTAGAGTGCCTGTGAAATTAGCACCAATCGCTTTAAATACGATCTGCAAGACCCAAAACTTGTAGAATCATTGACTCTATGTTACCCTAAAGTTTAGGATCAAACTCATTACCCAGCTACTCTCGGGAATGACTTGAAACTTCGTATTAGGTCTAGACAGCACATCGGAAGTCCGATTCAAACGAAGTTAAGGAACTAGGACCGCCTCACTGGGCTTGACAACCACCTCAGAAATCAGGTCCAGCCGATGTCCCACGGCCATTCGCTTGAGTCCGGAGCGAGGGAGTGTGAAAATCACTCTTTCCTTTACGAAATAAATATATGGAATAGTGATCTAGCACCATTCGCTTGCGGATCAGTATTAAGCAACCAGACCGTCAGAATCAGACCAGATTACACCCTCGGATCAGGAAAAATTTTAGGAACATTTACATGTACTTGGAATTTCGGATCGTGGCCCACCGACCGTTGAACTGAAAATGGTCCGCCACGTGCGATCTGGGAATCCGATCGAGTCGAAAGCGTAATCCCACGTAGATTCATGTGTTGAGAGCTTAAGTCTGACGTTTGGCTCAAGGAGGGCTACCAGAAACCCTCTTTTGAGCTGGAAAAGTGCCGAAATACCTATAATAGTCGTACCCCTTGAACAAGAGTCTATTTCGGTGAGTTTTGAGACTATATAAGGACCTTAAACCCTCTCTCATGGCAGCCATACGAATTTGAGATTTGAGAGAGGGAAAAGGAAGAGAAAGTGTGGGTGTTGTGGGAAGATCTCCCCGCCGCTCTACCCTGCTGCTATCGGAACTTAACCACCTCATTCTTGTCGCTTTCCCGGCGATTCCGGCATCATTTCTAGGTAATAAACCCTAACCCTAACCTGTTTGGGGGATTTGATAGTTGTAGGTTATGAAATAGCTAACCTATTTCCTTCTCTAGGTCGCCTAGTTGTCGTATACGGAAGCTAGACAAACCTATCGATTCCGTTGCGATTCTACGACAAAAGGTGCGGACTTTAGGTGTATAGGTTATGGTTTTTAACGCTTTCAATGCCAGATAATGATAGATTCATGATCTGCATGCAATTGCACATGTACAAAGTGCTGTCTGTTTTCCGTTTCGATTAAAGATGAAAAATATGGAATTCTACATACTCTAGGTATTTGTAGAAAGTACGGTATACGTATATTTTTTGGAAATGTGTTTGACATGTTTATTTGTTGTATAGATATACGATATATGGATAAAATACTTATTTGGCGAAAGGATTCGCCTAAATACATGTTTTACTTATATACACTATGTATGTTGAAATTGCGTATTCTAGAAAATACTGTATACGTATAAATTTTGGAGATGTATTTATCATGATTATTTGCTGTAATAATATATTATATATGGATAAAATACTCGCTTGGCTAAAGGATAGCCCTAATACATGTTCTGCTAACATGCACCATGTATGTTGTAATAGTGTATTCTAAGTGTTTGTGAAAATGACTGAATGAGTATGGAATTCTCATTCGTGCTCGCCATGACTAATTGTCATGGATTCATGATTTATGTATTGGCGATGCCCCTTTGACGAAAGGATTTGCCTTAAGTCACGACACGGCCAATATACACTATATATGCTAAAATGTGTGGCCCAAGTGTTTGTGGAAATAGCTGAATGAATATGGAACTTGGGTTCCTGCTTGCCATGACTATCCGTCGTGGGTGTACGCGTGTTATGATTGGGGCAACTCCCTAGTGAAAGGATTTGGCCAAATGCCTATGTGATCGACATATGTCATGTATGTTGATGTATGTTTGTTTAAGTGTTTCTTGAAATGTCTGAATGTGTAGTAGTTAGCAAATTGTAATGTATAAGGGTGTTGAGATATGATTCTCAACCTCTTTTAACTATGTGTATGATCTCCTTTGATAGTTGTGTGATTAGGAATTGAACATGTACAAATTCATGCTTGTGTTGTGATTCATAACATGCTCAACTGCTTTCTGATTTTAACTATGTAATGCATATGTTTAAATTTCTATTTACGTTGTATGATCCGTTATGGGTGATGGGGGAGCGGAGCAACGAGTGCGTGTAACAGCCCTGGCAGCCTTAAACGGATAATACCAGACTTTGATTGTATGATTTGAATCCTGATCCATTACTGCTTTATCTATCTGCAATTGATTGTGTTTGGGGCTATGATTATGGCCCAGGCAATTGGTAACGGGATTGAATTCGTGGCTGAGATTCATTTGCCACGTGGGATGTGTTCGACGAACTCGAGTCGTGCGTTGCCTGTCGGCAGTGGCTAGGCCACACGAAGTTGTTTATGCACTTCATGTCGTGCAGCTCAACGGGCGATCGTGCTAGTCGAGCTCATCAAGTAACCCGATCTGCCTTATGCATGTTCACCCTGTTTGGTCGCTACTGCTTGAACCTAGGGTACCAAACTTACCAGTGGCGATCCCGTTTAACCATGGTACCTAGATCCGCTAAGTCGCATGAGCCGGGCATGGTGGTATGGGACACTGTGGTCGAGCTGTCGGCCTACGCTGGGGCCATGTGCCTCCCCGTAGTGATCATTGCGCAACCAAACTCGTGAGCCGAATATGGTGGTATGGGACACTGTATTCGAGCTGTCGATACTTATGGCGAGAGCCGAGTACGGTGAGACCTGTACTCGTGCTGACGGGCGACGAGTCCTCTGTAGTATCTTCGAGTATACTCCAAGGGCTGTGATTGGCGACGAGTCTTTCACAGCAACTAGAGTATGAGTTGAGCCGAGTACGGTGAGACCTGTATTCGAGCTGACGGCTAGTGATTGAGCCGAGTACGGTGAGACCTGTACTCGAGCTGACGGTCAGCAATTGAGCTGCATACGGTGAGATCTGTATCCGTGCTGACGGGTGACGAGCCCTTTGCGATGCCTTCGCGATGCCTCTCGAACCATAATACCGTATGAGATTAACTAGGATTGACGACCCTAGAATGGATCATGTTTGGGAATGATACAAGGAAGGTACCTTAGTTTCCCAATACTGCTGTTTGAAACGGACTAATAACAACTCGGAAATCATGCGCATCATTACACCGCATGTGCCTTGTAGATGTGGAGCACTGAGGGAGTTATGCATTCGCGAACGTAAGATGATGTCGCATGAGGGTGGTTTGGTAAGGGCATACATCATGTCATTTCATACTTGCATTAAATAAGAGTAGTTAGAATTGTTTGATTGTACTGCTTTATCATTACTGCTTGATTGAATTGACAACATGTTAACCTATGCTTTACTGTTCCACTGAGTTGATCACTCACTCCCACGTTACGGGACGGTGTTGTACACACCAACCAGATTTGTTGAGTTTCAGGTGATGGCGATGCTTGTGAAGCAGAGCCGGACTACTTCTATGATGATAGGAGGAGTTCTCCTATCTGTATCTCTCTGGCAGGTCAATGAAGACCTGATATTGTATTGACGGGGCTATGGTACTTGGGATAAGAGACATTACACTTCCTCACATTTGGTATATTTTAAAACTGTACTTGTAATTATTTAACCTGGTAATGTTATCACACTCTGGAGACTCATCATAGTTTATATATTTTATCTATCTATCACAGTCTTCCGCTTGCAAATTTAACTGTCTCTGGAGTATGATATGCTGTTTTGGCTTAATCTCACTCATGTTCAATGCACGAATACAGTCAACATTCAATCATCATTCATTTTGTTGCATAAGTGATGTTCTGGAACTCGGGAGTTGAGTTTATGCTCGACCCCCGAATTTTAGGGCGTTACAAGTCATTACCACAATTTCATTTGGTATCAGAGAGGGTCTCTCTTAAGGGCTTCATCGCCTAGAGAGTGATCTTGACTGAAGTTGGAATCATGTCCAAGAATGTATTAGAGGGTGTGAAATATTGGAACAATTGCCTAGTAATCCATACTGCTCTGAAAGTTGGCAAAAGTTCAAAATGGTACCTTTACAGCAGATGATCCAGACACATGGCTGGTGATCAAACTCATTTCTGTGAGTATTCAGACTTTGATGGTGGATCAGTCACATTTGGAGATGGTAGCTCCGCCAGAATTATTGGACAAGGAACGATAGCTATCCCAGGTCTTCCAAAAATAAAAGATTTTCTCTGTGTAGAAGGTCTGAAACATAATCTCCTTAGTATCTCCTAAATCTATGACAAAGAACATTTGGTCACCTTCTGAAATGATGTGTGTAGGATCTTAGACCATACACGAAAATCTATCATAAAAGGTTTACGTACTAGTGATAACTGTTACGTTATTGAAAGTACAAATGAGAGTGTACTGTCCACAAAATGTAACATGGCTGTAAAGAGTGAATCGAAATTGTGGCACCAAAGATTGGGACATATTCACTACTGAAATTTAGCCAAGCTAAGCTAAAAAATTTTGGTTAGAGGACTTCCCAAGATTAGAAAAGAAGAAAAAGTTGTATGTGGTGATTGTCTAAAAGGTAAATAGATAAAAGTTGGTGACAAAGAGACAACCACCATAGCAACAGCAAAACCTTTGGATCTATTACATATGGACTTAGTTGGTCCGACCAAAGTGAAAAGTCATTGCAAGAAAAGATACTTCCTAGTGGTAGTAGATGATTACACCAGATTTACTTGGGTCGCATTTCTTCAGGAGAAATCAGATGCCTTTAATGAATTTGTAATCTTAGCAAAGCAACTTCAAAATGAAAGAGGATATTGCATAAATTGCATCAAGAGTGATCATGGTGGTGAATTTGAAAATGAGCTATTTGAAAGGTGCTGTGAAGAGAAAGGAATCTGTCATGAATTTTCAGCCCCAAAAACTCCACAACAAAATGGAGTCGTTGAAAGGAAAATTCGAGTATTGTAGGAAATGGGGTCAGTTATGTTAAATGGAAAAGATATGGCGAAGAGTTTCTGGGCTGAAGCTGTCAACACTGCCTGTTACATCATAAATCGAGTTTATCTTAGAGCAGGTTTGAATAAAACTCCATACGAATTATGGTATGGAAAACAACCTAGTGTGAAATACTTTCGTGTTTTTGGAAGTAAATGTTATATCTTGAGAGACAGAGATCACCTAGGGAAATTTGAGTTTAAAAGTGATGATGGTATCTTTCTGGGGTATACCGCAAATAGTTGTGCTTATAGAGTGTACAATTTAATGACCCTCACTATTCAAGAATCAGTCATTGTAGTGATCGATGACCAGCCTCATGAAGGAGATAGTCCCTTGAATGAATTAGTAGATAATGTAGATTCATGAATTCTAGATAAATCAGATAACAAATCTCCATCATCTGATGAACCACAACTAGCATCTAACATACCCATCATTAAGGAACATCCTCGAGAGCAAATTATTGGAGATCCCAATGATGGTGTAAGAACTCGACGGCAGATAGAAAATATCTATAGTCATTTCCGCTTTACCTCAAAGATTGAACCCAAGAATATTGTGGAAGCTCTTTAAGATGAACACTGGATAAATGCTATGCAAGAAAAACGTCAACAATTCTAGAGAAATGAGGTATGACAATTGGTTTCCAGGCCACTCAATACAAATGTCATTGGAACCAAATGGGTCTTCAAGAATAAATCCGATGAATTTGGCAATGTGATCAGGAACAAAGCAAGGCTAGTAGCTCAAGGGTATTCACAGATAGAAGGCATTGATTTTGATGAAAAATTTGTTCATGTAGCCCATCTTGAGTCTATTAGAATACTTATGTTAGTTGCTTATGCGTTGAAATTTAAACTATTTTAAATGGAAGTAAAAAGTGCATTTCTAAATGGGGACCTTGATGAAGAAGTTTATGTCGAACAACCTATGGGATTTTTGGATCCTAAGTATCTCCATCATATTTATAGTCAAAACAAAGCACTTTATGGTCTCAAACAAGCACCTCGTGTTTGGTATGAACGATTGACAAAATTTCTTCTGGATCACAAATTTTGCGGAGGTAGTGTGGATAAAACACTATTTACTCAAATGACAAAGGGTTCATTGTTTATTGCACAGATCTATGTGGATGATATAGTCTTTGGTTCAACTGTGAAGATACTGCGTACAAATTTGCCGATCTCATGAAATCAAAATTTGAAATGAGTATGGTTGGCAAATTGAACTTCTTTTTAGGCTTACAAGTGAAGCAATTAAATGATGGAATCTTCATATGTCAGACCAAATATGCAAATGATCTGGTGAAAAGATTTGGAATCTGGTCGTACTTATCGTACTCCTATGAGCACCACACTCAAACTTTCCAAAGATGTTAATAGCAAGAGTGTGGATCAACATCTCTATCGGAGTATGATAGGAAGCCTATTATATCTCACAGTCAGTCGTCCAGATATATCTTTTAGTGTGGGAGTGTGTGCTCGCTATCAAGCAGATCCTAAGGAATCCCGCCTAACGACTATTAAGAGAATCATTAAAGACATCAAAGGAACTACCTCTTTTGGGCTGTGGTATCCATTTGAAACATCCACCACCATTACTGGATACTCTGACGCCGACTGGGCTGGAAATTTGGATGATCGAAAATCGACAAGTGGATGATATTTTTATATTGGAAATTGTCTGGTCTCCTAGCAAAGAAAGAAGCAAAATTCAATATTCTTGTCCACTGTCGAGGCTGAATATATTGCTACAGGAAGTTACTATGCACAACTTCTTTGGATGAAACAAATGTTGTTGGATTATGGAATTGAGCAACCCACAATGAGTCTTTTCTGTGATAACACAAGTGCTATCAACATCTCAAAAAATCCTGTTCAACATTCTCAGACCAAACATATTGACATTCATCATCATTTTATCCGAGAACTTGTTGAAGATAAGATTATTATGTTGGATTATGTGTCTACAGAAAAACAATTGACCGATATCCTAACAAAACCTCTTGATACAAACAGTTTAGTGATCTTCAAAAATCAATTGGGGTATGTGCTCATTGATGATATCTCAGTAAAAATGATCCACATAGGGAAATCTTCAAACTGAGATATTCATGATTAATTATCAGCAACAAATCTAATGAATTAACCCAGTTCACTTTGGGAACTAAAATGCCAAATCTTCACATTCTCAATGATATCTAGACAGTTTCGATATCATCGATATTCAAATATCGATGATATTGAGGTTCACTATCAATGCAATCGAAAGGTCTCAGGAATGTAGGGTTATAACCACTGGTCCTTCCCACAGGTCGGACCGCCTCAGTTTCCACTAGACATTTGCATCTTCCCAACCGTCATCAGCACAGTCTTCGATATCATTATGAGCCTGTTCTCGATTTCATCGATGAAGGATCAATATCATCGACGATTCTGTTATAAAAGAGAAGCATGCATTCGATCTACATCAACTCATTCCTTCTCTTCTCTGGTTGTTTCTCCCTACATTTGCCTGTCTTTTTAAGATCTTCTCACAGACTAACCATGGTGAAAAGCAAACGGTAAGCATCCTCCTCAATCATCAAAATCAAAAAATAAGCAACCTGAATCCAGTCAATCTCTTCTTAATCTAGTGGAAGGGGGTCCAACTACCGTAGTTGAACGCCTTGTCCTTAACAATGTCATTGAGCCATTTGGCATGGATCTTCTCTTGGAGGTGATAGGGTGGCAGAATATACAAAATCTTGGTGGACCTTATCAACTGGGCTTGTGTAACACCCTGAAATTCGAGGATCGAGTAGCAACTCAACGCTCGAGTTCCAGAACATCACTTATACAACATAGATGATGATGAATGAATGTTGTCTGTGTCAGTGCAATAAACATGAGTGAGATTATACCAAAACAGTAATTCATACTCCAGATCAATTGTATAAAGGCAGCGGAAGACTGAAACTATATATATAAGGTATGTAAAGAAACAAAACCATCTCAATCTCCAGAGTATGAACACTAACTGAGTAACCATATGCATGTATTGTTTCTGAATCAAAAGGTCAAAATACAACTAAAAAGATAAATCCTGAAATCCCCACGATCCAGTCAGCCTAAGCAAAGCCGTCTGAGTACTGCATGTATGAGAACTCGTCCTGGTCCTCATCGTAGTCTGGCTCAGCCTCCTGAACCGACGTATCATCTACACCTGAGACAGAGTCTGGTTGGTGTGTACAACACCGTCCCGTAACGTGGGAGTGAGTAGCTAACTCAGTGGAACAATAAAGCATAGGTAAACATGTTATCAATTCAGTCAAGCAGTAATGATAAAGCAGTACAATTAAACAATCCAACTACTCTTATTTAATGCAAGTATGAAATGACATGATGAATGCCCTTGCCAAACCACCCTCATGTGACACCATCTTACGTTCGCGACATGCGTTCATCCCTCAGTGCTCCACGTCTACCAGGCACATGCAGTGCGATGATGAGCATGATTACCAAGTAGTTATTAGTCCTTTCAAACAGCAGGTTGGGAAACTAAGGTACCTCCCTTGTATCATTCCCAAACATGATCTATTCTAGGGTCGTTAATCCTAGATAATCTCATACGACAGTATATTTCTAGGTCACTACAAAGGCTGTCAGGGCTGTTACACGCAACTGTTACACCACTCCCCCATCACCTTTTTAACGGTTCATCACTAAATTGATACAGGCCTAGTTCATACTCTATTTACTACGGTAAAACTCGTCGCCTCACCGCAGATCTAGAGTATGCTTGCGGTCACTACAAAGGGTTGTCAGGGCTGTTACT
Source organism: Magnolia officinalis (assembly GCA_021015155.1). Classification (NCBI taxonomy): domain Eukaryota; kingdom Viridiplantae; phylum Streptophyta; class Magnoliopsida; order Magnoliales; family Magnoliaceae; genus Magnolia; species Magnolia officinalis. The sequence continues at coordinate 50,402,217 of JAJHSJ010000008.1, forward strand.
CGCAAAGAGTTACACCACTCCCCCATCACCTTATCAATGTAGGCCGACAGTTCGAATATAGTGTCCCATACCACCATAATCGGCTCACAAGTCTGGTTGCTCAATGGTCACTACGGGGAGACTCGTGGCCCCAGTGTAGGCCGACAGCTCGACCACGGTGTCCCATACCACCATGCCTGGTTCATGAGTCTTAGCGGATCGAGGTACCATGGTTAATGGGATTTCACTAGTAATTTTAGTACCCCGGGTTCAAGTAGTAGCGTCCAAACATGGTGAACATACATTAGACATATCGGGTTACTTGACGAGCCTGACTAGCTCAAGCGCGCGATCAACTGAACGACATGAAGTGCATAAGCACTTCGCATGGCCTAACCACTGTCGCCAATTGAAGTACGACTCAGGTTAGTCAAACACATCCTTTGTGGCGAAATGAATCTCAACCACGAACTCAAGTCTAGTACCGATTGTCTGGACTATAATCATAGTCCCAAACTCAATCAATCCTTATTTAGATCATGTAGAGTAAAGCATGATAAACAAAGTAATTCAAGCCAGTTAACAAGCATGTTATAAAGCACTATATAAACAGAATACAAACACATATATTTCATAAGTAAGCGGTTAAAGTAAACAACCAACATGGAGGAAATCATATACATCTCTAAGGTAGTTGAGAATCCCATCTCAACACCTACCTAAGGCACCATCATCCAAACACTTACCCTCACAAGCATTTTCAAAAACACTTAGAATACACTATTTCAACATACATAGTGTATATTAGCAAAACATGTATTAGGGCGAGTCCTTTCGCCAAATAAGTATTTTAAGAATATATAATATATTCATATAGCAAATAATCATGGCAAACACATTTCTAAAATTTATACGTATACGGTACTTTCTACAAATACCTAGAGTATGTAAAATTCCATATTCTTCATCTTTAATCGAAACGGAAAACAGACAGTACTCTGTACATGTGCAATTGCATGCAGATTATGAATCTATCATTATCTGACATTGAAAGCATTGAAAACCATAACCTATACACCTAAAGTCCTCACCTTTTACCGTAGAATCGTAACAAATACGATAAGTTTGCTAAGCTTCCGTATTCGGCAGTTTGGTAGCCTATAGAATGAAATAGGTTAGCTATTTCATAACCTACAACCTTTAGAACTCCAAAATAGATTAGGGTTAGGGTTTCTTACCTAGAAACGAAGTCGGAATCGCCGGGAAAGCGATTAGACTTGAGTGATGAAGCTTGTAGAATGGCAGGGGAAAGTAGTAGGGAGTTTCTCCCACTTCCTCACACTTTCTCTCTCTTTTCTCTCTTCTCTCTTAGGGTTTCTTTCAAATTCGTGTGGCTGTGAGAGAGAGGGTTCTAAGGTCCTTATATAGCCTAAAAACTCACCAAAGTAGACCTAAGGTCAAGGTATACTTAAGTTATAACCAAAGAGGGTTTGTTTCAGCTCAACGGAGGACTTCTAGCGGGCCTCCTTGAGCCAAAGGTCGGACTTAAGCTCACCAACCTTGGATCTTGGTGGAGTTAATTTTTCGTTTCAGTCGGATTCCCAGATCACGTGTGGCGGACCAGTTCCAGTTCAACGGTCAGCGGATCTCGATCTGAAATTCCAAGTACATGGATATGTTTATGAAAATTTTCCTGATCCGAGGGTGTATTTGGGTCAGATTCTGACGGTCTAGTTGCTTACAAAATGTCCGCAAGCGACACGTGCCAGATTACTATTTGAGATATTTTATTTATAAAGAAAAATAAATATTTTCACACTCCTCGCTCCAGACTCAAGCGAACAGCTGTGGGACACTGTCTGGATTTGATTTCCGAGATGGTTGTCTAACCCAGCGAGGCGGTCCCAAGTCCTTAACTTCGTATTATTCGGACTCCCGATGTGCAGTACAGACCTGATACGGAGTTTCAATGTGCTCCCGAGAGCAGTCGGGTAATGAGTTTAATCCTAGATTTTAGAGTAATCTACCGTCAATGATTCTACAAGTTTTGGGTCTTGCAGATCGTATTTAAAGCGATTCAAACGGATTTCATGACTAATCTAGTTTAACACTTAGTTAACTTTGTCAAATTTCTAAAGGATTTGATCCTAAGTGATTTCTGGTCGAGGTGGTACTCGGGCCATTGCACGAAAATTTTCGAGTCGTTACAGCTTGATTCATGAATTCTTCAATAACTATCATATCATTCGTGATAATCCTCCTTGCATTCGGATCGGTCTTGTACATCACTCAAAACTTATCACTCCCATCACCATTGCACGTCTACTAAACCTCGAAGTCACTCGAATCCCCATGACAAATCGGAATCTAAATGGTTTGGGTGTTTGGGGAGAGATCACATGCATTATGTCATGACACCACTGTTCCCCGAATGATGAAAATTCTCTTCACATCAATAACCTTGGACCCTCTTTCAAAGTTCTCCATATCATCCTACGGACAAATGTGTATCCATGTGATGTAAAGGGTAGTCACCTTACTCTCTTTATACTGAATGTTCATTATGATGTACATCAAGAGATCCAAGTGTGCCTTCCGACTCTTCTACTGGGGCAGCTCATTCGTATAATCTAAGGTGATCATCAGAATACGCTGCCATTTCCTGCACTCATATGAAAACTTGCTCATTATGTGGGCCTCCCAGCCACACCAGATGACGTTCATCCAGAAGCATGGTTTGATGACGACGTAGTGCAAGAGGCACAACAGTTATGCTTCACTTCCTCTCTCCCAGCGAATAGTCCTCCCGTATAGCCGGCTGAACACAATGATCAACCCTCGTATCCATGTGGATCAAATCGTACGCCGTTGTTCAGTCCAAAGTCTATCACCAATCATCGCGATCATCACGTTAAACATCATTTGCTTACCAGGATGGCTGGCATTGAGGAACGGCTTTACAACTGTAACGCCCTGAAAATCGGGGGTCGAGCAAAGCTCAGCTCCCGAGTTCCAACGCATCACTTATGCAACACAGATAATGATGATTATGATGAGAGCATTGAAACATGAATGAGATTATACCAAAACAGCATATCATACTCCAGAGACGGTTAAATTTCAAGTGGAAGACTGTGATAGATACATAAAAGATATAGACTATGGTAAGTCCCCAGAATGTGATAAGGTTACCAGGTTAATGAATTACAAGTACAATTTCAAATTATACCAAAGGTGTAGTGTTATCTAGTCAACATCCCTATAATCCCGTTGATCAAGACACGACTCACTTGAAGTCGTCAGCATACAACATATACGAATAAGCATCATTGTCATCATAAAGGTCCGGCTCCGCCTCAGGAGTAGCGTCGCCATCTGCAATCAGACAAAGTCTGATGGGTGTTCGGAACACCGTCTCGTAACGTGGGAATGAGTGATCAACTCAGTGGAACAATAAAGCATAGGTTAACATGTTATCAAAACAGTCAAGCAGTAATGATAAAGCAGTACAATCAAAACAATCCTATCTACTCTTATTAATGCAAGTATGAATGCAGTCATGATGTATGCCCTCACCACACACTCCCTCATGCGACACCATCTTACGTTCACGGCATGCTTTCATCCCTTAGTGCTCCACATCTTCCAGGCACATGCAATGTGATGATGAGCATGATTACCGAGTTATTATTAGTCCATTTCAAACAGCAGGATTGGGAAACTAAGGTACCTCCCTTGTATCATTCCCAAACATGATCCATTCTAGGGTCGTCACTCCTAGTTAGTCACATACAATATTATGGTTTGAGAGGCATCGCGAAGGCATCACAAAGGGTTCGTCACCCGTCAGCACGGATACATATCTCACCATATGCGGATCAATTGCAGCTCGTCAGCTCGAATACAAGTCTCACCGTACTCGGCTCAATCGTTGGCCGTCAGCTCGAATACAGGTCTCACCATACTTGGCTCAACTCATGCTCTAGTTGCTGCGAAGGGCTAATCGCCAATCACAGACTTTAGAATGTACTCGAAGACACTATGAAGGGCTCGTCGCCCGTCAGCACGAATACAGGTCACACCGTATTCGGCTCTCGCCGTAAGTGTCAACAGCTCGAATACAGTGTCCCCTACCACCGTATTTGGGTCACGAGTCTAGTTGCTCAATGGTCACTACGGGGAGGCACGCGGCCCCAGTGTAGGCCGACAGCTCGACCACGGTGTCCCATACCACCATGCCCGGCTCATGAGTCTTAGCGGATCGAGGTACCATAGTTAACAGGATTTCACCGGTAAGTTTGGTACCCTAGGTTCAAGCAGAGGCGTCCAAACACAGTGAACATACATAAGACAGATCGGGTTACTTGACGAGCTCGACTAGCACGAGCGCCCGTTGAGTTGTGCGACATGAAGTGCATAAGCACTTCGTGTGGCCTAACCATTCCCGACAAGCAACTCACTACTCGGGTTCATCAAACACGTCCTACGTGGCGAATGAATCTCAGCCACAAATTCGATCCCGTTACCGACTGCCTGGACTATACAATAGCCCCAATCACATTCAACTTCAGATAGTTAAAGCAGTAATGGATCAAGATTCAAATCATACAATCCAAGTCTGATATTATCCGTTTAGGGCTGTCAGGGCTGTTGCAAAGAATCGTTACACCACTCCCCCATCACCCATGACGGATCATACAACATAAACATGAATTTAAACATATGCATTACATAGATAACATCATACAATCAGTTGAGCATGTTATGAAGCACAACACAAGCATGAGTTTGTACATATTCAATTCATAATCACACAGCTATCCAAGGAAATCATACACAGTTAAAGGAGTTGAGAATCATATCTCAACACCCTTATACATTACAATTTACTAACTACTACTCATTCAGACATTTCAACAAACACTTTAGACTACACACATCAACATACATGACATATATTGATCACATTGGTATTAGGCCAAATCCTTTCACTAGGGAGTTACCCCAATCATATGTAACGCCCTGAAAATCGGGGGGTCGAGCATAAACTCAACTCACGAGTTCCAGAACATCACTTATGCAACAAAATGAATGATGATTGAATGTTGACTGTATTCGTGCATTGAACATGTGTGAGATTAAGCCAAAACAACATATCATACTCCAGAGACAGTTAAATTGCAAGCGGAAGACTGTGATAGATAGATAAAATATATAAACTATGATGAGTCTCCAGAGTGTGATAACATTACTAGGTTAAATAATTACAAGTACGGTTCTAAAATATACCAAATGTGAGGAAGTGTAATGTCTCCTATCCCAAGTACCATAGCCCTGTCAAAATAGTATCAGGTCTTCATTGACCTGCCAGAGAGATACAGATAGGAGAACTCCTCCTATCATCATAGAAGTAGTCCGGCTCTGCTTCACAAGCATCGCCATCACCTGAAACTCAACAAATCTGGTTGGTGTGTACAACACCGTCCCGTAACATGGGAGTGAGTGATCAACTCAGTGGAACAGTAAAGCATAGGTTAACATGTTATCAACTCAGTCAAGCAGTAATGATAAAGCAGTACAATCAAACAATTCTAACTACTCTTATTTAATGCAAGTATGAAATGACATGATGTATGCCCTTGCCAAACCACCCTCATGCGACATCATCTTACGTTCGCAAATGCGTCCATCCCTCAGTGCTCCACATCTACCAGGCACATGTAGTGCGATGATGAGCATGATTACCGAGTAATTATTAGTTCATTTCAAACAGCAGTATTGGGAAACTAAGGTACCTCCCTTGTATCATTCCAAACATGATCCATCCTAGGGTCGTCAATCCTAGTTAATCTCATACGGTATTATGGTTCGAGAGGCATCGCGAAGGCATCGCAAAGGGCTCGTCACCCGTCAGCACGGATACAGATCTCACCGTATGCGGCTCAATTGCTGACCATCAGCTCGAGTACAGGTCTCACCATACTCGGCTTAATCGCTGGCCGTCAGCTCGAATACAGGCCTCACCGTACTCGGCTCAACTCATACTCTAGTTACTATGAAGGGCTCGTCGCCAATCACAGACCTTGGAGTATACACGAAGACACTACAGAGGACTCGTCGTCCGTCAGCACAAATACAGGTCTTACCGTACTCGGCTCTCGCCGTAAGTGTCAACAGCTCGAATACAGTGTCCCATACCACCGTATTCGGCTCACGAGTTTGGTTGCTCAATGGTCACTATGGGGAGGCACGTGGCCCCAGCATAGGCCGACAGCTCGACCATGGTGTCCCATACCACCATGCCCGGCTCATGAGTCTTAGCGGATCGAGGTACCATGGTTAAAAGGGATTTCACTGGTAAGTTTGGTACCCTAGGTTCAAGCAGTAACGTCCAAACATGGTGAACATACATAAGACAGATCGGGTTACTTGACGAGCTCGGCTAGCTCGAGCGCACAACAAGTTGAACGACATGAAGTGCATAAGCACTTCGCGTGGCCAACCACTATCGTCAACCGAAGTACGACTCGGGTTCGTCGAACACATCTCACGTGGCAAATGAATCACAGCCACGAATGCAATTCTTGTACCGATTGTCTGGACTATAATCATAGCCCCAAACCCAATCAAGTGCAGATAAATAAAGTAGTAATGGATCAAGATTCAACTCATACAATCAAGGTCTGGTATTATCCGTTTAGGGCTGTCAGGGCTGTTGCACGCGCTCATTGCTCCACTCCCCCATCACCCATGACGGATCATACAACGTAAATATAAATTTAAACATATGCATTACATAGTTAAAATCATAAAGCAGTTGAGCATGTTATGAAGAACAACACAAGCATGAGTTTGTACATGTTCAATTCCTAATCACACAACTATCCAAGGAGATCATACACATAGTTAAAAGAGGTTGAGAATCATATCTCAACACCCTTATACATTTCAATTTGCTAACTACTACTCATTCAGACAATTCAAGAAACACTTAAACAAACATACATCAACATACATGACATATGTCGATCACATAGGCATTAGGCCAAATCCTTTCACTAGGGAGTTGCCCCAATCATAACACGCGTACACCCACGACGAATAGTCATGGCAAGCAGGAATCCAAGTTCCATATTCATTCAGTCATTTCCACAAACACTTGGGCCACACATTTTAGCATATATAGTGTATATTGGCCGTGGCATGATTTAGGGCAAATCCTTTCGTCAAAGGGTGATCGCTAATAAAACAATCATGAATCCATGACAACTAGTCATGACGAGCACGAATGAGAATTCTATACTCATTCAGTTATTTTCACAAACACTTAGAATACACTATTACAACATACATGGTGTATGTTAGCAAAACATGTATTAGGGCTATCCTTTAGCCAAGCGAGTATTTTATCCATGTATAATATATTACTACAACAAATAATCATGATAAATACATCTCCAAAATTTATACGTATACAGTATTTTCTAGAATACGCAATTTCAACATACATAGTGTATATAAGTAAAACATGTATTTAGGCGAATCCTTTTGCCAAATAAGTATTTTATCCATATATCGTATATCCATATAACAAATAAACATGTCAAACACATTTCCAAAAAATATACGTATACCGTACTTTCTACAAATACCTAGAGTATGTAGAATTCCATATTTTTCATCTTTAATCGAAACAGAAAACAGACAGCACTTTGTACATGTGCAATTGCATGCAGATCATGAATCTATCATTATCTGACATTGAAAGCGTTGAAAACCATAACCTATACACCTAGAGTCCGCACCTTTTGTCGTAGAATCGTAACGGAGTCGATAGGTTTGCTAAGCTTCCGTATTCGGCAGTTTGGCAACCGATAGAACGAAATAGGTTAGCTATTTCACAACCTACAACTGTCTAAACCCCAAAACAGATTAGGGTTAGGGTTCCTTACCTAGAAATGACGCCGGAAACGCCGGGAAAGCGATGAGAATCAGGCGGTGGAGCCCGAATAGCGGCAGGGAAGAGTGGCAGGGAGATTCTCCCACTGCTCCCACACTTTCTCTCTCTTTTCTCTCTCTCAATCTCAAATTCGTATGGTTGCCATGAGAGAGGGTTTAAGGTCCTTATATAGCCTAAAAATTCACCGAAATAGACTTATGTTCAAAGTATACTTACATTATAACCAAATCGGTATTGTTTCAGCTCAAAAGAGGGTTTCTGGCGGCCTTCCTTGAGCCAAAGGTCGGACTTAAGCTCACTAACACTGGATCTACGTTCTATTAAGTTTTCGTTTCGGTCGGAATTCCAGATCACTCGTGGCGGACCAGTTTCAGTTCAACGGTCAGCGGATCTCGATCGGAGATTCCGAGTACATGTAAATGTGTATGAAATTTCTCCTGATCCGAGGGTGTAATTTGGTCTGATTCTGACGATCTGGTTGCTTAATACTGATCCACAAGCGAGAGGTGCCAGATTACTATTCAAGATATTTTATTTTGAAATTATTTCACATTTCTCACACTCTTCACTCCGAGCTCAAGCGAATAGCGCTGGGACACTATCTGGATTTGATTTCCGAGATGGTTGTCAAGCCCAGTGAGGCGGTCCTAGTTCCTTAACTTCGTGTTAATCGAACTTCCGACGTGCGGTCCAGATCTGATACGGAGTTTTGAGATGCTCCCGTGAGCAGCCGGGTAATGAGATTGATCCTAAGTTTTAGGGTAACCTAGCGTCAATGATTCTACAAGTTTTGGGTCTTGCAGATCGTATTTAAAGTGATTGGTGCTAATTTCACAGGCACTATAGTTTAACACTAGCTAAATCTCGCCCAATTTCTAAAGGATTTAGTCCTGTAAGATTTCTGTCTGAGGTGGTACTTAGTCCTTTGTAGTTTGTATATAAAGTGATCCAAGTTATACTACTTAGCTAGTTTAAGATAGTGTTTATGGTGAAAGTACTTAGAAAATTTAAGGGACAAGGTGGTGAAGGGTGGGATTTGTGAAAGAAATGGGTTAAAGAGCGATTTTAGACTGTGGGATTCAGTTCTGACAAGTTAATAAGGTGTTAGGAGCAACCCATTACCTAAGGACGTCTAATTCCAGGTTGGGGAAAATCCGGAATGTTACATCATAACACGCATACACCCACGACGGATAGTCATGGCAAGCAGGAATCCAAGTTCCATATTCATTCAGTCATTTCCACAAACACTTGGGCTACACATTTTAACATATATAGTGTATATTGGTCGTGGCGTGATTTAGGGCAACTCCTTTCGTCAAAGGGGTGTCGCCAATACAACAATCATATATCCATGACAATTAGTCATGGCGAGCACGAATGAGAATTCTATACTCATTCAGTCATTTTCACAAACACTTAGAATACACTATTATAACATACATAGTGTATATTAGCAAAAACATGAATTAGGGCGAATCCTTTCGCCAAACAAGTAATTTATCCATATATAATATATCAATACAGCAAATAATCATGGCAAACACATTTCCAAAATTTATACGTATACGGTACTTTCTACAAATACCTAGAGTATGTAAAATTTCATATTCTTCATCTTTAATCGAAACGGAAAACAGACAGCACTTTGTACATGTGCAATTGCATGCAGATCATGAATCTATTATTATCTGACATTGAAAGTGTTGAAAACCATAACCTATACATCTAAAGTCCGCACCTTTTGTCGTAGAATCGTAACGAATACGAAAGGTTTGCTAAGCTTCCGTATTCGGCAGTTTGGTAGCCTATAGAATGAAATAGGTTAGCTATTTCATAACCTACAACCTTTACAACCCCAAAACAGATTAGGGTTAGGGTTTCTTACGTAGAAATGACGCCGGAATCGCTGGGAAAGCGATTAGAACGAGGTGTATAGCAGCAGGGAAGCATGGCAGGGAGATACTCCCACTTCTCTCTCACTTTTTCTCTCTTTTCTCTCTTTTCCTAGGGTTTTTCTCAAATTCGTATGGCTAAAATGAGAGAGGGTTTGAGGTCCTTATATAGCCTAAAATCTCATCGAAATAGACTTCAGGCCAAGGTATACTTCGGTTATATCCAAAGTGGGTCAGTTTCAGCTCAACGGAGGACTTCTGGCGGCCCCTTTTCTGTGTGCGGTCGGACTTAAGCTCATTAACACTGGATCTAGGTATGGCTAAGTTTTCATTCTAGTCGGATTCTCAGATCACTCGTGGCGGGCCAGTTTCAATTCAACGGTCGGTGGATCTCGATCAGAGATTTCGAGTACGTGGATATGTTTGGGGAAATATCCTTGATCCGAGGGTGTAATTTGGTCTGATTCTGACAGTCAGGTTGCTCAATACTGAACCGCAAGCGACATGTGCCAGATTTCCTAAATTTATATTTTATTTTTAATTAATTTCACATTTCTCACACTCCCCGCTCCGAGCTCAAACGAATAGCGCTGGGACACTATCTGGATTTGATTTCCGAGATGATTGTCAAGCCCAGCAAGGCGGTCCTAATTCCTTAACTTCGTGTTAATCGGACTTCCGACGTACAGTCCAGATCTGATGCGGAGTTTCAATGTGCTCCCGAGAAACCGGGTAATGGGATTGATCCTAGATTTTAGGGTAATGTAGCATCAATGATTCTACAAGTTTTAGGTCTTGCAGATTGTATTTAAAGTGATTGGTGCTAATTTCACAGGTACTCTAGTTTAACACTAGCTAATTCTCGCTAATTTCTAAAGGATTTAGTCCTGTATGATTTTTGTCTGAGGTGGTACCTGGGCCTTTGTAGTTTGTATATAAAGTGATCCAAGTTATAATACTTAGCTAGTTTAAGATAGTGTCTAGGGTGAAAGTACTTAGAAAAATTGAAAGAACAAGGTGGTGAAGGGTGGGATTTGTGAAGGAAGTGGGTTCAAAAGCGGTTTTAGATTATGGGATTGGGTTCTGACAGGTTAATAAGGTGTTAGGAGCGAACCATTGCCTAAGGACGTCTAATTTCAGGTTGGCAAAAATTCAGGATGTTACAATCTACCCCCCCCCCCCCCTAAAACAAAATTTCATCCCCGAAATTGCCTAAGGGTAATAAGGAAGGATTTAATTATTTCTTTTGCCTAAGTTTTATTGATTTCGAGTTTCTACCCGTGGTAAGGTATATACTATCCTGGTTCATTTTAGTCTACCCCCCTTAAAACTTATTTCTTTATCCATTTCCCATATCCTGATGGTTTTCTACAATTTATTTCTTTACCTATTTGGAGTCTTAACGACGATTCCCAACAATTGAGAGTCAGATAGTTGTTTTCCATGTTTGACTAACACGGGGAGACAGTTGTAGTGGGCTTGATCCCGATACATCGATCATCTACACGACCAGGGTAGAAGGCTGATCGTATCCCTTCCTAGTCTTGGTAGATCCTAGTCTTCTGCTCGGTCAAGCAGTGAGTCTGTTGGTAGTCGCCCAGGATTGAGAATTGGGTCAAGCCGCGAATGTTTCGCAGTTTATATTTCAGTAACTCCGTAGTTCGATCACTCTAAAAACATAGGGAATGTCCATTATTGGAAGGCTCAAATTGTCTATGCCTAAGGTTGCCCTTTAGGTCTTAGTCTAAGAAAATCCTCGTCTCATTCTATGTCCGAGATAGGGTAGCTCATCCTATTTAGTGACCTGTCTTTACGTATAGTCTGGATCAACTCCATTCGATCCTGGGCCAGTGGGGCAAGGGCCAACCATGCTACTGCTGCGCCTATGAGCAGGTAGACATGTATACCTACTTAACTCAATTGGGTTCATAACTTGTCTACCCCCCTTAACATTGTCTCTATTCTCAGGGTTCAAGATCTATGTCCTGATCCGTATGTCAGAACAAGGTGTAATTTAGGACCTATCCTTGGCATGATATGGGATACGATTTCCCAATACATTTGTCTTCTTTTCATCGATGATGCGTATTATGACATTAGTACAGAAAGGAGCTAAAGATGATGGGTATTGTGGTTGATTTCAGGGGCAGGTGTGAGTTTGAGGCAAGATGCCTAATTTTTCCAAGGAGTTTTACCACGGTCCAGACTTATCCTATTTAATCATGTCTAGCTTAATAGGCAGGCTATCTTTCTACGTTCATATGCACAATATGTATGCCGACATAGCATGTAATTTGGGACCTAGGAATACTGTTTGTTGCCCATTTGGGCAATTCTGGGCCTAAAAGACAAAGTCTCTATCAGCCATATACTCCTAAGACTTCTCAAAGATGAAGTCATAAACTTTTAGTTACAAGTGGTCAGGCCAACACGGAAGGAAAGTTGTGTAGTGGGTCTGAGTTGGATATATGGACCTTCTGCCTAGCCAGGACAGAAAATTGTCATATCATTTCTTAATCATAGTTGATCCCGACCTTCTGCTTGATCAGAGCATAGGGTTCATTGGTCACTACCAGGATTGAGAATTCGATTCAAACCGCGAATACCTCGCTTATATGTAGTTTCTCTGCTCCGTGTTCCCGATTGTACTAAGTCCTTGAGAAGGCGATTCTAAGGGGTGTATTGATTTGACCTATCATTAAATCCAAGGGATATATAAGTTTCCTCTGAGCATGACTAGTTACTAATCAAACAAGCCTCCTAAGAGTTGTTAAAGAAGCCTATGAGTACCAAGGGGATTCAACGAAGGAACGGGGTCTCGCTCCAACCTAATCAAGTCAACTAACTAAATTTATCTACATTCCTTAGTCTAACCAACCAATAGTTGTAATCCAAGGTCTATGTTCTAATACAAGAAATTGTTTATCACTTAGGGTCAAACGTTGTCTGATCAAAATTGAGTTACTCGAACTAGAATGTAACTATGCTCGAGCACATCACACATGACCACACCAACTAAGGAGGTCCTAGGGTTCACGTTATCAATCTATTGGATTTTCCCTACTGTTAGGTCGTTCGTACCTAGGAACACCACTCTAGGTCTAAAACTCTAAGGGACTATTTGGCCAGTGGTCTTAAGTTGTATTACATGGGACATCATCGCTAATCCCACCTCGGGATTGTGAATGACATGTTTGGTAGGAGGGTGGGTGGGGATTAAAATTAATGGTATAGGCTGTGGAAAATGAGCCTTGTGTTGGAAAGTATGAGATGGAATTTCCATATCCCACGATGGGGAATTTCTAAGTGTAATTTAAAAGAAAATTCTGGGATTTACGTTTAACTGCATACACTCCAAATATGGTATTGGAAAACATGGGATACACCCAAACCCCATGAAATCGAGAAAATGGTCGTAATGACTTGAAAAAGGCCATGGGAAGTGAAAGAAAGGGATAAGAGGAATAGGGTTTGATGGGTTGTTGGGTTGTGAGGAAATGAGCCACAAAGAGGGGTTTGTGAACTCAAGGCAAGTGAAAAGAAGAAGATGGGAGATGTATGCAACTATAGAGGGCAGTTGGGAGCATAAAATGATGAAGGAAATCAATTTCCTAGGAAAGAGAAGATGGGATTTGAGGTTTGCACAATTTCGAGACCGAAAAGAGAGTGTAAAGGCTCAAATGAAAGGGAAATGAGAGAGACCGCAGCTGTAGGAGGGAGTTTTCGAATGGATAACGACGGTAGTGCACTAAAACGAAAAAAGGAGGGATCGGAGGGGCGTTTTCTATGAAAAATCAGAGACTTTGTGGGGAAAGGAGAGCTTGAAGGGGTGATTTTTGAAGGAGATAGGGTTTTGGGGGGGGGGGGGGGTTTCAATGTATGGGAAACATATCAGGGGGTCCTACAACCCCCCAAACTCGATCGGCCCGACCAAGCCTGCTGACCGGTGAGGCCTCGCCAACCGGGCGAGGGCCTCGCCACCCACTGGACAAAGTGGCGATGGCTTGCCACTTGGGCGAGGTCCTCATGACCCCTAGGCCCCAAAAAACTCTGGGTCCCACCTTGGGTCCCCCACAAGTGCTCCGTTTGGCCCTCGACTCCATTTGAGGTGTTTTCGGGGCCAATTTACAAATCGGAATGATTCTGTGTGACGTGTAGCATATGATTTTAGGGTAGGAGGTGCTAATCTATCCAACTAACCCATTTATTTGGTTAGATTCTAAAAAGGTTAAGGGTCAAAACCCATTCTATCCATTTGTTTTCCTATTTATGGTAAGTTTTAGTTTCAGTATCGTTCTTCATCATTTATACCCTAGGATGGGTGTGTATTACGAATGTGTTTAAAAGAAATGAAGCATACAGTGGTGGAGGGTGAGATTTTGAAGGAATTGGATAAAAAGGGATTTTAGGCTTTGAGGTTGAGTGTAAAGTGTTGTGGTTGACCCACAACCTAAGGACATTCGTCTCTAAGGAATGATTCAAACCCGTCGACTGACGGCCTAGAAGTGATTCAGGATCGTTTCGCGTAATCATGAGTGTGTACGGGCCCAATCTTAGCAGTCGGTTTCGGTCGGTTTCACCGTTCGGCGAAATTGAAAAATCCTAAGTTGGTTTCTGCGTTCCGTCGCTCCCTCCTAAGTCAGAATGCGTCAGAGTGCGTCGTGTGACCATAACCCAGGTCCCGTTTAATCCAAGTCATGCTCTGATACCATCTTGTAACGCCCTGAAAATCGGGGGTCGAGCAAAGCTCAGTGCCCGAGTTCCAACGCATCACTTATGCAACACAGATAATGATGATTATGATGAGAGCATTGAAACATGAATGAGATTATACCAAAACAGCATATCATACTCCAGAGACGGTTAAATTTCAAGCGGAAGACTGTGATAGATACATAAAAGATATAGACTATGGTAAGTCCCCAGAGTGTGATAAGGTTACCAGGTTAATGAATTACAAGTACAATTTCAAATTATACCAAATGTGTAGTGTTATCTAGTCAATATCCCTGTAATCCAGTCGATCAAGACACAACTCACTTGAAGCCGTCAGCATACAACATATACGAACAAGTATCATTGTCATCATAAAGGTCCCGCTCCGCCTCAGGAGTAGCGTCGCCATCTGCAATCAGACAAAGTTTGGTGGGTGTTCGGAACACCGTCCCGTAACGTGGGAGTGAGTGATTAACTCAGTGGAACAATAAAGCATAAGTTAACAAGTTATCAAAACAGTCAAGCAGTAATGATAAAGCAGTACATTCAAACAATCCTATTTACACTTATTAATGCAAGTATGAATGCAGTCATGATGTATGCCCTCACCACACACTTCCTCAGCGACACCATCTTACGTTCGCGACATGCTTTCATCCCTCAGTGCTCCACATCTTCCAGGCACATGCAATGCGATGATGAGCATGATTACCGAGTTGTTGTTAGTCCATTTAAAACAGCAGGATTGGGAAACTAAGGTACCTCCCTTGTATCATTCCCAAACTTGATCCATTCTAGGGTCGTCACTCCTAGTTAGTCTCATACGATATTATGGTTTGAGAGGCATCGCGAAGGCATCACAAAGGGCTCATCACCGGTCAGCACAGATACAGATCTCACCGTATGCGGTTCAATTGCTGGCTGTCAGCTCGAATACAGATCTCACCGTACTCAGCTCAATCCCTGTCTGTCAGCTCGAATACAGTCTCACCGTACTCGGCCAACTCATGCTTTAGTTGTTGCGAAGGGCTAATTGCCAATCACAGACTTTAGAATATACTCAAAGACACTACGAAGGGCTCATCGCCTGTCAGCACGAATACAGGTCTCACCGTATTCGGCTCTCGCCGAAGGTGTCGACAGCTCGAATACAGTGTCCCATACCACCGTATTCGGTTCACGGGTCTAGTTGCTCAATGGTCACTACGGGGAGGCACGCGGCCCTAGCGTAGGCCGACTGCTCGACCACGGTGTCCCATACCACCACGCCCGGCTCATGAGTCTTAGCGGATCGAGGTACCATAGTTAATGGGATTTCACTGGTAAGTTTGGTACCCTAGGTTCAAGTAGAGGCGTCCAAACACGATGAACATACATAAGCCAGATCGGGTTACTTGACGAGCTCGACTAGCACGAGCGCCCGTTGAGTTGTGCGACATGAAGTGCATAAGCACTTCGTGTGGCCTAACCATTCCCGACAAGCAACTCACTACTCGGGTTCATCAAGCACGTCTTACGTGGCAAATGAATCTCAGCCACGAATTCGATCCCGTTACCGACTGCCTGGACTATACAATAGCCCCAATTACATTCAACTTCAGATAGTTAAAGCAGTAATGGATCAAGATTCAAATCATACAATCCAAGTCTGATATTATCCGTTTAGGGCTGTCAGGGCTGTTGCAAAGAATCGTTACACCACTCCCCCATCACCCATGACGGATCATACAACATAAACATGAATTTAAACATATGCATTACATAGATAACATCATACAATCAGTTGAGCATGTTATGAAGCACAACACAAGCATGAGTTTGTACATATTCAATTCATAATCACACAGCTATCCAAGGAAATCATACACATAGTTAAAGGAGTTGAGAATCATATCTCAACACCCTTATACATTACAATTTACTAACTACTACTCATTCAGACATTTCAACAAACACTTTAGACTACACACATCAACATACATGACATATATTGATCACATTGGTATTAGGCCAAATCCTTTCACTAGGGAGTTACCCCAATCATAACACTCATACACCCACGACAGATAGTCATGACAAGCAGGAATCCAAGTTCCATATTCATTCAGTCATTTCCACAAACACTTGGGCTACACATTTTAACATATATAGTGTATATTGGTCGTGGCGTGATTTAGGGCAAATCCTTTCGTCAAAGGGTTGTCGCCAATACAACAATCATATATCCATGAAAATTAGTCATGGCGAGCACGAATGAGAATTCTATACTCATTCAGTCATTTTCACAAACACTTAGAATACACCATTTTAACATACATAGTGTATATTAGCAAAAACATATATTAGGGCGAATCCTTTCGCCAAACAAGTAATTTATCCATATATAATATATCAATACAGCAAATAATCATGAAAAACACATTTCCAAAATTTATACGTATACGGTACTTTCTACAAATACCTAGAGTATGTAAAATTCCATATTCTTCATCTTTAATCGAAACGAAAAACAGACAGCACTTTGTACATGTGCAATTGCATGCAGATCATGAATCTATCATTATCTGACATTAAAAGCGTTGAAAACCATAACCTATACATCTAAAGTCTGCACCTTTTGTCGTAGAATCGTAATGAATACGATAGGTTTGCTAAGCTTCCGTATTCGGCAGTTTGGTAGCCTATAGAATGAAATATGTTAGCTATTTCATAACCTACAACCTTCACAACCCCAAAACAGATTAGGGTTAGGGTTTTTTACCTAGAAATGACGCCGGAAACGCCGGGAAAGCGATTAGAACGAGGTGTATAGTAGCAGGGAAGCATGGTAGGGAGATGCTCCCACTTCTCTCTCACTTTCTCTCTCTTTTCCTAGGGTTTTTCTCAAATTTGTATGGCTGAAATGAGAGAGGGTTTGAGGTCCTTATATAGCCTAAAATCTCACCGAAATAGACTTCAGGCCAAGGTATGCTTCGGTTATATCCAAAGTGGGTCAGTTTCAGCTCAACGAAGGACTTCTGGTGGCCCCTTTTCTGTGTACGGTCGGACTTAAGCTCACTAACACTGGATCTAGGTATGGATAAGTTTTCATTTCAGTCGGATTCTCAGATCACGCGTGGCGGACCAGTTTCAATTCAACGGCCAGTGGATCTCGATCAGAGATTTCGAGTACATGGATATGTTTGGGGAAATATCCCTGATCCGAGGGTGTAATTTGGCCTGATTCTGATGGTCAGGTTGCTCAATACTGAACCGCAAGCGACATGTGCCAGATTTCCTAAATTTATATTTTATTTTTAATTAATTTCACATTTCTCGCACTTCCCGCTCTAAGCTCAAACGAATAGCGCTGGGACACTATCTAGATTTGATTTCCGAGATGGTTGTCAAGCCCAGCAAGGTGGTCCTAATTCCTTAACTTCGTGTTAATCGGACTTCCGACGTGCGGTCCAGATTGATACGGAGTTTTAATGTGCTCCCGAGAGCAACCGGGTAATGGGATTGATCCTATATTTTATTGTAATGTAGCGTCAATGATTCTACAAGTTTTGGGTCTTGCAGATCGTATTTAAAGTGATTGGTGCTAATTTCACAGGTACTCTAGTTTAACACTAGCTAATTCTCGCCTAATTTCTAAAGGATTTAGTCTTGTATGATTTCTGTCTAAGGTGGTTCCTGGGCCTTTGTAGTTTGTATATAAAGTGATCCAAATTATAATACTTAGCTAGTTTAAGATAGTGTCTAGGGTGAAAGTACTTAGAAAAATTGAAAGAACAAGGTGGTGAAGGGTGGGATTTGTGAAGGAAATGGGTTCAAACGCGATTTTAGATTATGAGATTGGGTTCTGACAGGTTAATAAGGTGTTAGGAGCGACCCATTGCCTAAGGACGTCTAATTCCAGGTTGGTAAAAATCCGGGATGTTACAACAACTGTGAAAGGCGCCTCATACCGATTGAGGATAAAATTGATGCCCTTCAGCATACCAGGTAGCAAGTAGTGAACTTGCTCACCAATGACGACACTCGTGGATGCTAGGTGTTGACTGGGAAGGCGTGATGTCGCTGGAGCCATATCTGAACATTTCGGCAAATTTTTTTGGGGTGACTGCATATAGCTCTTCCTCTATGTTGTGCTAATGATGGGGCAGCCTGGTTGTTTTTGTTGTTTTCGGATGGATGCTATACTACTGTCAATCTTGGACAGTGAATATTTTGGATATTTTGTTTATGGCTGATTATAATTCGTATCTATTTACTATCATGCTTATTTAGTATGCTTCCTGGTCTGCCTTCAATGCTGATATTACCTGAGAATGCCTCGTCCTACAGAATTCTTGATTGGTGTATGATGTTTTTATAATCTCCTTTGACCTAATATGCATACATGTCTTTATTTGTCTTACCTCTCATGCATTATTTGGGTTTTGGTTCTCCCATATGCTTCAACTTCAATCAATATCCATATTGCCCTTTGCCAATGACTAACAAAAAGGTGGAGAACAAATTCCACACCCCCTTAGGAAAATTGTGTGGAATGTATCTACTTGTGTATATAAATAATGGTGCAGGTACAGGTGATAGGGGGAGCTGATAGGTGTTAGAAGGAGCAATTGCAAGAAGAAAAGGGGATATTGTTGTTGAGGGGGAGCAGCTACTAAATGAAATGGTCATTTGTGTATGTGAACTAGATAGCATTGTACAATTGTGTAAAGTTCATGTACACACAATTTAGGGTGTCAGTATAGAAGTTGTTCTAGGGTCTTTTGGAGTTTTGTCATGTAATTGACAAAGGGGGAGATTGAAAGTGCTCTTGTTTGTCAATTAGTGTAAGTGTTGAGTCTGCAAGACAAAGGAGCCCCATAGGAAAATTGATCAACCGTCTGCCTCAAATGTATGTACGCCCGAACTCGTCACAGGTAAATCTTGGCCTCACATCCCACGTCCCAAAACACTAGGTAATTAAAACCCTTAAAATTGCATAAACAGCCTAGTGTTTTTTGTTAGAAAACTTTTTAAACAAAATAGAAAAATCTTTAAGTTTTCTATTGATGAAATCGAACCCTGTTATCGATGTCCTCAAAGCTCACTCGATATTATTGAAATGAGGACTCATGATGTCCAGCAACCATAAAGATCTCTGGACTAAATTATCGATGAATCGATGGACTTCTCGATATAATCGAAGTTTGAATCTCGAGTCCATCGAGTCGATTCGAAAAAATCGACATCAGGTCTGTTGTGTCTAAAAAGCTACTAAGGCAAATCAAGTGATTCTTGATATATCAAAGCGCTCCTCGATATCATCGGAATTCAAATCTTGATGATATCGGTAGACCTTCGATGATATCGGTTTGGGACACAAATCTATCCAGCAACTTTTTCAGGTTATTTTTCTTGGATCGAGTGTAACTCGATAAAATCGATATTCAAATATCAATAATATCGAGGTTAGGTCGATGTCATCGAAATAGGACAAAAACTGTCCAGCAAGCCTATAGGAAAACTCCTTGGAATTATCGATGAATCGACACTGTCATCGATATCATCGACATTCAAATTCCAATGATATCGAGTGATGCTCGATCATATCTTAGACCTGAAATATTTCAAAGGCAAGCGCTCTCACATTTTCAAATGTCGAGGATTAAACCGCGTGTCGACGAAATCGGAGTTCGAAATACAATGACATCGACGCATGTTCGATTTCCTCGACCAGTTGGCAAAAGGTTTCAAAAGAGTTTGACAGATGAGTTTGTATCATCGAGCCGCCAGTCGATGCTATCGAGAATGTACGCTCAATGATATCGACCCTGCTTGATGATATCGAACTCTGTAAAAAATCTTACCGTTTTATATCCATTGAAACCTTTTGCCTATTTAATGAGAGCTTGCCCTTGGTTGTTGGTAGAGAAAATAGAGAGTGCTTTTGAGTGTTTAAACCCATATCATATACCCAAAGACTTTTCTCTCATGGGAGTTTATCCTCCAATCCACCCTCATCATTGACATTCAAATAGAGTGGATTAGGGAATGAACTTCTGCATTCAAGGATCCTGCAACTACTACCTTAATGGTAAATCATTAAGCTGGGATGCCTTGAATGCATAGATGATTGGAATCGCTCTATCTCCCTTATTGGAAAATATTTAATAGAGTAGGATTCCATCATAACCTTGACCCAACCCGTCGCCATGTATTGGTACATCTTCTGAGTTGTGGTTCAAGGAAGTTGAAGATTCTTCCTCATCAAAGGAGGAGATCTTCGACAACGCTTGAATGGGGCTCATCTACTTATTTGTAAGTCATTAGAGTCCAGAGGACCCTCATGATCATTCCTTTTGTAGGATTGGGTCTAAGGTGTTTCTGACCCCCTTCATGTCCTCATAGGAGGCCTCCGACGAGAGTGTACGTGGTGGGTGCTTTGTGTTGACCCTTGCTCTGTGGAGAGCATAAACTCTTAGGTCCTTGTGTAGGTCCTTGACCTGTGTGGTATAAAACTTGGGTGCTTTGTGTTGACCCTTACTCATGGGAGCATAAACTGGTGAGGTTCCTTGAGTGGATCCTTGGCCTGTGTGGCCTAAAAGTCGGGTGTTGTATATTGACCCTTGCTCGTGGGAGCATAAACTGTGTCGTGTAGACACGTTGTGTCAACCTAAGTATAGGTTGTACTGGTTAGAGGTGAACCTGATTTAAAACCTCCAATTTGAGGTGAACATGTTGTGAAACCTCCGTTATTGAGATCCGGTACACTCAAGGGTTGAGTGCGTCCGCCGAAAGTGGAGTAGACAAGTAGTCGAACCACTATAAAAATAACGGTGTTTGAGATTGTTATTTGTTTCTATTGCTTGTGTGATTTACCTAAATTCTTTTATATTTGATTATCTGAGATCACACCTCACACACAGTCACGTCCATCATAAACTATGCTCTGCATCTTGTTTATCTTTCAAATAGTGTTATGATTGGATCCTCTACTTGGCTTGGAAGCCATTAAAGTTATTTTGAAGTAATCCTGATACATGCATATTCTCTTAGGATACGATTGATAGGATTTTAAAATATCATAAAATAATAAAAAGTCCTATTCACCCCCTCTAGGACATATTGGCATATTCCGACTTCAACTAAAGTAGTCATTACCATAATTTCAAGACCGTCTGACCGCTGGACATCCAGCATGCCTGGACAGGAGAGGGATAACATAAATTCCAGCTTTATTCAAGCTGGTGGGCCTCCACGTGGAAGCCCACCATGATGTATATGCTTCAGATCCACACCGTCCATCATTTGGATGATGGGTCTGATCCTAAGGCATGTGTAATATCTGGACCGTCCATTTGCTGGACGATCAGCAGCCTCAATTGTTGTATCTTGTCAGCAAGTTCCATGGGTCATCCAGATTGTCCAGGTCATGGTCCCACATGATATGTGTTGTATCCTATCTGTCCATCTCTGTGGGGCCTACCATGTGGATGCATTGTATCCACCGTCCAATCACTAGATGGTGGGAAGCAGCTTGGCTGGAGTACCTCACACTAGCTAGGTAGTTGTTGTATCAACGTCAGCTGTCCTGTGGGCCCTGGTCAGGAGACATGTGTTATATCCTACACTATCCATCCATTTTCAGCTGGGCATGTGGGGCCCACCCCACACGTGCTGCACATGTGGGATGGGACCCACCTTGATGTACGTAGTTTATATCCACCGTCCATCCACTTGCCTAGGATGGTGGATCTCACTTTAATGTATGTGACTTATATCCTACACCGTCCATCTGATTAGGACGTGGCTCACCCCACACGTGTGGCACATGTGGGGGTGGGACACACCTCGATGTATTTATTTTGTATCCACACCATCCATTCGGACGTGCTACGTGGGCCACCCCATGATGTATGTGCTGTATATGCACATCATCCACTTGGATGGTGCTGCGTGGAGCCCAACTGTGATGTATCTGTTATCCAAGCCATCCGTCTTCTGGACGGTGATGCGTGGGCCCATCATGTTGTTCGTGTTTCATCCACGACGCCCAGTCTAGCTGGACTTGGAACCCCACCTTTGATCTATGTATTTCAGTCACGCCGTTTGTTTGGTGGATGTGTGAGGCCCACCTTGAGGTATGTGTTTCACACACCGTCCCTCTATGAGACTCCACCGCGATGTATGTGTTTTATCCATCCCGTCTGTTCAAATGGGTTGGATATGGGCCCATCATGATGTACATGTTTTATCTACACCATCCATGGGATGTGGACCCACCATGTTGTACGTATTTTACCTAGGCCATTCATCCCTAGACATAGAGCCCGGCATGATGTATATCTGCGTCGTCCATGGGAGGTGGGGACACCGCGATATATGTGTTGTGTATTCACACTGTCCAGGGCAACGACCCACCATAATGAATGTGTTGTATGTCCAGGCTGCCCATCCATTTTTCCTGGCTTATGGGCTGCCCATCAGGCCCATATGATGCGGTCCATTGTGATGTGTATTAAGCCCATGTGATGCGGCCCACTTGATGTATATGAGTCCCATGTGATACATCCCATTATGACCATATGAGACCCTTGTGTAAGGCCCATTGTGATTGTATAAGGCCCATTATGATCTATATGAGGCCCAATGAGATTATATGTGGCCATTAAAATATGTGAGGCCCATATGATGAGGCCCAGTGTGATGTATGTGAGGCCTACGTGATGAGGCCCATTGTGATTGTATGAGATCCATTGCGATTGTATGCGGCCCATTGTGATTGTCCTATTAGGCCCATGTGATGCGGCCCACTTGATGTATATGAGGCCTATGTGATGCAGCCCATTGTGACCATATGAGACCCTTGTGTAAGGCCCATTGTGATTGTATAAGGCCCATTATGATCTATATGAGATCCATTGAGATTGTATGTGGCCATTGAGATATGTGAGGCCCAATGTGATGTATGTGAGGCCTACGTGATGAGGCCCATTGTGATTGTATAAGATCCATTGTGATTGTATGTGGCCCATTGTGATTGTCCCATTAGGCCCATGTGATGCGGCCCACTTGATGTATGTGAGGCCCATGTGATGCAGCCCATTATGACCATATGAGACCCTTGTGTAAAGCCCATTATGATTGTATAAGGCCCATTATGATCTATATGAGGCCCATTGAGATTGTATGTGGGCATTGAGATATGTAAGGCCCATATGATGAGGCCCATTGTAATTGTATGAGATCCATTGCGATTGTATGCGGCCCATTGTGATTGTCCTATTAGGCCCATGTGATGCGGCCCACTTGATGTATATGAGGCCTATGTGATGCAGCCCATTGTGACCATATGAGACCCTTGTGTAAGGCCCATTGTGATTGTATAAGGCCCATTATGATCTATATGAGGTCCATTGAGATTGTATGTGGCCATTAAGATATGTGAGGCCCAATGTGATGTATGTGAGGCCTACGTGATGAGGCCCCTTGTGATTGTATAAGATCCATTGTGATTGTATGTGGCCCATTGTGATTGTCCCATTAGGCCCATGTGATGCGGCCCACTTGATGTATGTGAGGCCCATGTGATGCAGCCCATTATGACCATATGAGACCCTTGTGTAAGGCCCATTGTGATTGTATAAGGCCCATTATGATCTATATGAGGCCCATTGAGATTGTATGTGGGCATTGAGATATGTAAGGCCCATATGATGAGGCTCATTGTAATTGTATGAGACCCATTGCGATTGTATGTGGCCCATTGTGATTGTCTCATTAGGCCCATGTGATGCGGTCCATTGTAATGTGTATTAGGCACATGTGATGCGGCCCATTGTGATGTATTTATGATCCATTGTAACGTATTTGAGACCCATGGTTGTGGCCCATTGTAATGTATTTGAGGCCCATGGGTTGTGACCTAATGTGATGTATATAGGCCCATATGATGAGGCCCAACGTGTTGTATATGAGGCCCATACGATGAGGCCTGACGTGTTGTATATGAAGCCCATGCGATACGGCCCACTTGATGCATATCAGGCCCATGTGATGCGGCCCATTGTAATGTGTATGAGGCCCATGTGATGCAGCCCATTATGAAATGAGAGGCCCATACGATAAGGCCCAATGTAATGTATGAGAAGCCCATGTGATGAGGCCTAATATGATGTATTTGTGACCCAATGATGAGGCCCAAAGAATTATATTTATGGCCCATTTGATGACGCCCGATGTGATGTTTATATGGCCCATGTGGTGAAGCCCAACGTGATGTTTATGTGGCCATGAGTGAGGCCCAATGTGATACATATGTGGCCCATGAGTGAGGCCCATCGTGATGTGTATTAGGCCCTTGAGTGAGGTTCATGGTGATGTATATTAGGCCCTTGCGTGAGGCCATGGGCACACTATACGTTTGGCTCTATGTGGGCCAATCCTTGGGAGCAATGTTTGTTAAATGTCCACATTAATGGGTGATGATGGTTAAATGTCCACATGGTGACCTTCCTTTGGGCCTTTGTTAGGCCCATTCTCATTATTCTGGGTCAACTCAAATCATTAGGCCCCATTGATGTTGCATGGTCCATCATCCCCGCAGACGATGGCTCTGTGATACCGGATTTGGTATATACACGGCCGAGGGTTGATCTTTATATTTTGGTTTAGATCGACTATTCATCTATGGACCCGCCTTGCATATAAGTCGATTATCGATGCTAATTATCGATACCGATTATGAGTATGTGACAGCATAACATCATGATACATGCCCATATGCATCATCCGCATGTTTGTTATGAGATGTGATTGACCAATGCATATGCCATAGGGCAGGTTGTTTATGGGACTCTCATATAGACAGAGTCGTCCCACATGAGCACACGGTATGCACAAGATGGGTGCATGATTGGATTGTATGACTCATGCATCTCGCATTTATGTGACATAATCTCTTGGAGCCCTAGCGATATCAGAGTTGTGGCCTCCAAAGGTTCATCATGGATGGCCAGATGGGATATCAGAAATATTTAGTTCTAGCACTGTGGGCACATAGGATGTCCTTGGGTGAGAGTCCTAGAATCCTCTTGGTACCGGAAGAAACTCCAACGTTTAGGCCGAGTGGATACATGAGCGCCCGAGTGCCGAATACCAGTAAGCAGCGTCTCCCACTGTGTCGTGGTCAGTTGGGAGGGGGTGTGGCCTTATTCGCCTGAGTGAGGGGGTTGTAAGTTAAGTTGAATATGACCAGTTTATAAATGGGTCCGCTATTGACGAGCTGGGTAGGTATTGACAGACTACTAGCTAGGCGGATAGTGAAGTCTTTTCCACTCGCTAGTTATGCGGTTAGGAAGGCGGCAGCCATTGTAGAGTGTATTAAACCCCGGTGATATCTGAGAGATGAACTATACTGATATGTTGACTTATTGAGTAGGAGTTACGTACTCAGCATTTGGCTCATTCATTTATTCATTCACTATCCACTGAGGCTAGTGGTGCGCAATTAAGTCATTGTGTGTACCTTCGCAGTGGCCACGATTTTGGTTGGGGCGCATGACCAACCTGAGATCAGGAGTTTACCACATTGAGTCTACCTATCCAAATTTAGGTATGGGACTGGTTTGGATAGATGTCCCTTGTGATGGACCCCATAGCCTGTAATACTACGTACTATCATCCCAACTTTACACTCCAACTTAGTCATTTCATTCGCACCACATATTGCAATGCATCCTCAGCACATAGCATTTGGTTTCCTATGCTTCTATATTGTATAACCTAGATGAGGTTGACGATACTCGTGGACTCATCAGGATTTGCATATTGCATGTCATCCTCAGTATATGATATTGGCTTATTATGTTTTTGCATCGCATAGCTTGGGTAAGGTTGATGGTATTTATGGGTTTATCAGCATATTTTCATATTGGTTTGATATTGCATACTTGACACTTACCTTATGGGCACACTTATACCACCCTCTAAGCTTTCTAGATGCGTGCAGGTGGTGTCAGGTCGCAGCAGCATTGAGCTTGGAGCGTGTAGCTCTCTTCTAGAGCTTGATTTTCAACATATGTATTTCCCTTTCAGCACTGTATTCAACTCTTTATATTAGTTTATATGTGATGATGATGTTGCCTTTATGATTTGGGTAAACTTATGGCTATGCTTCTTACGAGATAAATGTACGTTTAAAAATCATCTTTGTAGGATCCCAGGATCGGAATCTGGCGTATGGGCGTTGGGAGTTGACAATGGGCTACTACGGAGGCTGTTAACACTGAATTCGGAAAATCGGGAATTTCGTGAGCCCGGTTTTCGAGTTTGGGGCGTGACAGAAGTTGGTATCAGAGCATAACTTGTGAATACCTAAGGATAACATCACATATCTGCTGATAGCTACCCTACACTCTATGATTGTTGAGAACTTAGAATGATTAGTTGTTTGAGTTCGAATAACTTAGAACTTTCTAATATAGCTCCCTATCATTGAGATTGTGAGGCTGCATAGCACTCCAGTCTCGATCGTTTCTGACCGGGTTCCGAGGATCAGTGGGGCCATCATAGTGTAGATAAGGCGTCTTAGGAGCAAGAGCCTGAGATTCGCAAGCACTATTTGATTGTATTTTGTTTCCAATATATATATATATATATATATATATATATATATATATATATATATATATATATATATATAATTTCTCCTCCCTTCCCGTAGAGTTATGTCTAGTTGCATAATAGTGAAAATTTTGTCACGCCCCAAACTCAAAAACCGGACTCGTAAAATTTTCGATCACCGAATCCGGTGCCGACAGCCTCCGTAGTACCCCATTCTCTGCTCCCGACGCCCATTCACCAGGTTCCAATCCTGGGATCCTACAAGGAGGATTTTTCAACATACGTTTATCTCATAAGAAGCATAACCATAAGTTTACCCAAATCACAAAGGCAACATCATCATCACATATCCACTAATTAAAAACAGTTGAATACAATGCTGAAAGGGAAATACATATATCGAAAATCAAAACTCCAGAAAACCACTGCATGCTCAAGCTCAACACTGCTGCAACCTAACGCCACCTACACGCATCTATTGTGCATAAGCTTATAAAAAGCTTAGAGGGTGGTGAAAGTGTGTGCACAAGGTAAGTGTCAAGCATACAATACAGGTCCATAAATCATACAATGTCGGAAGTACTGGCAAGTCTATAAATCATATAATGTCAGAGTAAGCGGAACATACTGGTAAGTCCATAAGTACCATCAGCCTTATCTAGGCTATGCGATGTAAAAACACAATAAGCCAATATCATATACTGAGGAATCAATGTAGATTAACTATGCAATGCGGAGACATAGCAAGCTAAATATCATCTACTGAGGATGCAATGCAATATACAAATCCTGACGAGTCCACGAATGCCGTCAGCCTCATCAGGTTATGCAATACAGAAGCAAAGTAAAACAAATATTATGTGTTGAGGATGCAATGCAATATGAGATGTGAATGAAATGACCAAACTGAAGTGTGAAGTCAAGATGATAGTATGTATTATCGCAGGCTACGGGGTCCACCACAAAGGACTTCTATCCAAACCAGTCTCATACCTAAATTTGGATAATCAAAGTCAATGTGGTAAACTCCTGATCTCAGGTTAATCGCGCGCCTAACCGAAATCCTGGCCATTGCGAAGGTACACATATCAAATTAATTGTGCACCACCAGCCCGAGTGGATAGTGAATGAATGAATGACTATGATGCTGAGTATATAACTCTTGCTCAATAAGTCCACATATCAACACTGTACATCTCTTGGATCATCACCGGGGTCTAGTATACTCCAAACCAGATTGTCGCCCCATCGCTTACAACCAGGTGAGTGAAAGAGACCTCACTATCCACCTAGCCAGTAGTCAGCTAATACCTACCTGACACGTCGATAGCGGACCCATTTATGAGCTGGTCAAACTCAGCCCAGTTTTACCCACTACGAATCAAGTGGATAAGGTCACACCCCCTTCCAACCGACCACGACATAGTGGGAGATGCGACCTACTAGTATTCGGCACTCGGGCGCTCATGTAATCCACTCGGTCTAAACGTTGGAGTGTCCTCTGGTACTAAGAGGGTTTAGGGATTTTCACCCAGGGTCATCTATGACAGCACGATGCTAGTAACAGATTTTTGATGTCTCATCTGGTCATCCACGACATGACTATGGAGTCTACGGCCCTGATGTCGCTAGGGCGTACAGTAATCACAACACATAATACAAAATGCATGAATCATACAATCCAGTCAAGCATCAATCCTGTGCATACCGTGTGCTCATGTGAGACAATCTCCGCCTATCGGGGAGTCTCATAACAATCTTCCCAATGGCAAATGCAATGGTCATCCACATCTCATAACAAACATGCAGATGATGCATATGGGCATGTATCATGATGCTATGTTGTCACATACTCATAATCGATATCGGATTATATACTCGTAATTGGCATCGACAATTGGCCTCGATAATCGGCCTAACAAAGGGCCTAAGTGTAACGCCCTGACTTTTCAGGACCCGAGTACACAACCCGTTTCCTAAAAACCCGAGTGTTAACCTTAAAGGATGGTTAAATATTTTTTTTTCTTTTATCAGAGTAAGCAGATGAGCATAGAATGGACAAGTAAGCATAAAGGAAAATTTCATTATCATTTAGAATATATAAGAGAGTGCCCATAATGACTTATACAAACCAATGTCTCCATTCTTACGAATGCAAAATGAAATAACATTACATGAAAAATACAGTAAATTTGCAACAATCTTGAGCTGTGAAATCCTGTAGTAGCCCTTAGCAAATATAATCAGGCACCCTTGTCAACCATAGCCTGCTCCTCATCAATATGAATGTGAACATCATCAGGGCCACCTGTGCTACCTGTACGGTTATATATTTGATGGATGAGTGGCCAACTTAGTGTGAATTCCCCTCAAGATTACACACCGCTGCATTAGGTAAGAATAAGTATAAAACATCCAGACAACCAAAACAGAGTTAATGCAGTATTATTATATGCATGGATGCATGAATGCAATCAGTCCCGGGTAAAACATTCGGACGGACTGTGCCCCGGGTAAAACATCTGGATGGGCATCACCTATAAATAAGACTGGTCATAAGCGCAACACGCAGCGTAATCACAGGACAGAGTGATCTAAGTCATTATCACAATCAAATGGCTGGTCATAAGCGCAACACGCAGCGTAATCGCAGGGCAGAGTTATCCAAGTCATCGAAATATGCCATGTATGCATGATTTGCCAGCCCATTATTAGTCCATTTACAATCAGCCAATTTATAAGCTCAAAGGTTACTACAGGGAGCGAATAGCCCAGCGTAGGTCGACAGCTCTGGCATAGTATTCCATGACTACCATCCCCGGCCCATGAGGCTACCACCTTTGGATGTTTAATGGAAACCCATCGACTAGTGGCCAATCACATTACAGTATATGGGGCTTACCACCACATGGTTACACAGTATAAAACATCGAACCCATCTAGGGCAAGTATCAAAACAAAATCACGAAGGGCGAGTATTAAAATATGCCACATAAGGTGAATATCAAAACCATACGATGAAAACCATCCTTAAAAATCATTGGGCACAACAACCCTGAATGGTAGGCCCACATCAATGATCCATCTAGACCATCACCCAACAACCACCAAGTCGAAGATCCATTGCTATCACAACTAGTCAAGTTACATCCCAAGTATGGGTGTACATTCATATGTGGGAATTTCCCACTAATGTACCAGTTTAAGTTCCATAAGCAATCCACAAAAAGAACACAAGCATGAACAATTATACAAGATAATCATAAAACATGTAATATAACAATTGAATTTCCACCAGCTAACACATGTGATTATAAAGGGAGATATCAATCATGAATTTCAATAAAAACTATAACTTAAGCTAATGAGAAGATGGAAAGCTCAAGAGGAAGAATCATCACCTTATATTTTGAATCGCCTTCTAGTGTCGCTAAGTACTTGCGCCCTTAAAATTGTGTAGAATTAGGGTTTTCATTCTAGGGTTTAGTCTTAAACTTAGATTATAGGATTTGAATTCTAGTTTTAGTATCACTATTATTAATAATATTATTATTATTATTATTATTATACAATGAATTGAATAATGTTCATAGTAGGAGTACTAATCCATGATGGCTCCTAAGTTCCTATTAAATATTTTGATATTATCTAATATTCATATAATGACTAAAAATCTATTAGATAATACAAGTAATAATACTAAAATTCTTACTAACAGTAATATGATAAGGACTAATACTAAAAATCATATTAACAAGAATTATACTAACCTTATAATGAAAATAATAATAGTAATAGCTATCATTAATCAATCTAGCTAGGTAATATGATCTACTATTAAGGATAATATTTAAGAGAGTTAAAGAAAATGCTTTTATCTGATAAGTACAACTTTGTTCATAATAACTAGTTTCAACATAAATAATCTACTAATGTCTATTCATATATAATAGTAGAAATCCCCATAGTAAGAGTGATAACAACGATGTTAATGCATCAAAACAAGTATACCTTAGGAAAAGAGATGTGGACTCACCTACACCGATTCGGTAGCTCATATCAACCTTAACAATGCCTGAACTAGGCCCAAGCACGCCCCGGCCCAGCTGGCCTCGGTCCCAACCGAGTTGACTCGATTCCACACAACCAACCAGCCACTCTCCTGCTCTTTTCCTCCTAGTTTCTCCTTCTTTCTTCTTCCTACTCCTCTCCCCCTCTAAAGGTCCAGAGATGCTCAAAGCCAGGTCAGGGATGAGACAGTGACTCAGTGGCTGGACTGAGTCACGTCAACAGGTCCAGGTCCGATGGCAGCTTTGTCATACCGAGCTGGTGCAACAGATTGCACCATCACCTTTCTCCACTTTCTTTCTCCTCTTCTTTTCAGTTAGAGGAGTCCAACAACCTCTGGACTCGACTTAAGCATGGTCCAAACCCAGCGGACTGGCCTAACTCGGCCCCATTCGGCTCGGTTTCAGCTCCTATCGCCGTACAATGCAGCAGCCGCTGCTTCTCCTCTCTCTCTCTCTCTCTCTCTCTCTCTCTCTCTCTCTCTCTTTCTTCTCCTTACTACTTCAACCAGGTGAACGGTCTGGATTTGTTCAGACTCAACCCAACTTGGACTAAGTAACCGCACCACCTCTTCTTTCTTTCTTCTCCTCTTTCTTTCTATCTGTTTCTCCTCCCTTTTCTTCTCCTTTTTCTTCCTTCTTTCATTCTTCTCTATCCTTTCCTTCTGTTGGAGATCTAGTAAGGCTTAGACTTGGCTTAGAATCAGACCGAACCAGTACAGCTCGGTGGAGAAGACGGTCTAGCCGTCAATGGCAGACTCCCACCCACTTCTTTTTTCTCCAATCCAGCAATATGGGGTGGTTCACATGAACCCTAGGGAGCTTACGAGAGAGTTCTTTCAAGGCTTTAGGAGCGTTTAGGTGGTGGGTTCGGAAGGAGAAGAGAACGGCCGGTTTCATGGCTACGGTTGCAAAAATAGAGGGTGAGCTACTATTACTTGATCTGCACGCCTTATAAGCTTGCCCTAATCTTCCCTGAACCGTCGGATCAACAGCTAGTGGTCCGGATCTCCTCTGGCTGAAACCGCCTTCAAATACGGTGGGCGAATCCGAAACTGTTTGTGGTTTCTCTTTGCTCGGGGAGCCCTAAACCATGTAAAACGGATGGCTGGGATTTATCTAAATGGATGGCTTGGATGGACGGACGCCAGGGCACACGGATCGCCGACGTGGAGTGGTGAAACAGTTTCCATTTTCGAAAACATGAGCTTGTAAGGCCTGTTTGCACCAGGGAGTGTGTTCACACACGTGCACTTAAACACGTGAGATAGCTGGGTTTTGGTGAGGCCCAAGCCGCGCTCACGATGGACGGTCTGAATCATTGAGATTGTCCCTCATGGTGGGCCACAGCACGTTGCAAACGGTCGGCATTCGTCTGCTGGAGGAAGAGAAGAGAGACAGAGATGTCTCTCTTTTTTTGGAAATTTCGGGTCAGCACCAGCTTACTGGTCCTCCTTGGAATGGTGCACCGTGAGTGCGCATCCCTACCGTGCACTCACGCTCTGAGGTGGGGTCCACCATGATGATTGTGATAAATCCACTTCGTCCATTCTCTATTGAGGCCCCATTAAAGGCCTTTGACCAAAGATCAAGCAGATCCAAAGCTTTGGTGGGCCGTACTACCTGATTCCTAGATATAACGGTGGTTTTCTATTGATCCAGCGGTCGGATAATCCCGAGATTGAACGTCAACGGTTAAAAGACCCTAATGGACCATTTGTAAGGCTTCCATCATATATTACTAACCAATCTAATATAAATATAAATTTTATTATCATTATATATTACTTTTAATTAGAATGATTAAAATCTTATATAAATAAAATTTTAATATTAACATACTACTATATACATGCTATTGATCACACATTCATTAACATATAATTCATAATATACAATATCATATTTGATTAAATTTATATTTGTATTTAATAATTATATTGTTAAATAATATACAATTCTATAAAAGCATCTAATGATTTTTGCATACATACTTATAAAAGATATTCAATGCTACCTTATTATTTATAATTCGATTTTATGTCGTGAAATTAGTTGTGAAATTATTATTCATTATGTTCATTTAATATAATATTATTTTCATCATGTCTTATATGTATTAAATACATACATATTATTTTAGCATGAAATTTTAAATCTTTAAAAGGTATATATATTTCATTGTGTATATTTTTAGGTTTCATTATTTATATATATAATTAATTTTTTTTTGTAATTATATTAAACTAATCTACATGGTAACATTCGAGTACTAAAAGTACGGGGTGTTACACTAAGGGAGGTCACAATGTAGACATTTAACCATCATTGCGCATCAATGTGAACATTTAACAATCATTGCTCCCAAGGAGTGGTCCACATAGAGCCAAACATATCGTGGGCTCATGGCCTCACACAAGGACCAAATACACATCACTATGGGCCTCACTCATGGGTCGCATATGCATTACATTGGGCCTCTCTCATGGACCTCATGTACATCACAATGGGCCGCAATACATGGGCCCGATATATGTCAGTTGGACCTCAATACATGGGCCGAAAAATACATCTCATTGGGCCTTACCAAATGGGCCGGAAATACATCACAATGGGCCTTACCAAATGGGCTGGAAATACATCACAATGGGCCTTACCAAATGGGCCGGAAGTACATCACAATGGGACTTACCATACGAATCGAAAATACATCACAATGATCCTCAAAGCATGGCCCGGAAATATATCACAATGGGCCGCTCATACGGGCCTAATATACATCACCATGGGCCACGACCCATGGGCCCTAAATACATCACAATGGGCTATGACCCGTGGGCCTCAATATACATCATGATGGGCAATAACCCATGGGCCTCAATATACATCAAGTGGGCCGCATCAATAGCCACACCAATGGGCCTCATATACCACGAGTGGGCCGCATTAATGGGCCACACCAATGGGCCTCATATACAACAAGTGGACCGCATCAATGGGCCTTAAGAGAGAGCTTGGATTATACTAAAAATCATTTCAATAGTTGCAGGTGCAACATGTGTATCACTATACACTATCATTCTATGGGGCACATGGCTCACTAATGATGACCAGCACTGTCCAAACATTGTCCATGTAAATTAGCATTGTCCAAACATTGTCCAGCATCGTCCAAATGTTCTAGTCGGTATGGATGAAATAAATACATCATGGTGGTGTCCATGCTGGCAAAACAGGTGGACAGCTTGGATAAAACACATACATTTGAGGTGGGTCCCACCGTCCAGCCATCTGGATGGTGGAGATCAAATACATCAGGGTGGGGTCCGCGCATGTGGCCCACTAGAGATTGGAATCTGCTTCATTTGGGGTGGATGGTGTGAATCAAAACACCCATCATGATCAGGGCCCAAAAAACTTGCAAGCGCCAATACAACAGCTAAATAGTTGGCTGCTGACCAGCGTACACCAGCCAATCTGCTTCCATTCAATAAGTGGGTCCCACGTGGGGCCCACTAGATATATATACTATATGTATACCATATATATATATATATTATTTATTTATTATTATAATTTTTTGTCCAACGTCCAACGTCCGGTCTGGACGAATGGTTTGATACAACACATTCATCATGGTGGGGGCCTCACCAGTACCCGTCCGGATGGACGGTGAATATAGAACTCATACGGCAAGGTGGGCCCCACCCCCACACTTGCAGCATGTGTGGTGTGGGCCCCACAGGAAAACAGATGGGCGGCGTGAATGAAACACATACGTCATGGTGGGGATCCACCATCCCAACCAGGGACGGTGTGGATGATGCAACACCGTCCAGACTTCTCTAGACGGTGGGAGATATAACGCATCAAGGTGGGTCCCACCCACACGTGTGGGGTGGGCCATGCCATGGACGAGCAACGTGGATACAAGGTACATCAAGGTGGTTTCCACTGTCCAGATCACTGGACGGTGTGGAAATAAAACACATACATCATGTGTGGGCCCCACGTCCACATGTGGACGTGGTGGCTGAAGCACGCACATCACGTGTGGGGCTCCACAGATGGACGGTGTGCATCTAACACACATCACGGTAGGTACCAACAGTCCAGCAGCTGCTGGACGACTGAGATATAGAATAAATACATTAAGGTGGGGTCCACACACCACGTCTAGGAACTGGATGTCCTGGATTTGCTGATCATGTGGGCCACATCAATACCATCCAAAAAGAAAGAAAGAGAGAGAGAGAAGGGAGAGACAGAAACGTGAAGGGGAGGGACTGCCACTAATAGGCCCTCCCTTATTCAATGCATACATCAAGATGGGTCCGACCATATGTGGGCCCTCAAATCATCAAATCCAAACAAAATCACCCACCGTTCTTGCTTCTTCTTGGCTCCATGAGATCCCTAGCTTCATGGCTACCATTGTGATGGAAGATGATGGAGATTGGACGGTGGAGATGGGAGATGAGGGGGTAGGAAGATGGGCCACACCAAGCTCTTCTCATGGAGAGCTTAAATGGTTGCTTGCTTGGGAGATGGGTTTGAGAAAGAGAGAGAGAGAGGTTAGGTGAGTGATGGAGTGATGGGTGAAGGATATAAGTCTTGGGTCGAGTCGACTCTGGAATACAGGACACTACTCAGGGCTACGCACAAATGTTGATTACAGGTCGAGGGTTGCCGGAATTCAACCGGAAGGACCACGGAAGCCTACAGAATGGTACAGACTAGGATATGGGTCTCACAAATTTTGAGGATAAAATTTTTATCAGGAGGGAAGAGCTGTAAGGCCCGTACCCTAGACTGTACTTTTCCTTAGACTCTAGCGATCCTCCCTGCGAATTCCAGTAACCTGCGACCTGTAATTGGCGTGTGTGTGTGACCCTAAATCGTATCCCGTAGATCGGAGTCGACTCAACCCGAGACTTGTACCCTTGCGACCGCGTCGTCGTCGCAGTTCCATCTTGCGCGCTGAATCCCGAGAGAAGAAACGTCGCGCATTTGCAATCCCGAGAAGAGAATCTCTACAACCTATCAAATCAATCCCATCAATCAAGTATAACACCAACATCTCTCTCACCCAAAAGTGAACACAACCATACCTCCCAAGTACACCCATCAGTCACCCATCACTCACACCCCTCTCCCTTACATCACTCCTCTCTCCCTCTCTCATTCTCACTTTATTCCAAGCAATTCCCAAGAGAGAGAATCGTCTAAGCTCTAAGGAGAGCCTAGTGTGGACCCCAAGGTCTTTCATCCTAGCCCATGAATCATCATCATCTACCAAGAGGGAGCTTAGGAGCTTAGCATCACAAGGAGCCTAGAAGATTTACAATCAGTGGGTGATCCTAGAATTTCCATAGTTGATTTTATTTGAGGGCCCACTTGTGGTGGGACCCACTTGATGTATGTGTTGCAACACTTGGAGAGGAGCTCATAGTGGCGGAGCTCCTCCCTAACACACGTCTCTCTCTCTCTCTCTCTCTCTCTCTCTCTCTCTCTCTCTCTCTCTCTCTCTCTCTCTCTCTCTTTCCTCTCTCTCTCTCTCTCGATGTGTGGCCCACTCGATGATGTATGTATTTCATCCATGCCATCCAGCCATGCGAGACCCACCTTGAGGTCCCGTCTCATCCAGACCGTCCGACCGTTGGACGTCCAACGTGCCTGGACGGGAGAGGGATAACATAAATCCCAGCTTTATTCAAGCTGGTGGGCCACCACGTGGAAGCCCACCATAATGTACATGCTTCAGATCCACACCATCCATCATCTGGACAGTGGATCTGATCATGAGGCATGTGTAATATCTGGATCGTCCATATGCTAGACGGTCAGCAGCCTCAGCTGTTGTATCATGTCAGCAAGTTCTGTGGGTGATCCAGATCGTCCAGGTCATGGTCCCACATGATATGTGTGTTGTATCCATCCCTGTCCGTCCATCTTTGTGGGGCCTACCATGTGGATGTGTTGTATCCACCGTCCAATCACTAGACGGTGGGAAGCAGCTTGGTCGGAGTACCTCACACCAGCTAGGTAGTTGTTATATCAACGTCAGCTGTCCTGTGGGCCCTGATCAAGAGACATGTTATATCCTACACCGTCCATCCATTTTCAGCAGACGTGTGGGGCCCACCTCACACGTGCTGACGTGTGGGATGGGACCCTCCTTGACGTACATAGTTTATATCCACCTGCCCAGGATGGTGGATCCCACGTTAATGTATATGACTTATTCCTATATCGTCCATCTGATTAGGACATGGCCCACCCCACACATGTGACACATGTGGGGGTGGGACAGAAAAGGTTGAGCTAAGAGACCTAAGGGGGGGGGGTGAATAGGACTATGCCAAATTAAAAAAATTAAATGCAGAATTAAACAAATATAAATAAAGATAGCAATAAACAATCCCACAAAGCAGAAATGAATAACAACCTCAAATGTACAAGTATTGAGAGGTTGATACAGATGTTGTTCTAAGGACAACCTTACACCAAAAACCAATGGTTTATAGTAGGACAACCTAATTCATAGAACGGTCTGTGTATCAAAATCTCAAACTGATATAGAGGAATAAAGAATAAAAATAGCAAAGAATATAAACTAAGCTATTACAACATTCTTCACAAATGCTTAAAAAAAAATTACAACATTCACACAAAGCCATAATCAATCATCCACCACAAGACCATAAATTATAGTGGTTCACTTGTGTGTACACCAACTATTTAGAAAAACAGCCACGCAACTACTCTACTCCCAATATCCTCACATAGTGGATATTGCCATTTACTATGCAATAGGTTTTTCAAGGTTCACCTAAAACCTTCACAATTGTGTCTTTCAAGTGGGTTTACATAATTCAAAAACCCCACAGTCTAAGTTTTCTGGATCACCTCAGACAAACTAAAAAGAAAGAGATTTTTCCTGACATAATCTCAAAAAAAAAAAAAACCAAAAATTTTAGATTAAATCACTTTGGGCTTACTTGATTTGATTTTTATTCCAATAAAGGGGAAAACTTCAATCCCTTCTTCAAATAAGATTGGAATATAGAACTCAAAATCAAATACAAAAAGATAATTAAAGAGAATATTAAATGAGCACTAAATAGCTTAAGAATATCAATAACTTATCTCTCAAAGTGGTGTCTTGATTTTGCTTGAATTGAATGAAAAACTCTAAAAATCGTGCTCTATTTATAAGTGAAAAACTATTCACTCGACTGGCCCAGAGGACAGCTCGACTGGTCGAAGGACCAACAAATTTTTAAAATTTCGGTCGATAAGATAAGACCGTTCCACGACTGATCGAGTGGCTTGCTCGACTGGTCGAGTGGCCTACATGACCGGTCGAACCCTGCTCTCAACTGGTCGTGTGAGACCCAATTTAGTTGTTGGACTTTGAGTTGAGTCTGCTCGACTAGTCGAGCACTATTCACTCGACTGGTCGAGCAGTCTCCGGGACTGGTCAAGGGTCCAACAAAAAATCTCAAAAATTAGTAACAAACCTTAGACTGGTCAAGTCAGTACTAGGACTAGTCGAACATTGGCTAAGACTAGTCGAGAAAAAGCCTATAGAAGTATATAGTGACCCAATTTAAGTATGCAATCAATATGACCTAACATATGGTCAATCTAGGGTCTTACATACCTTACAAGTGAAATTTGAACATTGAATCATCATTTACTTCGGTTGATAGTTGATCTCGAAGTACACAAAGCTTGATATCTTGATTTACTTTGAATCTTGAACTTGAAGTACTTTGAAGCTTGAACTTAAAGTACTTGTGACTTGTATTTCACCTTAAGCTTTGAATTCCAAAGCAAAGCACTTTGTCTTGACATAGTTGAATCTTTGAAACCTTTAACTATCACTTGATGTTGTACTTGAACTTGTATATCTCTTATACTTGTGATGCATGAATCTTGAATTGGAACATCTTGAACTTGTACTTGAATTGCATAATCTTGAATAAGAAGATGAACTAAACAAGATACAGATTCCAAGAGATTTTGGCACTATAAAATTTGACAATCATAAGAGCTAGAAAACATAGCACTTACAGTGACCCACCTCGATGTATTTATTTTGTATCCACACCATCCATTTGGACATACTGCGTGGGCCACCCCATGATGTATGTGTTGTATATGCACACCATTCATTTGGATGGTGCTGCGTGGAGCCTAACTGTGATGTATCTATTCTCCAAGCCGTTCGTCTTCTAGACGGTGATGTGTGAGCCCATCTTACTATTCATGTTTCATCCATGCCACCAGTCCAGCTGGACATGGAACCCCACCTTTGATCTATGATTTCAGTCACCCCATTCGTTTGTTGGATGTGTGGGGCCCACCTTGAGGTATGTACTGTGAGACCCATATCCTAGACCATACCGTTCCGTAGGCTTCCGTGGTCCTCCCGGTCGAATTCCGGCAACCCGTGATGCGTAGATAGCAGTTGCACATGACTTTGAGTCGTATCCCTTATTCCAGAGTCGGCTCGACCCGAGACTTGTACCCTTGCGACCATGCTGTCACGCCCCAAACTCGAAAACCGGGCTCACAAAATTCATGATCGCCGAATCCAGTGCAAACAGCCTCCTTAGTACCCCATTCTTGGCTCCCAGCGCCTATACACCAGGTTCCGATCTGGGATCCTACAAGGAGGATCTTCCAACATACATTATCTCGTAATAAGCATAACCATAAGTATACCCAAATCACAAAGGTAAAATCATCATCACATATCCACTATTATAAACATTTAAATACAATGCTGAAAAGGAAATACATATGTAAAAAATTAAAGCTCCAAAAGTCCGCTGCACGCTCCAAGCTCAACGTTGCTGCGACCTAACGCCACCTACATGCATCTATCTTGCATAAGCTTATAGAAAGCTTAGAGGGTGGTGAAAGTATGTGCACAAGGCAAGTGTCAAGTATGCAATACAATGTCATTAATCATACAATATCGGATTAAGCGGAAATACTGACAAGATCATGAATCATACGATATCAAAGTAAGCAGAAATACACTGGTAAGTCCATGAGTGCCATCACCTGTACCAAGGCTATGCGATGCAAGGCATGAATGCTAACGGCCATATCAATGCAGAAACATGGCAACCCAAAATGCTAAATGCTGCAGATGCAATGCTATATGCGATGCGAATGAAATGACCAAGCTGGAGTTAAGTTGAGATGATAGTACGTAGTATCGCAAGCTACGGGGTCCACCACAAGGGACTTCTATCCAAACCAGTCCCATACCTAAATTTAGATAGTCAGACTCAATGTGGTAAACTCCTAATCTCAGGTTAGTCGCACGCCCCAACCGAAATCCTGGCCTTTGCGAAGGTACACATAACAAATAGTTGCGCATCACTAGCCCGAGTGGAGAGTGAATGAATGAATGAATGAGTATGCAACTCCTGCTCAATAAGTCCAAATAACAATACCATACATCTCTGAGATCATCACCGGGGTCTATTACACTCTATGGCAGCTGCCGCCCCTATCTAAGCGCACAACTGGGTAAGTGGAAAAGACCTCACTATCCGCCTCAAGTAGTATATCAATGCCTACCCGGGTCTTCGATAGCGGACCCATTCCTCAAGCTGGTCAGACTTAGCCTAATATTGCCTACTCCCTCATGCGGATAAGGCCACACCCCCTCCCAACCGACCACGACACAGTGGGAGACGCGACCTACTGGTATTCGGCACTCAGGCGCTTATGTATCCACTCGGTTTAGACGTTGGGGCATCATCCGGTACCAAGAGGGTTTAGGAATTTTTACTCAGGGCCATCTATGGCAGCCCGATGCTAGTAACAAATTTCTGGTGTCCCATTTGGCCATTCACGACATGCTTGTGGAGGCTAAGGCCCTGATGTCACTAGGGCGTATAGTAACACAACACACAATGCAAGATGCATGAGTCATACAATCTATTCATGCATCAG
Organism: Magnolia officinalis; assembly: GCA_021015155.1. Taxonomy (NCBI): domain Eukaryota; kingdom Viridiplantae; phylum Streptophyta; class Magnoliopsida; order Magnoliales; family Magnoliaceae; genus Magnolia; species Magnolia officinalis. The sequence continues at coordinate 50,443,418 of JAJHSJ010000008.1, forward strand.
ATATGCGCTCATGTGAGACAATCTCTGCTTATCAGGTCATAACAACCTACCCAATGACATATGCAATGGTCAACCGCATCTCATAACAAACATGCAGATGATGCGTATGGGCATGTATCATGATGTTATGTTGTCACATACTCATAATCGGTATCAGATGATATACTCGTAATTGGTATCGAAATTGGCCTCAACAATTGGAATCGGCCTCTATAATCAACCTCGACAATCGGAATCGGCCTCGACAATCAGAATCGGCCTCGATAATCGACCTCGGCAATCGGAATCGGCCTCGACAATCGGAATCGGCCTCCAGAATCGGAATCGGCCTCGATAATCGACCTCGGCAATCGGAATCAGTAATCGGCCTAACAAAGGGCCTAAGAGAAGGTCACAATGTGGACATTTAATTATCGTTGCCCATCAATGTGGACATTTAACCAACATTGTTCCCAAGAAGTGGCCCACATAGAGCCTAACATATAATGGGGCTCATGGCCTCACATAATGGCCTAATATACAACACCATGGGCCTCTCTCAAGGGCCTAATACATGTCACTATGGGCCTCGACACATGGGCCATAAATATATCACATCGGGCCACATCATATGGGCCATACCAATGGGCCAACAAACATCAAATGGGCCACATCAAATGGGCCGCACCAATGGGCCAATGTACATCAAATAGGCCGCACCAATGGGCCAATATACATCAAATGAGACGCATCATATGGGCCGCACCAATGGGCCAACATACATCAAATGGGTTGCATCAAATGGGCCGCACCAATGGGTCAATATACATCAAATGGGCCACATCATATGGGCCGCACCAATGGGCCAATATAAATGGGCTGCATCATCTACACCATTCTTCTATTTTTAGAGATCATTTTAGTGCATTAACCGAAAAGAAAAGGATCACATCGGAGGGTTATCTGGACCATACCACAAATAGCAGTGGTGATAATGATTTTCATGGTTAAACAAATCACAGGGCCCACTATAAAGTTTATTCTCCATCCAATTTGATCATAAGGTCACAAAGACATGGATTAAGAGGGTAAAAAAATATCATATTCATCCAAAAGCCTCTGCGACCCAAAAAGGATTTCAATGGTGGACATTCAATCTCCACTGTTTTTAGCAATGTGGTCCACTGATAAACAGATCTGCCTCATTTTTGTCTCAAACCTTAAGACGAGCTCGCCAAATTGATGGACAATTTGGATATCACACAAATGTCAAGGTGGTCCCTACTCTTACATGTGCAGGGTGGGTCCCACAGAACTTGCTGTTGTCAATCACTGCAGTCAAATGCTGTTGGGAGACGCACTAGCCAATCCGATTCTCATCAGGTGGGTCCCACCATCCTTCCACTGGATAGTGTGGATGTAAAACACTTACATCAAGGTGGGTCCCGCCCACACGTGTGGGGTGGGCCAAACACACATCAAGGTGGATACCACCGTCCTGTTGCTGGATGGTGGATCCAAATTCATAGCAAGTGGGTCCCACAGTTGCTGACGTGAGGTGTAACAACTGATTACTACTGGGGTGCTGCCCAATAGCCCAACAGATGGACGGTTAGGATTTAACACATATATAAAAGGTGGGGTAGCTCTGCATCGCCCAAGCTGTCCAGCACCATCCAAATCATCTGGATGGTGTGGATGAAGCCAATACATCATGGTGTGGCCCACACATCCTACTGACAACGTACAACAGATGTCCAGATGTGTGGGGTCCACACAGATGGACGGTTGGGGCAAAACACATGCATCAGGGTGGTCCACGTAGTTGGACGACGTGCATGAAACAATACATCATGGTGCCCACCACCATCCAGAGAGGGATGGACGGTTGGATCTAGACGTGCAGAGGTGGGTCCCACTCCCCAGGACAGTGTAGAGGAGACATATACATGAAGTGGGGTCCACGTGGTGGCCCAAGGCCCCAGGGACGAAGCTGGTAGTTGTGTTTTCTTCCATCTTAGTTGGCCTAAAATTGGCAGCAAGGCGGGCCCCATTCGCTGGATGTCCGGAAAATCTGGACAATCTAAATTTTCGATCAAGTGGGTCATACACACACACACCAGGTGGGCCACACACCTCATCATCAACAACATAAAAAAATGAAAGAGAGAGAGAGAGAGAGAAAGAAAGAAAGAGAGAGGGAGAAAGAGAGAACGGTGAAGATGGGAGGGACCCCGCCACTAAGGGTCCCTCAAAATACAATGCATACATCAAGTGGGTCCCATTACAAGTGGGCCCTAAATCAAAATCGAGATGACGAACACCCACTGTAAGATTTCATCTTCCTTCTTCCGCCTATAGGTTCTAGAGCTCTAAGGTAATAATTCCAACGGTTGAGATGGACTTTGGATGGTGGAGATGGGAGGTAGGAAGGTGGGTGAAAAGGCCTAGCTATATGTCCTAGAAGGGGGGGGGGGGTTGAATAGGACTATGCCAAATTTAAAATTATACCAACGGAATTAAACAATAAGATAGCCTTATAAATAAATAAATGAAAGATAATACTTTTAAATAAATCACAATACAGAAATGTAAAGCAACCTCAATATTCAAGTATTGAGAGGCTGATACAAATGATGTTCTAAGGACAACCTTGCACCATAAAAACCAAGGGTTTATGGCAGGACAACCTTAATAGAAACGTATAAGTATCAATATCTCAAACTGAAGAGGAATAAAGGAAATAGCAAGAATTGAAATTCTAAACTATTACAACATTCCCACAATGCTTGAAATGTAAATATTACAACATTCACAAACACACATACATTCCACAGCTTTGAATGATAAAAGATAGAAATTAAATAAACATTCAAACCACAAAACACAAAGAAATATAGTGGTTCGCCTGTGTGTTCACCAAATGTTAAACAACAGCCACGCAGCTTGCCACTCCACTCCTAATATCATCACACAGGGGATATCAGCGTTCACTATGAAAATAGGTTTCACAGGTTCACCTAAAACCTTCACAATTGTGTCTTTCAAATGGGCTTACACAATTCAAAAAACCCCACTTTCTGAGTTTTCTGGCTCTCCTCAGATAACCAACACAATGAGATTTTTCTGTCTTAATCTTAAAAGAAAGCAAAAGCAATTGAAATTTACACAAATATAAAATACCTGGATTTCTCCTTTTCTAGCAGCCCAGAAGAACCAATCGGAGTAGAAGTTCGAATATAGAAGTTCAATTGTCCAATACTCACTTTGAAATGGTTCTAGGTTCTAAATGATTTTAAATTAAACCAGATGGGCTAGCTCTATTTGATTTTGATTCCAAGAGGAAGGAATACAACAATTCCTCTTTTCAATTCAGATTAGAATATAAAAACAAAATCAAATTGACAAAAGCTAACAAAAGAGAATATTAAATATGCACAGTGTAGCTTAAAAATTAACACAAACTTATCTCAGAGTGATGCCTTGATTTTACTTAAATTCGGATTGAGAAATGTAAAGCCCAGAAAATCGGGGGTCGAGCATAAACTCAACTCCCGAGTTCCAACGCATCACTTATGCAACAAAATGAATGATGATTGAATTGTTGTCTGAATTAGAGCATTGAACATGAGTAAAATTAAACCAAAACAGTCACTACACCGGGTACGTTCAGGGCTGCCAGGGCTGTTACACGGAATTGTTACACCACTCCCCCATCACCCATCAAACAGTGTAGGCTGACAGCTCGAATATAGTGTCCCATACCACCATAATTGGCTCACGAGTCTGGTTGCTCACTGGTCACTACGGGGAGGCACGTGGCCCCAGCGTAGGCCAACAGCTCGACCACGGTGTCCCATACCACCATGCCCGGCTTATGAGTCTTAGCGGATCGAGGTACCATGGTTGACGGGATTCCATTGGTAAGTTTGGTACCCTAGGTTCAAGCAGTGGTGACCAAACATGGTGAACATACATTAGACAAATCGGGTTATTTGACGAGCTCGGCTAGCTCGAGCGCACAGCAAGTTGAACGATATGAAGAGCATAAGCACTTTGTGTGGCCAACCACTATCGCCAACCGAAGTACGACTCGAGTTCGTCGAACACATCTCACGTGGTAAATGAAACTCAGCCACGAATTCGATCATGTTACCGACTGCCTGGACTATATAATAGCCCCGATCACATTCAATTTCATATATTTAAAGCAGTAATGGATCAGAATTCAAATCATACAATCAAAGACTGATATTATCCATTTAGGGCTACCAGGGCTGTTGCACGGAATCGTTGCTCCACTCCCCCATCACCCATGACGGATCATAAATTTAAACATATTCATTACATAGATAAAATCATAAAAGCAGTTGAGCATGTTATGAAGCACAACACAAGCATGAGTTTGTACATATTCAATTCCTAATCACACAACTATCCAAGGAAAACATACACATAGTTAAAAGAAGTTGAGAATCATGCCTCAACTCCCATATACATTACAATTTGCTAACTACTACTCATTCAGACATTTTAACAAACACTTTAAAAGACATACATCAACATACATGACATATGTTGATCACACATAGGCATTTGGGCAAATCCTTTCACTAAGGAGTTACCCCAATCGTAACACACATACACCCACGACGGATAGTCATGGAAAGTAGGAATCCAAGTTCCATATTCATTTGAACATTTTCACAAACACTTGGGATACACATTTCAACATATATAGCGTATAGTGGCCGTGGCGTGATTCAGGGCAAATCCTTTCGTCAAAGGGGTATCGCCAATACAACATCATATATCCATGACAATTAGTCATGGCGAGCACGAATGAGAATTCTATACTCATTCAGTCATTTTCACAAACACTTAGAATACACTATTTCAACATACATAGTGTATATAAGCAAAACATGTATTAGGGCGAGCCCTTTTTGCCAAACAAGTATTTTATCCATATATAATATATTCATACAGCAAATAATTATGGCAAACACATTTCCAAAATTTATACGTATACCGTACTTTCTACAAATACCTAGAGTATGTAAAATTCCATATTCTTCATCTTTAATCGAAACAGAAAACAGACAGCACTTTGTACATGTGCAATTGCATGCAGATCATGAATCTATCATTATCTGACATTGAAAACATTGAAAACCATAACCTATACACCTAAAGTCTGCACCTTTTGTCGTAGAATCGTAACGGAGTCGATATAATTGTTAAGCTTCTGTATACGGCTGTTTGGTAACCTATAGAGCGAAATAGGTTAGCTTTTTCATAACCTACAACTATCAAAACCTCAAATCAGTTTAGGGTTAGGGTTTCTTACCTAGAAACGGAGCTGGAATCGCCGGGAAAGCGATTGGAACGGATTGATGGAACTCATGGAGCGGCAGGGAAGCATGGCAGGGAGATTCTCCCACACTTTCTCTCTTTTCTCTCTTCTCTCTCTAGGGTTTCTCTCAAATTTGTATGGCTGTGAGAGAGAGGTTTCTAAGGTCCTTATATAGCCTAAAAACTCACAAAATTAGACTTCTGGACAAGGTTTACTTAGGTTATAACCAAAGCGGACCTTTTCCAGCTCAACGGAGGACTTCTGGCGGCGGGCCTCCTTGACCCAAAGGTCGGACTTAAGCTCACTAACACTGGATCTACGTTTAGTTAAGTTTTCATTTCGGTCGGGATTCCAGATCACGCATGGCAGGCCAGTTTCAGTTCAACGGTCAACGGATCTCGATCGGAGATTCTAAGTACATAGATATGTGTATGAAATTTCTCCTGATCTGAGGGTGTAATTTGGTCTGATTCTGGCGGTCTGGTTGCTTAAAACTGACCCACAAGCAACACATGCCAGATTACTATTCAAGATATTTATTTTGTAAAGAAAACAAGTGTTTTTACACTCTCTCGCTCCAAACTCAAGCGAACAGCCGTGGGACACTATCTGGGTTTGATTTCCGAGATGGTTGTCAGCCCAGTGAGGCGGTCCTAATTCCTTAACCTCATGTTATTCGGACTTCCGACGTGCGGTCCAGATCTAATACGGAGTTTTGAGATGCTCTCAAGAGTAGCTGGGTAATGAAATTGATCCTAGATTTTAGGGTAACCTAGCGTCAATGATTCTACAAGTTTTGGGTCTTGCAGATCGTATTTAAAGTGATTGGTGCTAATTTCACAAGTACTCTAACTTAACACTGGCTAATTCTCGCCTAATTTCTAAAGGATTTAGTCCTGAGTAATTTCTGTCTGAGGTGGTACTTAGTCCTTTGTAGCAATGTTTAGCTTAAGTATTGTTTTTCATCACCTAAACTTTAAGACAGTGTTTAATGTGAAAGTACTTAGAAGGATTTAAAGAACGAGGTGGTGAAAGGTGGGATTTGTGAAGAAAAATGGTTCAAAATCGTTTTAGACTATGGGATTTGAGTTTTGACAATTTAATAAGGTGTTAGGATTGACCCATTGCCTAAGGACGTCTAATCCTAGGTTGGCAAAAATCCGGGATGTTACAAGAAACTTTGAAATTCATGTTCTATTTATAGATGCAGAAATCGCGTCGACGACTAGTCGTGTGGCCACCACGACTGGTCCTAGGTCGAACTGTATTTTGAAATTTTAAGCGCGATCGGATAAAACCATTCCACGACTGGTCGTAGGGTGTCCACGACTGGTCGTGACTAACCCACGACTAGTCGTGAGAAACCAGGAATGGTTGATGGAGTTTGAGTTGTAACTGCAGGACTGGTCGTGAATGAGTCGGCACCGTTCCTACGACCGGTCGAGCAGACTCCAGGACTGGTCGAAGCTCAATAAAAAAATTCTGAAAATTTGTAACAACTTAAGACTGGTCTTGGAATTTCTTGGACTGGTCGAGCCAGTTCTAGGACTAGTCGAACAGAGTCTAGGACTAGTCTTAGAACAGATCAAACACTTATAAAATGATTCAATTTGAATTATGTATACAAAATGACCTACCCTAAGGTCAATCTAAGGTCATTCATACGTTGAATGTGAAGTAAGGACATTGAAACTTCATTTCTTCAGATGATGGTTGACCTTGTGAAGCTTGAGATCTCTATACTTGATGTAGCATTGAACTTGAGATCTTCTAGAGCTTGAATTACACTTTATCTTTAGTTGTACACTAACTTGAGTCTTGAACAAGATCACTTTCGTTGTAGCTTGTACTTGCATTTCTTGAAATGATTTGAAGTAGTTCTTCGTTCTTGACTTGGAGCAAAGATGCAGTGTCTTGAACATATGAAACAACATGCTACACAAGACATAAATTGTGTTTTTGGCAACACAAAATTTGACAACCAAAGGAATAGGAAACCATAGCACTTACAATCTCTCCCTTTGTCAAATTTGTGACAAAACACACTTAACAAAAATATGATCATTATGAACACAACGAATCATTCACCAGTTATAACCTGATTAACGAATCTTGCACCAGTTGACATTCACAAAATCTTCATTACTTACTCCCCCTGAATAGCACACATAGATCCACCATAAAAATAATGTGACTCCCCCACAATCCATATGCATCTCATATTTATCAAACTAAAAATATTCTCCCCCTTTTTGTCGCAATATGACAAAGGAACAAAGGAACAAATGGAAATGGAAGTCCAATAAGAGAGTAATTAAAGGAGTGACTAGTTAAGATATGCCAGTAATATAAGCAAATTCAAAGTTCACATATCATTAATTAGCTGAAACAAAAGTCAGTCATATAAACTGAAGTAAAAAAATAAAGTCCACACACCAACAAAAGTAGTATAAAAGTTATTACAAACCAAAGGATAAAACAGTTAATCAGATCCTGAGGAAGGAGCAAGTATGGTAGGATCAAGTTGATGTAGCCCCTTGTTAATGCGCCTATGATACTTATACATATATTTAAATTGCAAATCATGGACAACACTCATGTTCCCTACCTTCTCCTCAAGTGCACGAAGACGTGCATCAAAATCAGATGGCTCATAGTCAGGATCATTAGTAGAATTTGATTCAATTCCATAAAAAATGTCATCCATATTTATATCATCAGAAGGAATATCGCCACCTTCTTCTTCATTCTCTGCTTCAGCACCACCACCACCCACATCTCTTTGGCCAGGAGCCGACTCCAGCTTCATCTTGTTTATATTAGAATTGTTTAAAATAAGATGATGTATAGGAGCCTCTTCAATAGGCATAGCAACTAGCATGTGAGAAGCTAACAAAGTCATAAGATAAGCAAATGGAATATCACTCTGTCCTAGATGGAGACGAAACTGAATGATGAAATGACATATTAAAGAAGGCAGACAGACTTTAGTACCAGTGATGATAGAATGCAAAACCCGAACCATAAAGGAAGTCAGTTCGGTTTTGTTACCAGAACGTGGATACAAATTCGAAGTAAAGATTTTGTGGAGAACCCTGTATATGGGTAACAAATACTTTGAGCGCATTCCCTTTATGAGTCCATTGAACATCCATATTGCATAAATCTCTAGTTAACATACGTTTTTCTATTTCAAACGGTTTTTCAACTAGAGTATGAATAGGAATACCCTCGTCATTAATAGGTATGTCCATTAGAGCTGAAATCAGATGACGGTCTACCTCAAATGGACCTTCTCTTATTGCTATATTAAATGTTAAATTCTCATATGAAAATTCAAAAATACACGCAATCATGGCCTGAGCAATAGATTGGTATGTAGGCCCATCCCAATGTAAGATGTTATCATAGCCTACAGATTGGAGAAGAGGAAGGATATCAAAATGAGCAATGTGATCAAGAAAAGCATTGCACATACGTGAATCCTTAACATGAGTGAGATCATCGTCGGGTGATCGAAGATGGCGCCGAGTGATAGTTGAAGGACGAGAGGAAGACGGACCACGGGAAGTTTTCTTTTTCCCTCTAGAATCCATTGGCAATAAAATAATCAAAGAACCAAGAAAATGCAAAGATTATTTAGTGGGGTTTGCTAAGATCAGATTTTTCAAAGGAAAATCCAAAAATTGCAATGAATCACAAAATAAATTACTCCAAGAGTGAAAATGAAGTAATATTGACTAGAATCTCCAAGAAAAACACAAATGAAGCACTTACCTTGAGGAATCAGACAGTTGGGTATGACTAGTCGTGATACGGCCTGTTGAAGAAGAAATAGGAAATGAGGAAGATGAGTTTTTCCACAATTTTTAAAAGATTCAACAACTACATGACTCACCGAGGACCATTCTCGACCAGTCGTACCACGACTGGTTGAGCACGTCCTCGACTGATCGTGAACCAACAAAAATATGCATTTTTCATCAAAATTTGAAATTTAACTCAATAAATTATCAAATATATATACACTATGATACACACATGCACGAATCATCAATTTAAATTGCACATACCAAGATCAAATTTCAATTTATTAAACCTGCTTTTGTCGAGCGGTTTAGTGAAAATGTAAGTAAGTTGAGTCTCAGTTGGAATGTATTCCAATGAAATTATTTTTTCTTCCACTAATTCACGAATGTAATGAAATCTAATGTCAATGTGCTTGGTACGTGAATGTTGAATTAGATTTTTAGAAATATTTATTGCACTAGAATTATCACAATATAACACCATTGAGTCCTGTGCAATTCCATATTCGCTTAACATGTGTTTCATCCAAACAAGCTGAGTACATGCATTTCCAGCTGCGATGTATTCACCCTCAGCAGTAGAAAGCGATATAGAACTTTATTTCTTACTAAACCAATAAACTAAATAATTTCCAATATAGAAACAACCACCACTGGTTGACTTTCTATCATCGATATTACCAGCCCAATCAGCATCTGAGTACCCTGCCAACTGAACACTAGTATCATATGGATACCAGAGACCCAAATTAGTGGAACTTGCGACATATCGCATAATCCGCTTAACAACAGTTAGATGAGACTCATTAGGGTCAAACTGATATCTAGCGCAAATTCCAACACTCAAACCAATATCAGGTCTACTAGCAGTTAAATAAAGCAAACTACCAATCATACTGCGATATAATTTAGGATCTACATTTTTACCTGTAGAGTCTTTTGAGAGTCTTAATGTTGTACTCATAGGAGTATTAAAATTCTTACCATTCTCAAATCCGAACTTTTTAATTAAGTTCAAAGCATATTTGGTTTGAGAAATAAAAATACCATCAGGTTGTTGTTTTACTTGCAACCCTAGGAAATAATTCAATTCCCCAACCATGCTCATTTCGAACTTAGGTTTCATTAAATATGCAAACTCAACAGTCATGTTAGTACAAGTAGATTCATAAATAATATCATCAACATAAATTTGTACTATTAAGATATGATCGTTATGTTTCTTAACAAACAGAGTCTTATCAACACTTCTCATTAGAAAATTATGACTTTGTAAAAACTTAGTCAATTTTCCGTACCATGCCCTGGGAGCTTGTTTTAAACCGTAGAGAGCCTTTTTAAGGCAATAAACATGATCAGTATTCTTAGGCTCTTCAAAACCCATTGGTTGTTCAACATAAACTTCTTCATGCAGATCGCCATTTAAGAAGGCACTCTTTACATCCATTTGATAAATTTTGAATTTTCTAAAGCATGCAATGGATATGAATAGTCTGATTGATTTAAGACGAGCTACTGGGGCAAAGCTTTCATCATAATCGATGCCTTTAATTTGAGTGTACCCTTGTACAACCAGTCTCGCCTTGTTTCGAATTATATTACCAAGTTCATCAGACTTATTTTTAAAAATTCACTTAGTTCCTATAATGTGTTTATCTTTAGGTCTAGGAACAAGATACCAAACATCATTTCTCACAAATTGGTTAAGTTCTTCTTGTATAGCTACTATCCAGTTTTCGTTAGTAAGAGCTTCTTTTACGTTAGCTGATTCTATCTGGCATGTAAAGAACATGTAATTACATATGTCTTCTAGTTGTCTACGAGTGCGCACACCAGTGAGAGGGTTTCCAAGAATTTGTGTGGTTGGATGATCTTTGACAGTCCTCAGTTCAGATTTAATTTGATTTGATGAAGTATTTGGTTCGTCAATTAAAAGAACTTCATCATTATCTGAACTTGGGGGAGGTGTATTCAAGCGATCGTTAATGACCACATTGATGGACTCTTGAATCACACCAGTCCTCTTGTTCAGTACTCGATATGCACGACTGTTCAAAGAGTACCCTAAAAAGATACCTTAATCACTTTTAGTGTCAAACTTTCCCAAATTTTCACGGTCACGTAAAATATAGCACTTGCTGCCAAAAACTCGAAAGTATTTAACAGTAGGCTTCTTATCAAACCATAGTTCATAAGCAGTTTTATTATTAGATTTACTTGTATAAACCCAATTGATTATATAGCAGGCAGTATTTACAGCTTCAACCCAAAGATTTTTAGGGAGCTTCATACTATTCAACATTACATTAGCCATTTCTTGAAGCACTCTATTTTTTCTCTCAACAATTCCATTTTGTTGTGGAGGTTTGGGTGCAGAGAATTCATGAGATATTCCTTGATCGCAACAGAATTTCTCAAAACTGCTATTTTCGAATTCTGATCCATGATCACTACGAATCTTACTAACTTGAGAACCTTTTTCAATTTGGATCCATTTGAGAATCCTTTTTACTTCATCAAGGGTTTCTGATTTATCTCTTAAGAAGGTTACCCAAGTAAATCTAGTATAATCATCCACAATCACCGGTATGTATTTTTTGTCACCTCAACTCTCCGTCCTGGTTGGTCCTATAAGATCCATGTAGAGAAGTTCGAGCGGTTTGGATGTGGCATTGGAGTTCACCTTTTTGTGAGAACTCTTAGTTTGCTTGCCAATCTGGCATTCGCCACATATTTTGCCTACTTTTTGAAGTTTAAGTAGACATCTTATTAGTTCTTTTTTGCTCAATCTATATAGATTACGATAGTGTACATGTCTAAGGGATTTATGCCATAACTCGGTCTCATCGGTATGGACCATGTAACACAGTTGATTAGATGAGCTAAAATCACTTACGATGTAGCAGTTTTCAGAAGTTCTACGACCAGTTAATATTACAGAACCATTTTTGTTTAATATTTCACACCCTATGTTAGAAAATTTAACACTATGATTTTTATCGCATATTTGAGAAATGCTTAACAAATTATGTTTTAAACCTTCAACGTACAGAACATTCTCAAATAAGGGGAGGTTAGAAAGTTGAACCGTACCTTGGCCAATAATCTTGCAGTTACTACCATCACCAAATGTGACTGAACCATCAGTCATGTCTTTAAGAGTGGTGAACAAACCTTTGTCACCAGTCATGTGCCTGGAGTATCCACTGTCTAGGTACCACTTTGAATGGCTTGAAGCTTTGAAAGTTGTGTAGGCAACCAGGCCAGTAACCTTAAGAACCCATTTCATAACTGTTTTGGGTTTAGGAGTATAATTGGTCTTCTTTTGTTTGTAGTTGTTGTAAGAATGACCCACTGAGTTAGATTTTAAGAGCTCCTTAAGTAGATCAACTATTTTCTCAGCTAAAGGGTTTCGGTTCTGACTTTTGTAGTTGATATGGTTACTTTTAGTTTTGAAAGATTGAAAAGTTTTAACATTTTTAGAAAACTTTTGATTAGAATTTTTCTCTCTTGAGTTTGAGAACTCTCCTTTTACAAACTTTGGAGAAATATTCTTCTGTTTAGGAGGAACATTTTTATCGTAGCCCAAACCAGATCGGTCGCCACATTTTCTTGATCCAGATAAAAGTTTTTCTAACTTTGGATTACCTTGAGCATATCTCCATGTATCCTTTAAACTCAAAAGTGAAGAGAATTCAAGTTTAAGTTTTTCATTTCAGATTTCAGATTTTCAATCTGGGAGGTTTTAAACTCTAAATCGCATTTGCATTTTTCAAAACAATCTGAAATATGGGATTTTTCTAAAACAAGAGTTTCAAAATTTTCTTTAAGCTTTGAAAACTTTTCTTTTTGAAGTTTAAGTTTAACAGCAATTATACAACTTTCCTTGTCTAGGGCATTGTAAGCATCTTGAAGATCTTCTTCATTTTCATGATCACTATTCAAATTTTCTTCACTAGTAGAATCATCATGATCTGAAAAAGTGAACTTGGCTAGAGTCATAAGAGCTTTGACTTCATTGCCCGACTCAGTTTCAGAATCTTCTGATTCAGAAGAGGCTTCACTGCCAGAAGATTCATCCCAAGTAGCCAACATTCCTTTCTTTTTAGGTTTGTCCTTTTTAGGGTACTTGTTTGCTAAATGCACATATTCTTGGCAGTTGTAACATTGACTATCTTTTAAAGATTTTCAAGTTTTAGATTTAGATTTAGATCTTTTCTTATCATTTGATTTTTGAAAGTCAACCCTCTTTTTACTTTTGAAAATCTTGTAAAACTTTTTTGCTAAGAGAGCCATATCATCTTCAGAATTATCAAAATCAGAATTTTCTTGAGAAATACATTTAGAAGACTTAAAGGCAATGGATTTACCTTTAGGAGCTTTAAGATTTAACTCGTAGGTTTGTAAAGACCCAACTAATTCTTCTACCCTCATATTGTCCGTATCACGAAGTTCCTGGATCGCAATCACTTTTGAGTTGAACCGTTCAGGTAGCGAGCGTAGTAACTTTGCACACACTTTACTTTTTGGGATTTTATTGCCAAGACCCCAAATAGAGTTTACAATGTCATTCAGTCTATAGTATAAAAGTCCATGAACATTTCATTTTCCTCCATATGTATTTCCTCAAATTTAGTTGTGAGGATTTGGACTTTGGACTTCTTGACAATTGATGTACCCTCATGTGTCATTTCTAAAATATCCCAAGCTTGCTTTGTAGTATCACAGGATATAATTCTTTTGAACTCATCTGGTGATAGTGTGCAAGTGATTGCATTTAGTGCTTATGCATTGGCACTACTCTCACTTTTCTGAAGAGTGGTCCAAGAAAAATAAGGTGTGACTTTCATTGATTTTGATCCATCGATACCAGTCACTTCAGTGGTAGGAGGGATCCATTCAATCACTGTGGCTAGCCACACGCTCTCATCCATGAATTTAAGGAAAATCTTCATCCTAGCTTTCCAATAGGCATAATTGGAGCCATCAAATGGTGGAGGCCTAGTGACTGAAAGGCTATCAAAATTTGACATCTTATAATAGCTTGAATCAATTAGCTCAGGAAATAAATCCAAATAACAATGAAAACGAGCTATTAGGCTCTGATACCACTTGAAAAGGCCTAGCTATATGTCCTAAGGGGGGGGAGGGAAGGTGAATAGGACTATGCCAAATTTAAAATTATACCAGCAGAATTAAACAATAAGATAGCTTTATAAACAAATAAATGAAAGATAGTACTTTTAAATAAATCACAATACAGAAATGTAAAACAACCTCAATATTCAAGTATTGAGAGGCTGATACAAATGATGTTCTAAGGACAACCTTGCACCATAAAAACCAAGGGTTTATGGCAGGACAACCTTACTAAAACGATATAATTATCAATATCTCAAACTGAAGAGGAATAAAGGAAATAACAAGAATTGAAATTCTAAACTTTTACAACATTCCCACAATGCTTGAAATGCAAATATTATAACATTCACATCCACACATATATTCCACAGCTTTGAATGATAAAAGATAGAAATTAAATAAACATTCAAACCACAAGACACAAAGAATTATAGTGGTTCGCCTATGTGTTCACCAACTGTTAAACAACAGCCACACAGCTTGCTACTCCACTCCTAATATCCTCACACAGGGGATATCAGCGTTCACTATGAAAATAGGTTTCACAGGTTCACTTAAAACCTTCACAATTGTGTCTTTCAAATGGGCTTACACAATTCAAAAAACTCCACTTTCTGAGTTTTCTGGCTCTCCTTAGATAACCAACACAATGAGATTTTTCTGGATTAATCTCAAAAGAAACCAAAAGCAATGGAAATTTACACAAATGTAAAATAACTAGATTTCTCCTTTTGTAGTAGCTCGGAAGAACCAATCGAAGTAAAAGTTCGAATATAGAAGTTCAATTGTCCAATACTCACTTTGAAATGGTTCTAAGTTCTAATTGATTTTAAATTAAACCAAATGGGCTAGCTCTATTTGATTTTGATTCCAAGAAGAAAGAATACAACAATTCCTCTTTTCAATTCAAATTGGAATATAGAAACAAAATCAAATTGACAAAAGCTAACAAAAGAAAATATTAAATATTCACAGCATAGCTTAAAAATTAACACAAACCTATCTCAAAGTGATGCCTTGATTTTACTTGAATTCGGATTGAGTAACTCTAAAATTCGTGTTTTATTTATAGATACAGAAATCGCGTCTATGACTGGTCTTGTGGCCACCACGGCTGGTCTTAAGTCGAACTGCATTTTGAAATTTTAAGTGCGATTGGATAAAACCGTTCCACGACCGGTCATAGGGTGTCCACGACTGGTCATGAGGCCTTTACGTCTGGTCGTGACCAACCCACGACTGGTAGTGAGAAACCAGGAATGGTTGCTGGAGTTTGAGTCGTAGCTGCAGGACTGGTCGTGAATGAGTAGGCACTGTTCCTACGACCGGTCGAGCAGACTCCAGGACTGGTCGAAGCTCAACCAAAAAATTCTAAAAATTTACAACAACTTAGGACTGGTCTTAGAATTTCTTAGACTGGTCGAGTTAGTTCTAGGACTAGTCGAACAGAGTCCAAGACTAGTCTTAGAATAGACCAAAACTTATAAAATTATTCAATTTGAATTATGTATACAAAATGACCTACCCTAAGGTCAATCTAAGGTCATTCATACCTTGAATGTGAAGTAAGGACATTGAAACTTCATTTCTTCAGATGATGGTTGACTTTATGAAGCTTGAGATCTCTATACTTGATGTAGCATTGAACTTGAGATCTTCTAGAGCTTGAATTACACTTTATCTTTAGTTGTACACTAACTTGAGTCTTGAACAAGATCACTTCTTTCTTTGTAGCTTGTACTTGCATTTCTTGAAATGATTTCAACTGGGAGGACCACAGAACGGTACGGTCTAAGATACGGGTCTCATAGCTCTCCCCTCCTAATAAAATTTCATCCTCAAAATTTAAATCACAACACAACCAATACAGAACTCACCAAGGGCAGGAAAACCTATCACTATAAATATAATCAGAACACACCATACCAACATAATCAAACACCTAAGACTTGGGGATAACGCCCACGAATCTCAGCTTCTTGCTCCCAAGACGCCTCATCAGCACCTCACTAATCTTTGAATCTCGAATCATAAATGATCGAAAATGTAATACTATGCAGCCTCACAATCTCAACCGTAGGGAGCTATATTGGAAAATCTCTAAGTTATTCAAACTTGGGGATCTAACCATTCTAAGTTCTCAATAATCATATAGTGAAGGGTAGCTGTTAGTAGATATGTGATGTTATCCTCAGGTATTCCCAAGTTATGCTCTAATACCATCTTCTGTCACGCCCCAAACTCGAAAATCGAGCTCACGAAATTCCCGATTGCCGAATCCGGTGCTGACAGCCTCCTTGTAGGATCCCAGGATCAAAATCTAGCGTATGAGCGCTGGTAGACGAGAATGGGGTACTAAGGAGGCTGTCGGCACCAGATTCGGCAATCGAAAATTTTGTGAGCCTGGTTTCTGAGTTTCAGGTGTGACATGTGTTGCACACACCATCCCTCCATAAGACTCCACCGTGATGTATGTGTTTTATCCATCCCATCCGTTCAAATGGGTTGGATGTGGGCCCATCATGATGTACATGTTTTATCTATGCCGTCCATAGGACGTGGGCCCACCATGCTGTACGTATTTTATCTAGGCCGTCCATCCATGGACGTGGACCCCACCATGATGTATATCTGCGCCGTCCATGGGATGCAGGGCCACCGCGATATATGTGGTGTGTATTCACATAGTCCAGGGCAGCGGCCCACCTGGATGAATGTGTTGTACGTCTAGGCTACCCATCCGTTTTTCCTGGATTATTGTCTGCCCATCAGGCCCATGTGATGCGTCCCATTGTGATGAATATTAGGCCCATGTGATGTGGTCCACTTGATGTATACGAGGCCCATGTGATGCAGCCCACTTGATGTATATGAGGAACATGTGATGTAGCCCATTGTGACCATATGAGCCCATTGTGTAAGGCCCATTGCGATTGTATAAGGCCCATTATGATCTATTTGTATGTGGCCATTGAGATATGTGAGGCCCATATGATGAGGCCCAGTGTGATGTATGTGAGGCCTACGTGATGAGGCCCATTGTGATTGTATGAGATCCATCGCAATTGTATGTGGCCCATTGTGATTGTCCCATTAGGCCCATGTGATGCGGCCCATTGTAAGGTGTATTAGGAATAGTGATGTGGCCCATTGTGATATATTTATGATCCATTGTAATGTATTTGAGGCCCATGGGTTGTGGCCCACTGCGATGTATATAAGCTCATATGATGAGGCCCAATGTGTTGTATATGAGGCCCATATGATGAGGCCCGATGTGTTGTATATGAAGCCCATGCGATGTGACCCACTTGATGCATATCAGGCCCATGTGATACGGCCCATTGTAATGTGTATGAGGCCCATGTGATGTAGCCCATTGTGATATGAGACGCCCATACGATAAGGCCCAATGTAATGTATGAGAAGCCCATGTGATAAGGCCCAATATGATGTATTTGTGACCCAATGATGAGGCCTAAAGCGATATATTTATGGCCCATTTGATGAGGCCCAATGTGATGTTTATATGGCCCATGTAGTGAGTCCCAACGTGATGTTTATATGGCCCATGTAGTGAGTCTCAACGTGATGTTTATGTGGCTATGAGTGAGGCCCAATGTGATGCATATGCGGCTCATGAGTGTGGCCCATCGTGATGTGTATTAGGCCCTTAAGTGAGGCTCATGGTGATGTATATTAGGCCCTTGTGTGAGGCCATGGGCACACTATACATTTCGCTCTATGTGGGCCTGTCCTTGGGAGCAATGTTGGTTAAATGTCCACATTGATGGGTGATGATGGTTAAATGTCCACATGGTGACCTTCCCTTAGGCCTTTGTTAGGCCCATTCTCATTATTCTGGGTTAACCTAAATCATTAGGCCCCATTGATGTTGCATGGTCCATCATCGCCGTAGACGGATGGCTCCGTGCTACCGAATTTGGCATATCCACGGCCGAGGGCCGATCTTTATATTTTGGTTTAGATCGGTTGTTCATCTATGGACCCGCCTTGCATATAGGCCAATTATCGAGGCCGATTATCGATGTCGATTATCGATACCGATTATGAGTATGGACAGCATAGCATCATGATACATGTCCATACGCATCATCCGCATGTTTGTTATAATATGTGATTAACTATTGCATATGTCATAGGGCAGGTTGTTTATGGGACTCCCTGATAGGCAAAGTCGTCCCACATGAGTGCACGGTATACGCAAGATTGATGCATGATTGGATTGTATGACTCATGCACCTCGCATTTGTATGACATAATCACTTGGCGCCCTAGCCATATCAGAGTTGTGACCTCCACAGGTTCATCGTGGATGGCCAGATTAGATACCAAAAATATTTGGTTCTAGCATTGTGGGCACATAGGATGTCCTTGGGTGAGAGTCTTAGAATCCTCTTGCTACCAGAGGATACTCCAACATCCAGAGCGAGTGGATACATGAGCGCCCGAGTGTCAAATACCAGTAGGTGGCGTCTCCCACTGTGTCATGGTTGGTTGGGAGGGGGAATGACCTTAACCACCCGAGTGAGGGGGCTGTAAACTAGGCTGAGTATGACCAGTTCGTAAATTGGTCCGCTATTGACGAGCCAGGTAGGTATTGGCAGACTACTAGCTAGGCAGATAGTGATGTCTTTCCCACTCGCTGGTTGTGTGGCTAGGGAGGCGGCAACCATTGTAGGGTGTACTAGGCCCCAGTGATATTCCAGAGATGAACATGTAACGACTTGGAAAATTCCATACAAAGACCCGAGTACCACCTCAGGCAGAAATCACTCAGGACCAAATCCTTTAGAAATTAGACGAGTTTAACTAAGTGTTAAACTAGATTAGCTATGAAATTCGTTTGAATCACTTAAATACGATCTGCAAGACCCAAAACTTGTAGAATCATTGACGCTAGGTTACCTTGAAATCTAGGATCAATCTCATTACCCAGTTTCTCTCGGGAGCACATTGAAACTCCGTATCAGAGCTGGACCACACGTCGAAAGTCCGATGACCACGAGACTAAACGCTTAGGACCGCCTTGCTGGGCTTGACAACCATCTCAGAAATCAAATCCAGATAGTGTCCTGGGGCTATTCGCCTGAGCCCGGAGTGAAGTGTGTGAGAAACATGGATATTTTACAAATAAATATCTAAATTTAAGTAATCTGAGACTTGTCGCTTGCGGGCCAAATATAAAGATTCAGACCGTCAGAATCTGACCCAAATACACCCTCGGATCAGGGAAAATTTCGTACACAGGTCAGTGTACTTGTGGCCCTGATCGGTGATCGTGGACCGTTAAATTGAAACCAGTCCGCCACGGGCGATCTGTAAATCTGATTGGACTGAAAACTTAACTTGACCTAGATTCATGGTCAGGGAGCTTAAGTCCGACCTTTGGCTCAAGGGGGGGCTCCGGAAGTCCTCCGTTGAGCTGAAACAGATACTCTTTGGACATAACCTAAGTATACCTTGGCCCTGGGGTCATTCCCATCAGTTTTAGGCTTATATATGGACCTTCAACCCTCTCCCATTCACTCCATATGAATTTGAGAAAACCTAGGAGAGAGAAGAGAGTAAAGTGAGGGAAAGTGTGAGAGAAGTTGGACAAGATTCCTGGTACTCTATCCTGTCGTTCTACACGCTTAGCCATCCCCATCTAATCGCTATTACGGTGATCCTAACTTCGTTCTTAGGTAAGAAAACCTAACCCTAATCTGTTCTAGGGTTTCAATTGTTACAAGTGGAGAGATAGCTGACTTAACTCATGCTATAGGTTGATGTACCATCGTTGATGAAGCCTTAGAGTTTCTAGCGAATTCGTTACACTTTTACGGCATAATGTGTGGATTATAGACGTATAAGTTATGGTTTTCAAGGCTTTCAATGTTGGTTAATGATTTATTCTTGATGTGGGTGCTATTTCACATGCAAAATGTGTCGTCTGTTTCATGTTACAGTTATATATGAACTATGTGACATATAGTGCATTCTCTGTACATGTTGAGATATTTGGATACTTATGGAATTTGGATTTGTGCCAACATGATTATCTGTCGTGAAGATATACTTGTTACATATGCGACAACTCCTAAGCGAAAGGACTTGCCCTAAATCACGTCACGGCAAAAATACGATATATGTGATACAATGTGTTGCCCAAGTGTTTGTGGAAATGCATAAATGAATATGGAACCCGGATTCATGCATGTCATGATTATCCGTCTTGGGTATATGTGCGTGGTATGCGAGGCAACTCCCTAGTGAAAGGATTTGACCTAATATATGTGTAAACAACATACATCATATATGACGATGTATGTAGTCTAAGTGTTTGTAGAAATGTCTGAATGTGCTAAGTATTACTAAAGAGTAATTTATATGAGGGTTGAGATATGAATCTCGGCTACCTTAATTATGTGTATGATTTCCTACATGTACGTTACATCATGATGTTTGTTTTATTCATGGAATGAATGTGTGTGCAATCATGTCTGTGTTACATTTCACAACATGCTCATATTATTGTACGAAGTGAATTCGTTGTTCTTTATTGCTTTGACTGTCTCATATGATTACTGGATGAAATTGAATGAAGTTGGGACTAGGATATAGTCCAGGCAATCGGTAGTCGGCCCTGAGTTCGTGGCTGAGATTCATTCACCATGTAGGACGTGTTTGACTAACCCGAGTCGTGCGTTGGTCGTCGACAGTTATTAGACCACACAAAGTGCTTACGCACTTCATGTCAATCGATACGATATACGCTCGTATTAGTCAAGCTCGCCAAGTAACTCGATTTGCCTATTGTATGTTCACCATGTATGAACGTTATTGTTTGAACCTAAGGTATCGAACTCACCAGTGAAACCCCGTGCAACCATGGTACCTCGATCCGCTAAGACTCATGAGCCGGACATGGTGGTATGGGACACCGTGGTCGAGCTGTCAGACTACGCAGGGGCGATGAGCCTCCCCGTAGTGACCAGTGAGCAACCCAGACTAGTGAACCGAATACAGTGGTATGGGACACTGTATTCGAGCTGTCGTCCTACACTGATTTGGTGACGAGCCCTTTGTAGTGACCTCGAGCATACTCTGAACCTGCGTAAAGGCGACGAGCCTTTCCGTAGTAATCAGAGTATACACTAGGTCTGTACTGATTTGGCGACGAGCCCATTACAGCGACCTAAAACCGCAATATCGTATGAGATTTACTATGACTGACGACCCTAGAATGGATCCTTGTTTGGGAATGATATAAGGGAGGTACCTTAGTTTCCCAATCCTGCTGTATGAAAAAAACTAATAAAAACTTGGTAATCACGCTCATAACATCGCACTGCATGTGCCCCGGGTTGAAGAGCATAGAGAGAAGAAAGCATGTCGCGACCGTAAGATGGTGTCGCACGAGGGAGTGTAGGCGAGGGCATGCATCATGACTACATTTCATCCTTGCATTAATAAGAGTATCTAGGATTATTTCATTGTACTGCTTTATCATTACTGCTTGACTGAATCGATAATATGTTAACCTTTGCTCTATGATTCCACTGAGTTGATCACTCACTCCCACGTTCTTAGACGGTGTTCTGAACACCCACCAGACTGTCTTAGATGCCGATGATGATGCGACTCAGGAGGCGGAGCCTGATTATTATGACGATCAGGACGAATTCTCTTATATGCAGTTCTTCGGCGGCTTCGCTTAAGCCATCCGGATCGACCAAGCTGCAAGGATTATCATTGTAGTTGTACTGTTTGACATTTTGATTTTGAGACTATTACATGTATATGGTGACTCAGTGATGTATTCATACTCTGGAGACCGATCGTGATCTTTTGACTTCTTTATGTCTTTCAGTCTTCCGCTTGCGTTTTACAACTTGATCTGGAGTATGAATTACTGTTTTGGTATAATCCCAGTCATGATTAATGCACTAACATAAACAACATTTAATCACAAGCATATATGTTGCATAAGTGATGTTTTGGAACTCGGGAGTTGAGTTGCTACTCGACCCCCGATTTTCAGGGCGTTACAAGTTGGTATCAGAGCATGATTTGGATTAAACTAGACTTGGGTTATGGTCACACAATGTACGCTGACACATTTTGACCTATGTGGGTGCGATACGAACGTAGAAACAAGTGTAGGTTTTTTAGTTTCGCCAATTGACAAAATTCACCGAAAACGATCGTTGAGATCGGATTTATACACATCCGTGATCACTTGAGGTGATCCCGGGTCACTTCTAGACTGTATGTTAACGAGTTTAGATTACAAGTTACCCATTCCAACTTCAAATAACCAGAAAAATATGAATGTACAGTAGTTGGACCCGAAACGACTCGAAACGAAGTCGAGGGCTAAAGGATGCAATCCAGGGGGACCCACAGTGGACCCGGGGTATCATTGGCACCCTGGGAGGGGGGTGGCCACTGCCCTACCCCAGTGGCACCGTGCCCAGTCCAGAGGACCGCGGTGCTGCCGCGCCTACCGCGGTGCACCGTTGTCTGGTTGTCCAGGCCTGTCAGGCCGACGCGGGCTGGCGTCGGGCCGACCTCCCAAAGAGTGTGGGGCTCACCAAATCATGTGGGGACTCTCATTTATTTCCTTTTTGCCCCCCCCCCCCCCCCCCCTCTTTCATTTACTACTCCTCCAAGCCTTTCTCCCTCTCAAAAATCCTAAATTTCTCTCTCAAATCTTCCCTCCATTCTTCCATTTTTCATTTCCCTTCACATCACACACCCCTCCACCGTTTTCAGCAAACCCCCTCTTCTATCCCATTCATTTTCTACGATTTGAGTACACAAATCCTATTTTTTGTGGCTCAACCTCTCACAACTTAACAATCTACCTTAATCCAACACTTTATTCCACTCCAATGGCCCTTTTCGAACTCGTGGCAGCCATCTTCTCTATTTTCACCTTTCTTTCACTCATGGGAAAGAAGCGGACTCCTACGGAGGAAGCTGAGCCTAGTCGCCCAACCCGTCCGAGGAGGAGGGCGAGCGCCGAAGCTAGCACAACCGTCACCCATGAGCACAGGTCGAAGCGGGACCTCGATCCCCAAATCTCAATAGAGAGAGTGCTACCGATAGGCTTCGAATACAGTCGGTTTCGTGACAGCAGCATGGTACTTGAAGCTCACGTAGATGAGAGGCTGTTTGGGCTACACCCGATTATGTACCTCTTGATGGACGTTGAGTGGGGTCCCATGTTTGAAGATAAGTCTCACGCATGTGAGAATACGGTTCGTGCTTTCTACGCCCATATCCGAGACCCATCGCTAGAACCTCTACAGTTCACTATTTCCATCGCAAGGCGGGATTACACGATCAACGTGGACTTAGTGTCCTGGGTTATTGGAATTCCACATGGTGAAGTACACACCAATGAGAATTTTTTTAAGAGTGTGAGAGAACGAGATCACCACACACGATACCTTTGTAGCCGACTGGCTCCCTGGACACAAGGCAATTGCCTCCCATCGACGAGATTGACAGATGATTTCCGTTTGCTTCACTACATTTTCATGTACAATGTATATCCACGGTGGGGTAACCGCACTGAATGCACTCGTTTGATGGTAGACTTCCTGTATAGGGTTGGACATGGGGACAAGTTGTGTCTGCCCACGTTCGCCCTACTCCAGATAATCCAGACCGCTCAATCTGTCAGAAATGACGTCTCACTCCCGTTCGGTCGTCTGGTATGTAAGATTGCTCGAGAGTTCGACTATAGACTTAACATTGATGATATTGCGTCAATCCGGGTCATAAGTGATGTTACGCTTAACAACATAGGGATCGGCCCTCGACAACGCCAAGCCCGACTCGATGAGTATGGGGAGGAGTCCGATAGTGAGGGGGAGGAAAGTATTGATCTAGATGAAGAGAGCGAGGAAAGAAGTGGTGATGAGATAGAGGAAGAATAGGAAGAAGAGGAGGAGGCTAAGGACACTGATGAGAGCTCTCCTCCTACCACCCAGAAGCGTGGCGGTAAACGAGCTACTATGGAAGCCCATTTGGCTCAACTTGAGGAGGGCCAAGCTGCCTTGAGGCAGGAGATCCAGGAGGCCCGAGTCGAAGCAAGACAAAAGCATGAGGAGAACGACGCCTTCATGAAACAAAAATTCAGTAAAGTGTCTCGCACCTTGAGGGCCATCCTATGTTGCCTGCAGGATAAGGGCGCTCCTCCTCCTTCGCCAGACTCGGATGCCTAGTCATCCATGCCGTTATCTTGCAACTTGTTTTGGTTACTACTTTAGGTTATGTTTGTGTTCATGTTGATGGGCCTAGTAGTGTAGTAGTTAGTAGAATGTTTTCAGTGTTTGAAGCTTTGGTTGTATGAGCTCACATGCATCTTTTGTCATGATTCATGTAACTCTTTATTCCATGTATTATGACAAATTTTGGTGAATGAAATGCATGCAGTCCCTTTTACTATGAAGTGTGTAGAATGCTTAAAGGATTGTGTATTGTTAGGCTACATCTTACACAAATTGCACCCTATGTCATATAGGGCATGCCACGGAAGGTCAAGCGGAGCACGGCACCTCGCACACTTACTGGTTCGATGGATCAGGCACCTCCCCAGAGTGATAGTCGTATCGACCCTAGTTTAGGCCCGGTTCATTAGACTATACCTGAGTCTCAGCCTTCTATTGGTCCTGCAGTTGGACGACCACCGTACACACCACCGGTTCGTGAGCAGAACCGTGTGTCTTCTTCGACACAGTATGTGCCTCAGTCAGCCCCACCTGTGGATAGGTTGGAGCAATTGATGACGATGACGATGATGTACCAGTAGCACCAGCAGCTCTTAACTACTATTGCAGGGGCCCTAGCTCAGGGTGGAAATGCGACTCCACCTTCACCATCTGTACGCCCTGCTAAGACTGTAGGGCCTTCTGATCAAGATGAGGGTGTGCCTCCCCCTGCACCTACTACATACCCTACGGGGAATCTGGGTATGAGTGGTTTCCTTGAACGATTCCAGCGCTTGAGGCCTCTTACCTTTACGGGTTCTCACAGACCCGAGGAGGTAGAATATTGGCTCGACCGCATCTCCAAGATGCTGAGGACGCTACATTGTACAGAGCAGGAGCAGGTCGAGTTAGTCACCTTTATGTTTGAAAAGGAGGCTAGCTTGTGGTGGGATAGTGTTCTACGGACAGTTGCAGTTCGCTATATATGGACATGGGCAGCTTTTGAGTTCCGTGAGAAGTACTATCCCCAGACGTACCGGCATGAGAAGGAAAATGAGTTCTTGCGCCTCAGGCAGGGAGGCATGACAGTGATAGAGTACGAGCATCGGTTTACAGAGTTGGGTAGATACATCCCTATTATACTTGCTGATGTACAGATCTGGATGTGGCGTTTCTCCGAGGGCTTGCAACCTGACATTCGGTCGAAGATGTGTTGTGCTAGTATACCCTCCTATGCTGAGCTAGTACACATGTCTATACTGGCAGAGCAGGACGAGGATTGATTGACACGTTCTCGTGGGACTATGGTTACTAGACCACGACCAGATATGCCGAGTAGGCCTTTCTTCGGCAAGAGGCCCCGTACCGACTCTCCTCCCAAGATTGTGGTGCCATTAGTTCCGATAGGCACTCGGGTGTGACATGCACTTACTGTGGGAGACCAGGTCATGCTGCGGAGAGTTGTTTTACACGTATGAGAGACAGTGGGTTTTCACCGCGGTAGAGAATCGACCGCCCTCACCCTCAGGATCTATCGACTCCACCCCTACGAACAGCACCTGCAAATCCATCCTTCAGGCCCCCTGCACCTCGATTTAGGCCGCCTCAGCGACCTATGGTGCCTCAACCTAACCGACCTCAACAGGCACGCGTTCATGTACTTACAGCAAAAGAGCCAGAGACAGCACCTACGGCCTTCGAGGTCACTGCACATGTCCAAGGTACTCCTGTCTTCTTATTAGTGGACACTGGGTCTACTACCTCCATCATTTCCTATGCGGCAGTTAAGCGTCTAGCTTTACATACTACTCCCACGAAGGGAGTGAGACTCACTACTGCTACAGAGACTTTTTCGGATGTCACACGAACGTGTGAGGGTTGTTCAGTAGACTTGGGTAGCAGGACAGTATTCGTTGACCTCATTGTCGCCCCACTATGGCACTACGATATTATCCTCGGTATGGACTAGCTCACCGAGATGAAGGCAGAGATTAATTGCGATAATCGAGTCATGACAGCCAACGGACCTGACGGCATGGTCTTTACTTTTTCCGTGCAGGTTAGTTGGCCATGTCGTGTTGGATGTTACGCTGCTTTACTAGAGCATGTTGATGGGCCAACGTTAGGGAACATGCCAGTAGTTCGGGAATTTGAGGATGTGTTCAGGACGATCCCTGGATTACCTCCACGGTGCGAGATCGATTTTACTATTGAACTTGTGCCTGGTGCGACCCCCATTTCATTACCTATGTATCGGATGCCTCCATGTGAGATAGAGGAACTGAGGAAACAGATTAATGAGCTGGTAGTGAAGGGCTTCATACGACCTAGTGTGTCTCCTTAGGGAGCACCTGTGTTGTTTGTTAAGAAGAAGGATGGGTCACTACGATTATGTATTGATTACCGCAGGTTGAACCAATTGACTGTAAAGAACAAGTATCATTTGCCCAGGATAGACGATCTGTTTGATTAGTTGAAAGGGGTACGATACTTTTTGAAGATTAATCTACAGTCAGGGTATCATCAGTTGCGTGTCAGGGATGAGGACGTGCAGAAGACAGCCTTCAGGACCAGTTTTGGGCATTACAAGTTCCTCGTGATATCGTTTGGTCTTACGAACGCGCCGGCCTTGTTCATGGATTTGATGAACCGGCTATTTCAGCCATTCCTATACCGATTTGTCATCATGTTTATTGATGACATCCTGATATACTCTGTGAGTCGGAAAGAGCACGAGGAACACCTACAATCAGTCTTAGATACTCTGAGGAAGAACTAGTTGTTCGCACAGTACAAGAAGTGCGACTTCTGGCAGGAGGAAGTCAAGTTCCTGGGACATGTGGTGTCCAAGGAAGGGATACCAGTGGACCTTGCTAAGGTAGCCGCGGTTCAGACTGGAAGTAGCTTGGTTCGGTTACTGAGGTGAGGAGTTTTCTTGGTCTGGCGGGGTACTACCGATGATTCATTCAGGATTTCTTGAAGATAGTCAGACCGTTGTCTCTGTTGACACGGAAGGATCTGAAGTTAGCCTAGAATGAGAAGGCAGAAGCAGCTTTTCAGGAACTGAAAGACAGACTGGCATCCGCCCCTGTGCTAGTATTGCTAGAGCAAGGGTTCAAGTATACGATATACACCGACGCGTTTCGGGTTGGTTTGGACTGTGTCCTTATGCAGAAGGACAGGGTGATTGCATATGCCTTGAGACAGTTGAGGAAACAGGAGGAGAATTACCCTATGCACGACCTCGAGTTAGCAGCGGTCATATTTGCATTAAAGTCTGGAGACATTACCTCTAAGGAGAGGAGTTCAAGCTTTTCTGCTACCACAAGAGCCTTCGCTATATATTCACTCAGAGGGACCTGAATATGAGGCAGCGGCGTTGGATGGAGACGTTGAAGGACTTTAAGTTCAAGGTTTCCTACCATCCTGGCAAGGCCAACCTTGTGGCAGACGCGTTGAGCCGCAAGAAGGCTATATAGTATTTGCGGCTCCGCTGATGATAACAGAGTGAGATATGGTAGAGTTCATGTGGGACTTCGAGCAGAAACTCACCGTGGAGGAGCCATTTGAGAGTGTCATGCACATTCGGGTGCGGTCACTTATTGATGACAGAATTATCAAAGCCCAGAATGGCAATGCGCGATTGTCTGAGCTTCGAGAACAAGCTAGCGATGACGAGGACTCCGAGTGGAGAGTTGGCACAGATGGGGCCTACGATACCGTGGCCGCCTATGCGTCCCAGACATTCATGACTTGCGATAGGAGATTCTCGAGGCTGCCCACAAATCGAAGCTTGTGATGCATCCTGGTAGCACGAAGATGTATCAGGACATGAAGAGGTCGTTTGGTGGGACAATATAAAGGCTCAATAGAAGAATATGTCTCCCGTTGTCTCACCTACTAGCAGGTCAAGGCAGAGCATCGCCGACCTCTTGGACTGCTTTAGCCCATGCCCATAGCTGAATGGAAGTAGGACTTCATTTCTATGGATTTCATATCGGGGCTGCCGAAGACGAGGAAGGGTTATGACTCTATTTGGGTGATCGTGGACCGGTTAACGAAATCAGCTCCCTTCCTCCCGATTAAAATCTCAAACTCTGCAGACGAGTTGGTCAGGCTGTACATCAAGGAGATAGTGCGTCTGCATGGAGTTCCCTTGGAGATCGTGTCAGACTGAGACACGCGATTCGCATCTATCTTCTAGACTCGTATCCAAGAAGCGATGGGTGTGAAGTTGAAGTTCAGTACCGCGTTTCACCCACAGACCGATGGGCAAATGGAGCGGGTGAATCAGATTTTGGAGGATATGCTGCGGGCTTGTGTTTTGGACTTCAAGGACAGTTAGGATGACCGTCTCCAATATGCAGAGTTCGCCTACAATAACAGTTTTCAGGCGAGTATTGGTATGACTCCCTATGAGGCCTTGTATGGGCGCCGTTGCGGAGCACCGCATTGCTGGGCAGAGGTTGGCGAGCGCAGTTTGATTGGCCCAAATTTAGTACAGGCGACCTCAGAGAAGATCGATATTATCAGGCGTCGACTTCTTACAGCACAGAGTAGACAGAAGAGTTATGCCGATACGAGGTGACGACCGCTAGAGTTCAAAGTTGGGAACCATGTATTCCTCTGAGTTTTTCCCATGAAGGGAGTCCTTCGGTTTGGCAAGAAGGGGAAACTTACGTCGTGGTTCATTGGCCCATTCCAGATAGTAGACCGAGTGAGTGTGGTAGCATACCGCCTTGCTTTGCCCATACCACTTGCGGGCGTGCACAACGTATTTCATGTATCTATGCTGAAGAAATACGTTCCTGATCCTTCCCACATTATCAGATGGGAGCAGGTACAGTTGAGCGAGGATGCTACATATATACTGCGACCGACGCGTATCTTAGACAGGAAGGAGCAAGTATTGCGTAGCAAGATTATCCCACTGGTGAAGGTACTGTGGACACATCATATTGAGGAGGAGGCTACATGGGAGACAGAAGCCGAGGTTAGAAAGAACTACTCTCAGATTCTCGAGGAGTACGAAAAGGTACTAATTTCGAGGATGAAATTTTTCTTTAAGGGGGGTAGATTATAACGACTCGGAAAATTCCGTACAAAGACCCGAGTACTACCTCAGGCAGAAATCACTCAAGACCAAATTCTTTAAAAATTAAACGAGTTTAACTAAGTGCTAAACTAGATTAGCTGTGAAATCCGCTTGAATCACTTTAAATACGATCTACAAGACTCAAAACTTGTAAAATCATTGACGCTAGGTTACCCTAAAATCTAAGATCAATCTCATTACCCAGTTACTCTTAGGAGCACATTGAAACTCCGTATCGGAGCTGGACCGCATGTCGAAAGTCCGATGACCACGAGACTAAACGCTTAGGACCGCCTTGCTAGGCTTGACAACTACCTCGTAAATTAAATTCAGATTGTGTCCCAAGGCTATTCGCTTGAGCCCGGAGTGAAGTGTGTGAGAAATGTGGATATTTTACAAATAAAAATCTAAATTTAAGTAATCTGAGACTTGTCACTTGCGGGCCGAATATAAGGATTCAGACCGTCAGAATCTGACCCAAATACACCGCGGATCAGGAGAAATTTCATACACAGGTTAATGTACTTATGGTCGTGATCGGTGATCGTGGACCGTTGAATTGAAACTGGTCTGCCACGGGCGATCTGTAAATCCGATCGGATTGAAAACTTAACTCGACCTAGATCTATGGTCAGGGAGCTTATGTCCGACCTTTGGCTTAAGGGGGGCTCCGGAAGTGCTCCGTTGAGCTGAAACAGATGCTCTTTGGACATAACCTAAGTATACCTTGGCACTGGGGTCATTCCCACCAGTTTTAGGCCTATATATGGACCTTAAACCCTCTCCCATTCAGTCCATATGAATTTGAGAAAACCTAGGAGAGAGAAGAGCGTAAAGAGAGGGAAAGTGTGAGAGAAGTGGGAGACGATTCCCGGTACTCTATCCTGCCGTTCTATGCGCTTAACCATCCCTATCTAATCGCTATTTTGCAATTCTGACTTCGTTCTTAGGTAAAAAAACCTAACCCTAATTTGTTCCAAGGTTTCAATTGTTACAAGTGGCGAGATAGCTGACTTAACTCATGTTATAGGTTGATGTACCATCGTTGACGAAGCCTTAAAGTTTCTAGCGAATTCGTTACGCTTCTACGGCGCAAGGTGCGGATTATAGACGTATAGGTTATGGTTTTCAAGGCTTTCAATGTCGTTTAATGATTTATTCTTGATGTGGATGCTATTTCACATGCAAAATGCGCATCTATTTCATGTTACAGTTATATATGAACTATGTGGCATATAGTGCATTCTATGTACATGTTGAGATATTTGGATACGTATGGAATTTGGATTTGTGCCTAACATGATTATCTGTCGTGAATATATGCTTGTTACATATGCGACAACTCCTTAGCGAAAGGACTTACCCTAAATCATGTCACAGCAAAAATACGATATATGTGATACAATGTGTAGCCCAAGTGTTTGTGGAAATGTGTAAATGAATATGGAACCCGGATTCATGCATGTCATGATTATCCATCGTGGGTATATGCGCGTGGTATGCGGGGCAACTCCCTAGTGAAAGGATTTGACCTAATATATGTGTAAACAACATACATCATATATGACGATGTATGTAGTCTAAGTGTTTGTAGAAATGTCTGAATGTGCTAAGTATTACTAAAGAGTACTTTGTATGAGGGTTGAGATATGAATCTCGGCTACCTTAATTATGTGTATGATTTCTTACATGTACGTTACATCATGATGTTTGTTTTATTCATGGAATGAATGTGTGTGCAATCATGTCTGTGTTACATTTCACAACACGCTCATATTATTGTACAAAGTGAATTCGTAGTTCTTTATTTCTTTAACTATCTCATATGATTACTAGATGAAATTAAATGAAGTTGGGACTAGGATATAGTCCAAGCAATCGGTAATCAGCCCTGAGTTCGTGGCTGAGATTCATTCGCTACGTTGGACGTGTTTGACGAACCCGAGTCGTGCGTTGGTCGTTGGCAGTGGTTAGGCCACACAAAGTGCTTATGCACTTCATGTCAATCGATACGATGTGCGCTCGTATTAGTCGAGCTCGCCAAGTAACCCTATTTGCCTATTGTATGTTCACCATGTATGGACGCTATTGTTTGAACCTAAGGTACCGAATTCACCAGTGAAACCTCATGCAACCATGGTACCTCGATCCGCTAAGACTCATGAACAGGAGATGGTGGTACGGGACACCGTGGTCAAGCTGTCGGCCTACGCTGGGGCGATGAGCCTCCTCGTAGTGAACAGTGAGTAACCCAGACTCGTGATCCGAATACAGTGGTATGGGATACTGTATTCGAGCTGTCGGCCTACACTGATTTGGTGACGAGCCCTTTGTAGTGACCTCGAGCATACTCTTAACCTGCGTAGAGGCGACGATTCTTTCTGTAGTAATCAGAGTATAACTAGGCCTATACTGATTTGGCGATGAGCCCATTACAGCGACCTAGAACCGCAACATCGTATGAGATTTACTAGGACTGACGACCCTAGAATGGATCCTTGTTTGGGAATGATATAAGGGAGGTACCTTAGTTTTCCAATCCTGCTGTATGAAAAGGACTAATAAAAACTTGGTAATCATGCTCATAACATCGCACTGCATGTGCCCCGAGTTGAAAGCACAGAGGGAAGAAAGCATGCCGCGACCGTAAGATGGTGTCGCACGAGGGAGTGTAGGCGAGGGCATGCATCATGACTACATTTCATCCTTGCATTAATAAGAGTATCTAGGATTATTTCATTGTACTACTTTATCATTACTGCTTGACTGAATTGATAATATGTTAACCTTTGCTCTATGATTCCACTAAGTTGATCACTCACTCCCACGTTCTAGGACAGTGTTCTGAACACCCACCAGACTCTGTCTTAGATGCAGATGATGATGCGATTCAGGAGGCGGAGCCTGATTACTATGACGATCAGGACGAGTTCTCTTATATGCAGTTCTCCGGCGGCTTCGCTTAAGCCATCCGGATCGACGGGGCTATAGGGATTATCATTGTAGTTGTACTGTTTGACATTTTGATTTTGAGACTATTACATGTATATGGTGACTCAGTGATGTATCCATACTCTGGAGACCGATCGTGATCTTTTGACTTATATACGTTTATTTATGTCTTTCAGTCTTCCGCTTGCGTTTTACAACTTGATCTGGAGTATGAATTACTGTTTTGGTATAATCTCAGTCATGATTAATGCACTAACACAGATAACATTTAATCATAAGTATATATGTTGCATAAGTGATGTTTTGGAACTCGGGAGTTGAGTTACTACTCGACCCCCCATTTTCAAGGCGTTACAGAACTATACTGATATGTGGACTTACTGAGTAGGAGTTGCATACTCAGGATTTGACTTCATTCATTCACTATCCACTCGGGCTGGTGGTGCGTAATTAAGTTATCATGTGTACCTTCGCAGTGGGCAGGATTTCGGTTGGGTCACACGACTAACCTGAGATCAGGAGTTTACCACATTGAGTCTAGCTATCCAAATTTAGGTATGAGACTGGTTTGGATAGAAGTCCCTTGTGATGGACCTCGTAGCTTGCGATACTACGTACTATCATCCGATTTCACACTCTAGCTTGGTCATTTCATTCGCACCACATATTGCATTGCATCCTCAGCACATAGCATTTGGTTTCCTATGTTTCTGTATTGTATAGCCTAGATGAGATTGACGTACTCATGGACTCGTCAGGATTAGCATATTGCATTTCATCCTCAGTATATGATATTAGCTTATTATGTTTTTGCATTGCATAGCTTGGGTAAGGTTAATGGTATTTATCGACTTACCAGCATATTATTGTATTGCTCTGAGATTGCATACTTGACACTTACCTTAGGCGCACACTTACACCACCATCTAAGCTTTCTATAAGCTTATGCACGATAGATGCATGCAGGTGGCATTGGGTTGCAGCAGCATTGAGCTTGGAGCGTGTAGTTGTCTTCTGGAGCTTGATTTTTGACATTTGTATTTCCCTTTCAGCACTGTATTCAACTCTTTATATCAGTTGATATGTGATGATGATGTTGCCTTTGTGATTTGGGTAAACTTATGACTATACTTCTTACGAGATAAATGTACATTTGAAAATCCTCCTTGTAGGATCTCAGAATTGGAATCTGGCGTATGGGAGCTGGAAGCCGAGAATGGGGTACTACGGAGGTTGTTGGCGCCGGATTCGGCAAATCGAGAATTTTGTGAGCCCAATTTTCGAGTTTGGAGTGTGACAAACTGAGATGACTGCTACAGATGATTCAGGAAGAGCTGAGATGGATGCAGCAGATGATTCAGGAAGAGCTGGGATGGTTGCAATAATGGTAGCTACAACTTTCTTCTTTCCTTTCGCCATAGTCGTTTTCTAGTAAACCAAGAATAACTTTGATGTCGTTCCCACAGACGGCACCAAACTGTTGATGCAAGAATCTAGTCCACCCTTTTTAAACATTTGAGTACCTGCATAAAAGACAAACAAAGGAGACCGTGGATAGTGTAGGGGACCCTCCGATGCTTAAGTCAGGTAACGAATCTGGGTCTGGTCGAGTAAGGAGTTTTGTGTGGGAGATTCTACGTACCTTTCACCATTAGAGATGCTCATATTTATAGTTGAGGAGAAGCAGTGACGTAGATGAGATCTCCCTATTTACTATTCATGTATTATGGAGGGATTCAGATCTTGAACGCGTGAGGGAATTTTTCAAAATCATTGGCGAAGATTTCGGGATCTCGAGCATGTCGCGGATATCTTCCAAGATGTTTGGAGAAGATCTTGGGCAGACGTCTCTTAGATAAGATCTGATTATTCAGAACCAGCGGAGATGTGCAGTAGGAGGCCGAAGTGGTCTTGGCTGACCTGACCTGGGGGTAGTATGCCGACCTTCCTCAAGAGTCTGAGGTGGTCTTGACCGACCTGGATACTGGGATGAGCTTCAAGTCTTCCCTTATCCTTGGGTAGATGACTGACCTGCTGACTGCCTTAAGAGTTTGAGGTGATCTTTGCCGACTTGGATACTCGGATGAGCTTCGATCCTCCCTTTATCATTGGGTAGATGACTGACCTGCCGACCTACCTCAAGAGTCCGAGGTAGTCTTGGCCGACCTGCCGACCTTCATTCATATGTAGCAGGGCACCGACCTCTCTTCCTTGGCCATTGAGGAGCTCATTGGTCATGACTGACACTGGCTGACCTTGTGTCCCGCAGAAATATCTGAGTTGTCTTCTTCTCTTTAGCCAGCCTATTTTTACCCATAGCATGATGCATATGGATCTATTGTCTGAAAATCACCCGTGAGACAATGGATTTTGATCCGTTCTTCCGTTAGGAATTTAGGAGTTCTGAATTTTAGAATATCTGAGGATTGAAAATCGTCTGCCATTTCTTCTTTCTTCTCTCTATCATTATTAGTCGCATGCAAATTCAGAATTTCATGATTGTGATTTCGGTTGTTTTTTTTTTTTTTTTTTTTTTTTTTTTGTCGTTTCCTTAAGCTGGGTTTGGATGATAGGATACTTGATTTGGGCAGAATCGCTTGATGAGATGATAATTTTTCTAAATTACAACGTGATGTTAGTATAGATCTTTATTCGTTGTTTCTTCAGTTTGAGTTTAGATGTTACAATTTCTAAGATAGCATCTGAAATATGTTTGTCATTTCTTTTATTTTATAGCTGATTATTAGTTACTTCACATGCAAATCAAAGAGTTGCATGTTATGATTATATTCTAACAAGCATTTTATTTTCAGATTTAGCTTCATTTGGATTGACACCGTTTTTTAAATCGCCAATGGGTAAGTTCTTGTGTATGGTTTTATGAGGGTTTTTTTAGATAACTTGTCCTTTTTGCCCTTTTATGCAATTTCATGGTTTGTGATTTGAGGTGCCTTTGTAATTTGGTGCAACCAAATGTATCCTTAATCATAACTTGATGACCCTTCATCATTGAATAAGGTCTATTTGGGTTGGGATCCACCAAATTGGGATTAGGTGGGGCCCACAAGCTCTACCTCAGATTGGACGAGCTTGGGTGGCAATTTCCCCGGCATTAATGTGATTTTGGATTTCAAAAAAATGAGAAACTAAACATTCCCATAATTGCAATTAAATGGAGGAAAATGCTGCTTCTGTACAGTGGACCCGACTTGAAGTATGTGGGGCACATCAACATCCAGACCAGCCTTAATCTCGATTTTGGGTCTTCATATTAAAAGTGCTGCGGCATAAGCGTATAATTGGTGGCTGTGTACCTGCGGAAGCTTGGTGAATCAAAGGAATGTCAAAACCAGTCATGAATCTCGAGTTGCAGTCACGAAAAAGCCAAGCAAGAAACGACCGTCCAAAACCGCAGACAAGCGCGCGTGGTTTTGCTGGACGTGGTTTGGCTAGTGACGCTGCCACTAGCGAGGTGGCAGGTAGTCGATGCTATGCGGACCCCACCATGATGTATGTGTTTTATCCACGCTGTTCATCAATTTGGAAAGATAATTTTAGGTCTTGATCCCGAAAATGAGGTAGATATAAATCTCAGGTGGATCACACCATGCGAAAACAGTAGTGATTGAATGTCCACCATTAGAAACCTTCCAGGCCCGTTGTAATGGTTATTTGAAATATAACCTGTTGATTAGGTCATACAGACTTTGGATGAAGGGAAAAATATATCATCTTGATCGGAAACTTTTGTGGCCTCCAAGAAGTTTTTAATGGTGGTCGTTCAATCAACTCTGTGCGGTTCCTTTGAGATTTGGATCAACCTCATATTTGGGCTCATATCATAAAATGATCCGGAAGAATGGGTGGACGGCATGGATGAAACACGTACATTATGGTGGGTCCACGGAGCACCGACCATGATGTACTCACCATGCCACCGGCCATTGGCTGTTGGCATGGTGAGTAGCCAATCCGTTTCCGGTTTTGTAACGGAAAAATATCCCTCTTCCGTACACGCAACATAGGCAATGGATTCTCAGTCGGTGTCCTTTGCCCCGGGGATTTTTATAAATATGGAATGCACATACAGTATCCTTGAGTATTGGATTAGAGGAAGTAATGCCCATCGGTTGCTGATCAAGACCGCTGGTCGGATTGGGCTCACCAAATCATCACCATCCAAGTCTTAGCTCTTCCATCGGTGCAATGCAAGTAGGCTGGCAAGCAAAACACAGCAACGGTTGGTGTTGAAGGAAGAAGTTGAAAAAAAAAAAAAAGCTGGCTCCGTCTTGCCCTCTCCTACCAACATGCCACTTGCATTGCACATCGTTATCTAGGGGTGCACACGGTTCGGTTTGGTCCGGTTCTGGGGTGAAACTGGAATCGAACCATTCGTAACTGTTCTAGGAAATTCGGAACCGGAACCGAACCATTAAAACCGGTTCGATTCTGGATCGGTTCCACGGTTCTGGGCTTTTTATAATCCAGCCCAATTGCAAGCCCAGTATGAATTACATTACTTGCCCTCAACTACTTAATGATGAAAAATAAATCACTTGGCTCACTAAAAGACCACCTGGCACACCTTTAAAAATATAGGTGAAAAGGCAACTTTTAGAAGGTGTGGCCCACATGTGTAGACTGAGAGGCACGCACAAGAGATCTGGTCCTCAATCAGGCAGGCCGTGCTGTTTAGATCTTGATAAAAGATATGGTGGTTTGGCCGTTTTGATAAAGGAATCGTTTCCTTCCGTCCATCTGTTCTCTACACTATAGCTTACTTGCGGACTGAACTGAGTCGTGATTATTGGATAAGAGGATCTAAACGGTGTGGCCCACCTGATGGAAAGCTTGGATCTCTCACTTGTGGGAAATATTTGTCTGTTTGCTTGCTTCTAGTTTAATAGATTTCACATGTGGATTTATAGGATAGTCAGGCAATGTACGACACTTGATACGCAGGCACTTGAAACTGCACTTGTAGGATGCGTTAGTTAAAATTAAACCGACCAAATTGTGGAGCCCACCATTGTAAAATCAAAATCTTAAAATGGAAATCTTTGAACAATCCTAACCTCTAATTATCGGACATTTGTTGTTGAAATAGGACCACTGGATATTTTTATTTTTAATTGTCTAATAAATGTCCACCAGTCTGACAATCAAATAATTAAATAAGTGTAATTAGTTGTTCATGATACATCTAAACTTGAAAACCATAATTTGGACATTTTAATTTGTCATAGTTGTACGGCACGTATAGAATTTCTAAGTAATTTTTATGTGCCTGCTTATCATCCATCACTCACTACCAGAGTAGCAAAGATTTATTATTATTAAATAAAATGGTAGCAGCAGAGTCGGTTCGAGGTTCGGTTTCACGGTTCGGTTCTACGGATCGGATCCATGGTTTGGTTCTACAGATCGGTTCATAGTTCGGTTCGGTTCAGTTCTACATACCCCCAAACCGAGAACCGAACTGATGTCACCGGTTCTTTGATTTTTGGAACCGGAACCGAAACCGGTGCACTCTAGAACCGGACCAAACCGGACCGTTTGGTCAGTTCCGGTCCGATTCCACGGTTCTACCAGTTAAATGTGCACCCCATCATTATCATACAAATTTTCTTCCAATTTGGACCTCCCACTTTTTTAGTCATGCAGTTGATTTAATAGCCACTGGGGAAGTGAGGTTGGTGCGAGTAAATGCATTCCGTGAAACACCCGAGCACTTTCTTGCGCCTACCGTGTTCAAATCCCCTCGATACATAAGGTGATACTTCTAATTTTCACCATCGATCCCAAAAATCTGTCAGATCCAAAACTCAGGTGGGCCACATGGGAAACAATATAAAATCAAGCAGTATGTGCCCCTAAGTTTTAGATCTGGTTTACTTTTGATTAGTATAACTGGACAGATTCACCTAATAAACGGGTTTGATGAAGATACACACCATGCTGAGCTCTACAGAAAAAACCACAGTTGGCGTCCGTTATCCATTTTTGGCCCACTTGAGCTGTGGATCCGGCTAATTTTGGGCCTTAGGATATCGAATGAGGAGAGGCATCTGATGGATGAAGCGGATGTGACATGCACAACCCAATGGCCAATAGGTGTTGTAGACTATTCCGGTCCAATGGTGGCTCACGGTTGTATCCGTCTCAAGATACAAACAGTCATTCCGCTGCTAGTTTCACGGCACGCGGATATATTTCCCACGAAGTTACGACGCTGGAAGCCTAGGTGGCCTACTGTGATGTTTATTAGAAATCCATTCCGTCCATCCATTTTGTGAGCTCATTTTAGGAAATGAGAACAAAAATGAACTGGATCCAATACTCAAGTGCGCCAAAAACGTGAGGATTGAACGTCCACAGTTGAAATATTCGTGGGGTAATGGAAGCTTTGAATCGTCTAATATTTTTGTTCTAAGTTCATCCCAGTATTAATGACGTTATGGAGGGTATGGATGGCATGTAAACATCACTCTGGATCCAGGGAGATTTCAACGGTAGGAATTTCCCTAACCACCTTTTCCTTTAGTGCGTCACACTTGAATCTTGGATCCTACTCACTTTTTCTCTCAAGTCTTAAAATTATCTCAGAAAACGGATGGACGGTTGGATTTCTCAAGAACATGACAGTGGGCCCCACCAAGGTTTCTAGCGCGGACCCTCTTGCGAAAGCCTTTAGAAAGAAATCCGCGTTCGGTTTCACGGGGAGATACCCTTTGACGTCGGGAATATTCACATGCGTTGAACACGTGGCATCAACGTACATCTTCGACCGACAGTC
This sequence comes from Magnolia officinalis, assembly GCA_021015155.1. Classification (NCBI taxonomy): domain Eukaryota; kingdom Viridiplantae; phylum Streptophyta; class Magnoliopsida; order Magnoliales; family Magnoliaceae; genus Magnolia; species Magnolia officinalis. The sequence continues at coordinate 50,482,773 of JAJHSJ010000008.1, forward strand.
GGTGCATTGACGTAGACTGTTCAGTAGATTCAATCACATTTCATTGCTTGCAGGCAAAAGTGACACCGACCCGACAGATTAGAACCATCCTAACAATGGTATTTAATATGTACCGTTAAGATATTTTTCAGAAAAGCTGGGCCTGTTTCGGAGCGTGGATTCAGAACCGAACCCCTGTATTTGAAACCGCAAATTTTCTTATTGCGTTTCGCACCATGTATCGTGAGTCAACTTTAATCCCAAGGTAGCTATGCTGGGTATATTTTTGGAGGTTTGAATTTAATTACTAAATTAACTTTAATATCTCTAACTAGAGACCTATGTAATGTTTGACACAACGTTGTAATAAGCCCGCTGAAATATATGCTTTGCCCGAAAATGATGAAATTCTAAGTCTCGGATGGGCCACAAGTATAAGATCATGTCCGAGTGACTAACCAATGATTTTTAGCCGTTGATTTATATGGACAATGTTTGGATGGTATTGATCATCAGATTAAAGTAATTATAACGATGCAATTGACAATCTAATTATTTTTTAATATCATTAGTGGGTCATGTGCCCAATAGAATAATAGTATGGTGACACACATGTTACACATGCAACTATTGAAAAGATTTTAGGTGTAATTCACGCTCTCACCTGGATTTCAAAACCCCTCTTTGAGGGGATTTGAAACTCTTGGTTATTTTATGCTACCAAACAACTAGAGGATTTGAAATCTCCTCAAATCCCTCCAAATCCATGGTACCAAATGACCCCTAATCACTAATACAATTTGTCTATTTTTCAAGGGCCAAGAATTACTTATGATTCAAAAGAATTAGCTTTGTTAGGGAATTGTAACCATCACATCTATTACTTTGAAATGAATGATCATAAAAATAAAAAAAAATAAAAAAAAAAAAAAAAAAAAAAAAATTTAAAAAGAAGAAGAAGAAGATGCCAAATCAAAGATAGATTTTTGTGCCATAGCCTAGGAAATATATTTTGGAGATAATTGCTCACACTTAGGTTTGTGTTTTGTCAGGTGTAAGTATGCACGTGTATACCAGAATCCATAAAACGGCTTGATCTAAGTTGACCAACTTCAACTTTAACCCCAAGTGCCAAAATAAGCAAATAAGTATATGATCAGATTCTAGATTCCAAGTAGACCAGTCACTTACTCAATCACTTATAAAATTTCATAATGATCAGGCAATAATCGAATAATAGGGTTCTTTCTATGAAGATGGATTGCTTTATGCTTTTCATAAGAAGCGAAAGGACTTTAGGATACTAGCGTAATCAAACAAAAGGAAAAACTCACAATTAGTCACTAGGAGCAATTGCAAGAATGCATCTCCTGGAAGAATTATGTATGATATTGGATAAAGGACAGATCCATCGTATGAGCGTAGATTTGGATTACAATTAAAGATTATAGCTAAGAATTACCACTACTTCTAAGATAAGCTGAGATAAATAAATTAATATATTTGTTTGATTTGATTTTGAGATTTTTAGTAATTTTGAGATATCTTCCTATGTTTAATTCGTTTGCTATTTGTAAAGTTTTGTTACAGCTTATTCTTCCACATCTTTGTTCCATTACTACAATGGTTACAACATTTGAAAAAGATTTCTCTATATCCTTCTTTTTGTTTCGTATCTCTTTTTCGACCATTCCTCTTTTGTCGCCCAAGCTTTGTTCCTTTCAGTCACCTTTTGTATCTCGAACTGCTTAACTGTATTTCTCCCTTCGCTCGTTAGACTTTTGAGTAACTTAGCAACATCACTCAGTCGACCATCCGCTAACATATAAAATTAGATTTACGATAGCTACGATTTCACAAAAATTACTCCAAGTATCTTAAAGATCTTTTCATCTACCTCGTATTTCTTATGCAATGCCACATGTCGCCCTCCAATTAGCTTGTTTTTAGAATAGCCATAAATAGGGTACAACATTGCCCCCCACATCGTTGTCTTTGGGAAAAAGGTGAAAGTGATGTTGTTCCGATGCCCAATGCAATAAATGCAATCGGTCGTTGTTTCATGTGTTGTCTTCCAATTGATTCTATATGACGGAAGTTGTACTAAATGATATCGTTTGCTCCACCTTTTAATCTATTTATGTGACACGTTGTATAAAATCGTATCGTACGAGGAGTCATGATTATCATTTCCTTAATACGCACATATCGCGGCTGATACATAAACAAGACTCTATGTCAGTGCTTCTCTTCCTTCACCTTTACTTCTTTTTTGCATTGAAACTCATTTTTTCATTTTTCTCCTCTCAATGGTTGCATCATCTTCTTCTTTTTCTTCTCTAACTTTTTATCTAGAATTGTTCATTAAAGATTTAGATGTTCTGTCATTAGGAGTAGTCAATGACGTCTTGTTCAACACTTCGATCAACCAAACAAGCCATTGTTGACACTTGGTCCAACCTTTCACCCTGCAGTCACTCACGAACAACTCTATGAGATCGAACCAAGGTTCCCGAAGTGTCACGCCTCAGATTCGGTGACTGGACTTGCAAGGAATCTGATAGCCGGTTCCGACCGCGACAGCCTCCGTAGCACCCCATTCTCGGTGTCACGCCCCAAACTCGAAAACCAGGCTTACAAAATTTCTGATCGCCGAATCCGGTGCCGACAGCCTCCGTAGAACCCCATTCTCGGCTCCCAGCGCCCATACGCCAGGTTCCGATCCTGGGATGCTACAAGGAGGATTTCTAATAATCAATTTGATTCGTAATGAGCATAACCACAAGCATAACCCACGAACAATAACCACAAGAACACCATCACAAAATCCACTATGATCAAAAACTTTTGAGTACAAGGCGTAAGAAAGGGAGATACAATATACTGAAATGACAAAAACTCTAAAAGCTCGGCTGCACGCTCCAACTGCGGCGAGACTATGGCTGCGTCCTGGCGTCACCTGCACGCATCAATCGTGCATAAGCTTATAGAAAGCTTAGAGGGTGGTGTAAGTGTGTGTGCAATATGAGCGTGCTCAGAATGCAGGGTCAGAGTAATGCGGAATCGTGCCAATGAGTATATGAATGCAGTCAGCCGTACCAATGCTATGCGGTACAGAATATAAATGATATCGGCCATATCAAGGCCATGCGATGCATAATGCAGCTCAAGCATGTCAACCCTCACATCAATAAAGCTCCTCACTAGAGCGTCAATCAGTATGGTTCTCAGTCTGGATAACCACCGGGGTCTAGTACACTCAAGCCAGCTTGCCGCCCATATCCGAACGCACAACTGAAAGAGTGGAAGAGACCTCACTATCCGCCTGCCAATATCGGGCCCGGCTCGTCGATGGCGGACCGATTTCTCAAGCTGGTCAAACTCAACTTAGAAATTTCCCCCTCACTCAGGCGGGTAAGGTCACACCCCTTTCCAACCGACCACGACACAGTGGGAGACGCGGCCTCCTGGTATTCGGCCCTCATGCGCTCGTACATCCACTCGGTCTCGACGTTGGAGTCATCTTCTGGTACCATCGGGTTTAGGAATTTTCACCCAAGGACATCTATGACGCCCATATGCTAGAACCAAACATTTCCGGTATCCAATCCAGCCACCCACGATGTGTCTGTGGAGGCTATGGCCCTGGTGTCGCTAGGGCATATAGTAACTACAATCACACAATGCAAGTGCATGAGTTACACTACCAGTCATGCAACAGTCATGAGTAAACCATGCGCTCATGCAGGGCAACTCTGCCTATCAGGGAGCCCGTAACAGTCTGCCCAAAGGCATATGCTATGATCAGTCACCCCTCATCTCAAGCATGCATATGATGCGTATGATCATGAATGATGAGATTATACTAAGCATGTTATAAAGTAATGAACTATCTTTACAACGCAGATGGGCATAGACAGCTTACACACAACAAGTACGGGCCTATCAACGGGCCCTAAGGAGAGTCACAATGCGGACATTTAACCAACATTGTACTTACAATGTGGACGTCAAACCAACATTGCTCCTAAGGCACGGTCCACCATAAATATCATTACACAAACCATGGGGAATCACACATTGCAATGGACCTATATTCATCTCATTGGGCCTCGATCCAAAGTCCTCAAATACATCAAATGAGCTGCCTCATATGGGCCTTTCATGAATCAAGTGGGCCGCATCAATGGGCCTTAAGTACATTG
>JAJHSJ010000008.1:50489456-50689175 GCA_021015155.1 Magnolia officinalis
GGATACGGGTCTTACACTCGGCTCCTAGCACAAGTTCCGATCCTCGGATCCTATAAGGAGGATTTCCATATCACAATTCCAATCCAATTGAGCGTACCCAAGATCATAGCAAGTAGATCTCAAAAATATAAACAAGGAATACACTGCAAAATCCACTAAGAATTTAAACTTTATAGGTACAAGGCTCAAAAGGAAATACATAATATAGAAAAAGGGAAGGAAAAGTCTGTAATAGGTTCTTAGCCGCACCAATCCAATCCACAGCTCCTCCGCTATGTGCTAACATAGGATCTTCTGCACACATTAATTGTACATAAGCTTATAGAAAGCTAAGAGGGCGGTGTAAGTGTGTAATAATGGTGTTCAGAAGAATACGGATAATACAAAAGGAAACATGAATGATACCAATACCACTATCCGTACCGAGGTTAAGTTATGAATGCAGTAAGCCGTACCAAGGCTATGCAATGCAATACATGAGTACTGGGCGCCATACCAAGGTAATGCAATATAAGGCTTATACAGCCGATGCAAATGCAATGCGAAGTAACGTCAGTCCTCATATCCAATCCACATATCAAGTACAGTTCCACCATAAGGAATCCACCGGAGTCAAGTACATTGTTGGATGACTGTCGCTCTACAAGACCTGCACAATCAAACGAGTGCAGGAGACTTCACTACTCGCCTGTGGACAACCAATCACTAGCGAGGCTCGACGGTAGCGGACCTATTTCACGAGTTGGTCAAACTCAGCCTAGCTATACCCCTTTACTCAGGTGGGTAAGGCTAACCCCATCTCAACCGACCTCGCAATAGTGGGAGTCGCAACCTAATGGTATAAGGCACTCAGGCGCTCATATTTTTCCACTCGGTCTCGGCGTTGAGGCGTCCCCTCGGTACTGTGGAAGTTTAGGGGCTTTCACCTAAGGATATACTATGCACCCCAAATGCTCAAGAATCATTTCCGGTGCCTACACACGGCCATCCACGATATCTCTGTGGAGGCTACGGCTCTGATGAAGTAAGGGCGAATATCCACATGCTATGCAATGCCAGATGCATAAATCACACAATTATCCATGCATCAATCCCAAGCACCCACCGTGCTTAAGAGGGTAAACTCCATCCCTCGGGGAGATACCAACATATCCTACACAATGGCATAACCATAGCCAATCATACCTCAACCAACCATGCATATGATGCGTATGGGAGTGGGCCATGAAGATAAATAAGGGTGCCAATGAGGTGAATGAGAAGATGTACTCTCTACCTAACCATGAAGGGTCTAGGTACTTAACCAATTTTTCATACGGAATACAACCTCTAGTGGGGGCCCATTTACCTGGGGTAACCCTTGAGACTAAGTATACAAAGCTAGGGCATAGATAATATGGAAACAGGCCTACCAAGGGACTAAGGTGGGCATTCAACCAAACTTAACAACTAATGGACCTAGAGGGGTCCAAATGGGGACTTTCAACCACTATTGCCCCAAAGCATTTAATCCACAAACCACATAAACATAAGGCCCAAGGCCCATATGACATAAACGCCTGTGCCACAACATGGAGGAATTCTCATAGTATAGCTTTCACTTAGACCCTACTTTATTTCCATGCAAGGCATTAACATTGTACACGTGTGAGGCAATCAAGTCTAATCGGTATAAGTTGTCCACTATTGAGCCGGTGCCAACTTTAATCGAATTAAAGTAAATACTAAAACTTTTATTTTCAAAGTAGAATGAATATCCCAACTTATCCAAACAGGAAATTGAAACTAAATTACGTCTTATAGACGACACACAAAATGTATCTACTAAATCCAAAAAATGACCAGACTCAAACTTAAGCCTATAGACTTCAATTGCCTCCACGTCCATCTTGACACCATTGCCTACGTAAACTGAGCGTTCTGCATCAGTTGGTGGCCTGACCTTTAGTAATTCTTGCATAGAATTGCAAATGTGAATAGTAGCTCCTGAATCTATCTACCAAGAATCTACCGATACATCGATAAGATTAGTTTCAAAACAGACAAGAATAGAATGATTACCTTTCTTTATGAGCCAATTTTTAAAACTGTCGCAGTCTTTCTTTAGATGACCCGTCATTTTGCAAAAGAAGCAAGGTTTGCCTTTAACCCGTTTGCATTTTGATCAATTTCCAGATTGATTATCATGGTTTCTAGATGGAGGACCAGAGAATCCATTATTAGAACCTTGTTTCCTCTTCCTTTTACCTTTATTTCCTTGCTCATGCCCATGACCTGAGGTCACCATATTAACATTTTGAACTTTGTCCATCTGCCTGATCCTGTCTTCCTCTTGGACGCACTGAGTGATAAGTTCATCCAATGTCCACATGTCTTTTAAAGTGTTATAGTTTACCAGGAACGTACTGAATTGGGAAGGTAGGTTGTTCATGATCAAATGAACCAGTTGATCATCAGTGAGTACAAGCCCTAGAGAACGGATCTTAGAAATAACCTCGATCTGCTATACAATGTATTCACGGATATTGTCTTTTCCATCGTAGGATGAGCGAGTCAATTTATTCAAAAGAATGCCCACTTCAGACTTATCAGATTTCTTGAACCTTTTTTCCATTTTAGTCAGGAAAGTTTTGGCCTTATCTGTTTCAGGTATGACGCCCTTCATTGATTTAGAAATTGAATACTTTATGACTTTCAAGCGTGTATCATTTGATCTAAACCATGCAACCCATCGATTATATTCAGCTTCAGTGGCATTATCAGATAGTTCTGGCGGTTCTGGTGTTATCAGGGCAAGATCCAATTGAAGGCAGCCTAGCACAACTTCAATGGCGTTCTTCCATTGAGCATAATTAGACCCATTCAGGGCAGGGACTTGATGCGAATTAGTTAGAATTGAAACTGAAATTTAAGAGATACACATATACTCACATGACTTCATTGTTTCATAAAGAGATTTCGTGAATGTAAACAAAATATCAGACAAAATTAATTAATTTAGTTGTTAAGGGAGGCATCAACTGAATCATCCAAGATGAAGATGGGCCCAACCATCACATCTTGGTGACAATCTATTACATAATCATCATTCTTCCTGTGGGTGGTAATAATAACATGTCAGTGATCCTCCTGAACATAAAGCTAAGTGATGTCAGTGATGTAAATCTGAGACACTCAACACGTGTGGGTGAGATAAGTCTTTCAGCTTTACATTACCAGCATCATTTATTTCACTCATTCATGTATCTGCCAAACGGTAAATGTCTGTGTTTTCGTTACCGTACGCATGAAGATGTGAACGCAACTATATGCAATCCGCCTTATCCCAATGTTACAAGTTCGTACTTGTAAAATTTTCATCGATTGAGGTCACTATGGTGGCTAACACAACCGATTCCAACACTACAAATATAAACTTAGGATTGCGATTATAATCTTGTCTCTCAATAAATTATATCTAAAATTAGTCTAATGCAGTCCATAAGTTAGTTGGTACTAACCCTTTTGAAAATAAAGGTATGTTAAAGTGAAACATACGGATAGGTTTCACACCATATATGTTCCAACGGTCCATATCAACTCCTAAGGATGGTTGATGGGCCAATAATAGAGCCGAATCAGTACTATTTTGTGATCTGTACATGTTCAAATGAGCATAACTAAATCTGGCTCCTGTCATTCTCATGATAGAGAAATAGTATGGACTATATAACTTGATGGGCTTATAAAGATATCGGGGCCTTAATATGAGCCCCAAAAGGATGGGCCCCACTAATGTTACAATTAGTGTGGCCAGGATATGAATAATGGGCCCACATATGCAATTAGGCCCAAGAATCAGGCCCACTCTAGATCTGGAGATTCGGTACAGGCCCAAGAATCAGGCCCACTCCAGATCTGGAGATCCGGTACATGCCCAAGAATCAGGCCCTTTCTAGATTGAGGTCATGTCGATCGCGGGTACACCCGTTGGACCCGAATGCATGAAATCGGGTCCAAATACCTAAAACAAGGTCGATTTCGACCTAATGGCGGTAACAAGGTCGATTTTGACCTAATGGCTGTAACAAGCTGTTCTACACGATCGAGCGGCAGAAAAAGAAAATGAGAGAGGAAGATCTCCTCTACTGCAGATCGGGGAGAGAGAAATCTTCTCCGTTGCGAATCGGGAAGAGCGAGGAGAAAACCCCACTGCCAACTGATGCGTTATCAACTGTCATGCGATGATAATGGAGGAAACTCCATCTCTTGATGAAGACGGACTCGAGGAATCGAGTCACATCTTGCACAATGTCCTAAGAATGAACAACACCAGCCTTAGATGCCAGATCGTCACTAATCTAACTGTGGGGAATAAGGATCCAAAAAAATCATCTCCATGATGACCGAAAAAGTTGCATTACCCTAGTGATGAACTGATTTGGGTATCAAAATCTATTTCCGATTCTGAGATTCCAAATCCCTAATTTGGATTTGGGGATTTGGATTTCGAAATCCCTAATTACCAGTCTGAATTTGGGGTTTAATCCTGTAATCCCTAATATGAGATTTAGGGTTTCGAAAACCCCAATAATCTGAAGTACAAAATTAGGGATTCAAAACCTCTAATGGCTGAATCTGGATTTGGGGTTCGACTCCAAAAATCCCTAATTTGATTGCTGGATTAAGGGATTTGAGAATCCCTAATTAATTAACTGATTTGGGGTTATAAAACTGAAATCCCCATACTGGATTTGGGATTCAAAATCCCTACTGCGATATCTGAATTCAGGGATTCGAAAATCCCTAATAAACTGGATTTGGGGATTCGAATTCTAAATCCCTAATTCTACTCATGTCTGAATTCTGGAAAAAATCCCTAATAGTTGATTTCTGAATTCAGGGAAAAATCCTTAATTTCAACTGTTCCAGGAGTTCAAAAATCTTTGATGCTAATCTGATATAGCTTGAATTTGATCATCCATGCCTATGCATAGATGGCTCTGATACCAACTATAATATTATCTAGATGCGGAAATCCCAGAGATCTGCTATGTATAGAATATGGAGATCTAGGGTTAGGGTTTAGATGACTTACCTAACTGAGATGCCATTGCTGAGAATAACAGAATATCAGATCTTTTATATAGAAGACCAGAGAAGATAAAGCTAGGATCTTCCTCTCCTTCACACCCTTTCTGCAAACAGTAGATGGGACTCGTATTCTGCCGTATGGTGTAGGATCGGGGACCCAACTCTCTTAAATAATGATTGAGGTGAAGAGAGTTTGAAACCCATCACAACTCTCTTCATCCGGCTCCACACTTTCACAATCCTAAAACAACACAAATTGTTGTCTGCATAATACAACAACGATATTCCAGCCCTTATACGCATACCTGCGCAGATACACTGCGCAACAGTTCACATGAAATAGGGCCCACTGGTTTACCCAATCATCCAGTCCAACTAATAGGACAATCTAGACCATTGATCAATAAGGCCCACCTTATAGAGTTCTTACATACCAGTGCAATCAAACAAAAGGAAAACATCACAATTATTCACTAGGAGTAACTGCAAGAATTTGTCTCTTGAAAGAACTGTGTGATAGTGAATAAATGACAAACCCAACGTATGAGCGTAAATTTAGATTTCAACTAAATATTATAACTAAGAATTACCACTACTCATAGGATAAGCAGAGATAAAGTAAATTGATAGATTTGTTTGATTTGATTTTGAGATTTTTGGTATTTTAAAGATATTTTGCTTGTTGAATTTATTTGCTATTTATAAAGTTTTGTTGCGGCTTATTCTTTCAAATCTTTCTTCCATTACTTGAACGGTTACAACAGTAAAAAAACCTTTCTCTAAATCATTCTTTTTCTTACGTTTATCTTTTGTGACTATTCCTCTTCTATCACCCAAGCTTTGTTCATCTCGGTCGCCTATTGCATCTCGAACTACTCAAACCCGTTTCTCCCTTCGTTAGTTAGACTTTTGAGAAACTTAACCACATCACGTTGTCTACCATGCAATGACATGTAAAATTGGATTTACGCCAACTATGATTCTGCAAAAGGCACTCTAAGTATCTTGAAGATATTTTCATTTACCTCATATTTCTCATGCAATGCCACATGTCGTTCTATTATTGGCTTTTTCCATAATGACCATAAATAGGGTACAGCAATAATGGGCAATTCAGATTGATCAATTGAACTGTTAAACTGAACCTATGCAATTAGAAGCACTAGTGCATTTCTCAAATTTCATACTCTGCAAGAGTTATCTTAGTACGCAGGTACCTGGAAATTGTATCCGTGGATTCAAAATAAACCAAGTAAATTGTCTCACTGAATACATCATACGATTTAAAAATAATATTCTTTGCACAGTAGTGATATTTGATATGTGAACGTAGCAAAACGTTGAAGTATTTGTAGGACGACTGTGATGCTTCAGTAGCATTCAATCAGTGCGTTAGGTGTGCCCCACAAATGAAGAGAAGGCAACAAAAATGAAGTTGATAAAACAATCATGTGTGACAATGCATTATGATTCAATGTAGAAACATGTTCAAATATATAAAGTTGAATGCCGTGGTCAAAATGAGGTTGGTATTAGCTTGTCTTTTTAGCCGTCCCTTAGTCCTGGTAGGCCACACCTTATGACTTGATTGGATGGGTAGATAGATACCAAGGTGGGCCTCAATTACAAATCTAGGTTTTTGGGTGGTGGGGTCCTCCCGCATTGCTCTGTGTTGTAGACCACCAAAGTTCTGTTTTGGCTTGATGTTGGAGCTCAATGCTAAACAGTAGGGGCACAACCAATTTCTGAATTGGATTTCAGATACGCATGATGAAAAGGCCTCAAATATTTCTAGCAAAAGTCGATATTTTCAAAGGTTGAATTGGAAACAAAAATTCAAAAGCTTTAAAAAACTAATAATAGAGGCTGATAACGGGCATTGTCTTCATAACTTGATAACCATGGCACATGTGTGTCATGCATTGAAACTGTTCATCTAGTGGGTCACGTCATTGGATGAATTATTGTTGAAAATGAAACATAACAAAATATCCTGTGTCAATGTTGACTTTAAAATGGACCGTGAAAAAGAAGATTCCTTAATATTCACATTGCTAATTGTTGATGTCCGGAATCTTATGGTCAGTGTGGTTTTCATGTAATGGCTTCTGAGGTTGGAAACTGACTACGTGGAAGGCCTGGATCCATGCATTGAACGGGCTCATTAGGTAATCCTGGCTATTAAGATACTATCTAAAATTTGTCAAATTTTTATCTTGGGATGAATCACACACCAGGGATCGCTCAAATCAAAATGACTTCTAAGATTAACAAGCGATTGAAGGTGGGTCGAACGTCATGGGCGGTTGTATCAGCCAATAACTGCTCTTTCTCTATTAGAAATCAATTTGGAGAGTTCATTGTCCTATCAAATTCATCTGATTCATGTTTTGGGTCTTTATATTGAAGTGACTTTTAAAAGGAATAGGGAATGGGTCATCATCCTTTTGGATAGATCAACTACCAATATGAAGCCTGCAATATTGCTCAACAGCTCTTCAAGAACGAGCGCGGCAACATCAGACGACGTAGATCACCTCCCTAAACTCTAGGGAGAAGATCACCCATGGAAGATCGTGTCTTCGTGCAACTCTCTGAAACAGACCCAACAAGGATAGTTCGGATTAGGTCATTTCTCAGTCCCTAGTCCCAAGCTAAGATGACCGACCTCCTGAGAGAGTATACTGACGTGTTTGCATGGTCCCATCAAGACATGATCGGGATAGATCCTAGAGCAATGGTCCACCGCATGAACGTTGATCCCGACCACAAGTTTGTCCGGCAGAAGAGATAAGCATTTGACGCGAAGAGGTATGTTGCAATCGACGAAAAGGATGACAAACTTCACCAAGCTGGTTTTGTTGAAGAGTTGCACTACCCCGACTAGCTTACCAATGTAGTACTAGTAAAGAAGGCCAGCAAAAAATGGCAGGTCTATGTCAACTATACTGACCTGAACAAGGCTTGCCCAAAAGACAATTTGTCGCTACCGAGGATCGACCAGTTGGTAGACACCACTGCTAGGTATGCACTCTTTAGTTTCATGGATCCGTACTTAAGGTACAACCAGATCAGTATGCACGAGCACGATAAGTGGAAGACTATCTTATCATAAATAAAGTTATGTACAGCTACTGAGTCATGTCGTTTGGACTAAAGAATGTTGGAACAACATATCAAAGATCGGTGTACAAAATGTTTGCCAAGTAGATTGGAAAGACTGTGTAGGTCTATGTCGATGACATGCTCATCAAAAGAGCTAAGGCCACATACCACATAGTCGACCTAAGAGAGATGTTTGGTCTACTGAGGAGATACTAGATGAAGCTCAACTTGAGAAAATGTGCCTTTGACATTAGCTCGAGCAAATTTTTAGGTTTCATGGTCCACCAGAGAGGGATCAAGGCAGACCCCATTAAAATACAAACTCTTAATAAATGAGCTCTCCAAGTTCGACAAATGAGATTCAACACCTCACAGGGTAGAGTGGCGGTACTGAATTGTTCATCTCCCAGTCCACAGATAAGTGCTTACCCTTCTTCAAGCAGCTGAAAGGGAGTGAGAAGCTGACCTAGACAGAGGATGCGACTAGGCATTCAAGGCCTATCTAGGGTCTCCACCCCTACTCTCAAACCCTGTACAAGGGGAAAAGCTCTTGCTATACTTTGTCATCTCACCAACAGTAGTTAACTCAGTCTTACTCAAAGAGGATGGGGTGCTCAGCGGCCTGTTTATTATGTAAGTAGAGCAATGGCTAATGCCGAGGCACGCTACCCCGAAATCGAGAAACTGGCCTTGGCTCTGTTCACGTCATCCTGACGAATCAGCCCACTATCATCTTCCCAACTAATCAGCCCCTCCGACAAGTGCTACAAAAGCCCGAAGCCTTAGATCATCTTGCCAAGTGGACGATCGAGCTTGGCGAGTTCAACATCAGGTATCGACCTTAGACAACGATCAAGGGATAGGCTGTCGCCAACTTAATCATTGAGTTCACCTATACTTCGGGTATTCCCCGCATAAATGAGGGGAAGGATCAGAGCCCGATAACGCCGACATAGATCCTCTATGTAAATGTGTCCTCAAATGCACAAGGAGGCGGGGCAGGGTTGTAACGCCCCAAAAATCGGGGGTCGAGCAAAGTTCAACTCCCAAGGTTCAGAACATCACTTATGCAGTATAGATAACGATGTTTAGATGTTGTTCATATTAGTGCATTTAACATGAGTGTGATTATACTAAATCAACATATCATACTCTAGAGATAATGTAATTTAGCAAGCAGAAGACTGATATATATGTATTGAAATAAGTAAGCGATTATCGGTCTCCAGAGTACGATAATGTAACAGGGTTGAATATATATATGTTTTGTTTCAAAATATACAAAATCTTAAAACGTAAAGTGTTCGACTTATCCCTGTGATCCCATCGAAGCAGAACGGGGTCTACATAGACCTGCCTGAGAGTTGGACGTAGAAGAATTCCTCCTCCTTATTTATATAGTCCTACTCCATAGTATAGACTCCATCATCACCTGCATCTAAACCAGAGTCTGGTTGGTGTTTTAAAACACCATCCTAGGTGGGAATGAGTAGCTAATTCAGTTGAACTATAAAGCAAAGGTTAACATGTTATCAATTCAGTTAAGCAGTAATATAAAGCAATACATCAAACAATTCTAGCTACTCTTATTAATGCAGGGATGATATGCGAAAATGATGCATGCCCTCGTCTGCACTCCCTCAGCGACTGCATCTCACGGTCACTCATGGCAAACTCCCTAAACGTGCGCTTTCTTGCTAAAGCAAATGCAATGCGGTGCATGGTCATGTTAGTCAAGAAGTTAATTAGGCTTATATCATTAAGCCAATGGGGATCCATCTAGGGTCATCAATCCTAGTTAATCACATATGATAGGCAAATTGTAGGGCATCACCCCTAATGAAAGCAGTAGATAGGTAAGTTCAATTGATTATACTCGAGGTCACTCCACTAACACCCTACCAACTGGAGCACTATTTTTGAAGGGGGTCTGAATCAGACGGTTCACCCCAACCCACGCTGGGACCGTAGCCATGCTGTGTCGGTTTGGGCCAACAGCTCGAATACAGTGTCCTATACCACCGTATTCGGCTTATAAGTTTGGGTTGTTCACTGGTCACTACGGGGAGGCTCGTCACCCCAGCGTAGGCCAACAGCTCAACCACGGTGTCCCATACCACCATGCCCGGCTCATGATTCTTGTGGATCATGGTACCATGGTTGAACTGCTTTACATTGGTAAGGAGTACCTTAGATTCAAACAGTAGTGTCCATACATGTTGAACATACAATAGGTCAATCAGTTTATTAGGGAAGTTTGATTTGTACGGGCATACACTAATTTAATTGACGTGGAGTGCATAAGCACCTCGTGTGGCCTAACCACTATTGACAATCTTCGTGCAACCCGGATTCATCGGGCTTTCCCAAATGTGGTGAGACTAATTTAGCCACCCGAAAAGGAAAAGTTACTGATTGCTTGAGCTACATGGTAGCCCCAATCTTACTCAGATGCAACAAATAAATACATGTGATAAGCATTTCAACATTTGACAAACAATCCAAGTAAATACTTCATTTGAGCATTTTATCAAACACCTTGAACATGTTAACAAACACTTGCATTTTATCCATAAGTTTCGTAGAGGCGAATATGATTACATGAAATAAATTATACATACGTACAAGGTAATGCAAAATACTATCTTATTACTCGTAATAAGTACAAATCATCAACAATTTCTCATTCAAACAATTTAACAAACACTTAGACTACACTATACCAAATACATAGACTAGGTTAGTTATGACATGAACCATAACAATTTCCTACACAACATAGGTTATAACGCATACAACAAACAAGGATCTTAGATTAGAAATCATATCAAGCACAAATCATAATTTCAAGTTCATTCAAACATTTCAACAAACACATGAAATGCATCTTTTATCTAACACAATTCATACATGTATATTATACAGGAATCGGCGTATTTATAACAATATGGCAAGAATCAAGTCAAACACAAATCATTAGCTGACATTGAAAGCATTGAAAACCATAACCTAAATGTTTATAGTCCGCGCCTTTCGTCAGAAAACTCGTTTCGAACTCGGTTCGAATCCTACGCTTCTGTCTATAGAACAACGACTACTTAAATCACGAAATAGGTTAGCTATTTCGTCGATTCCTCTATTTGGATTCCTAAAACAAGATTACGGTTAGAATTTCTTACCAAAATCATAGCCGGAAGAGGGTTGGATAGTGAAAGAAAATGGCGATCTAGCACGTAGAGTCATGTGGGAGGATTCCAGCAACGATCTCCCAGACTCTCCCTTCTCTCCTCACTCTTTTCCCCTTTTTCTCTCTTCTCTCTCCTAGGGTTTAGAGAAAATCATATGAAATAGAAATGGGGTGGTTTAAGGGCATTATATAAGCCCAGAACTGATGCAAATGGCCCCAAGGTCATGGTATACATGGTTTGTATTCAAAGGGCGCCTGTTTCGGGTAAACGGGGCTCGTCCGGAGGTCCATTACTCACCTACGGCATGGAACAAGTTCCCTGACCATGGTCTAGGACAGGATGCGATTTCGGTCTAATCGGATTAGCGGATCGACCATGGAGGACCTGTATCAATTCAACAGTCATACATACTCGATCAGGGCCACAAGTATACGGACTCGTGCAAAATTTTTTTCCTAATCCATTGGTGAAGTTTGGTCAGAATATGATGGTTCGAAGTCTTCAATTTCACCCATAAGCAAATGGCCCAATTCACTTAAGTTTTAGTGCATTTTCAAAAGATATTCACGTTTCTCACACACTTCGCTCAAGGCTTAAGTTGTGCGTTTCTGGATACTATTTGGGCTCGATTCCCGCAATGGTTGTCAAGCCCAAATTTCTTCCATCTCCCTGTTGAGGAAGTAAGCATCAATTTATGGAATTTATTCAGAATGGTCGGCCTACCCATTACTGGATCTTTCTTGGACGAATACATTCCCACGAACGAAGAGTTTGCTTATGTGGCCCCAAAAAGGATCCCCAAAATTACTTCTTCAACGATCGCACTTTTTTAAGAAATGTCTTATTTTCCAAACATTCATAAGATATCTCCCCTTTCATGGCTCGCACATTTTTCACGATATTTAGTGTTAGTATCCTTATCATTCTCTTCATCTCTCACATAATACATGTCTTATTTGTATAAATTGTTAATCCTTCTTTCTTCTACTTTTCAGATTTCCCGGTAGTCACGGCTTGGAACTGGAAGCTAATCGAAAAAAGATAAAGGGCCCTGCCGAATTTACTACCGAAACAGAATTGGCTGCTTTCCTAGCCTACTGGCTGAGCTTGATCGTGCTTCTAAGTTCAAAAAGCTCAGATTCCATTCGACCCACCTTGTTTGTTGGGGTCGGCGTAATGGCAGAGGGTAGAAAAAGATATTCTTTAGCTCCTCCTATATTATGCTTATTGTACTGAGCTTTTGGACATGCTGCGGTGCATTGCTCAAGCCCAGCACTAGGAGTCTCATCTTCTTTCACTCCTTGGCATTATTTCTCAAGTTGGTTAGGCATCTACTTTCCTTGGACATATAATGATCCAGAAAAAGCCTATGTTCATCCTGATTATCTACCTTTATGGCATTTCCAGAGGCAGAAAATGATAAAGAAAACATATGACTGGATAGTAGACAGGATTGACAATCTGGAATCCATTAACTTCTTTCCTTTCTACTTAGATCATCAAGCCGAGGATAGGGACGTTGAGGACAAAAACAATCTGGACCCTATCGAGCGAACCTTCTTCATATGCATCCGTTCTTGCAGTCTTCCTTTATGAGAAGGGGTATAATTTTGGAGAGAACCGTATTACCCCAATCAGTTTTCCCGACAATTTGGATACGACCAGACTGTGCCACAAATAGGAGAAGATGTCACCCGGGTTATGCGAAGCTATGGAGTTGGCCCCTATAATTGGGCATTGATATGGAAGCAACTTTTGATAAGGAACCTTGGTTCCTGATTCGTTCTCCCAGGATATAACCATCGAGTGACAGCCTCATACGCTTGGATGCGATGGTGGGCGCATTGTTACTATTTGGTACGCAACTGTTTCCCACTGGACCATCTCATTTGGATTCCTCCTCCGCATTTGAGGAATTATAGGCCGGAACAGGGAATAGGTTATTTTTACGAGAAAGATCAAGCTGCTATTTTTGGAGAACTCTGCCGCAAGATTTCCTTAGAAGAGCCTATCAGAGAGATAAAACCTTTAAAAACCCTGGAAGGCTGGTTTGCATTTGGCTCTCCTTTAGATTTGATAAAGCGAGGAATATAGCCCCCTGCTCCTCGTGAGGAGTTTGAGACTGTGGGTGGCACTCTGCCTTCCCCCACTCCTGAAAGGAGAGATGAACCTATTTAAGCTACTTTTGCTACTCTAGCTATCATAGAACCTGCGATCATTGCTGCTCCTTCTAATATTGTTCGTACTACCACAGGCCCCACAACAGTTGCAATCTCTCTAGTAGCTCGTCATACTACAACCTCGCCTTCTCCTATTGCACATCAGACTGCTACGTCTCCGATGACCCGATCTCGCACTAAATCATTGTTTCCTGCTGCTTTGGTCCAACCAGCTCCTTCTCCGGTTCAAAGTACACGCCTTCTTCCTGTAAAGGCTGTTTATAAAGAAAAACAGACAATATCGATGGAAGACAGTTCTTCGGAATACTCAGCTAACACTGACAATGATGATCTATCTTCTTCTACATGTTTAACTGACGAAGGAGATGCTTTGCTGGATGTAAATACTGATGCTGAAGTAGATGTTGGGGAAGGAGGCGATGTTAATGCTAAATCTCTGCTTCATGATATTCCAACCGATCCAAATGTTCCTCTCCAAACCACAATGGATTCTCTATAAGGGGAGCAACTTGACTATGGAGAATATGAATGCTCCCGTGGAGCGAACATCTTTTTCTCTTTTGACGCCACATATTCCCCGCATATTGTGGAGACCACCGATGCGATTGCTCAAAGAGAACCGATGTTAACAGGGATAGAGGCTCAACCATCAGGACTTTCAATAGAAATAGAAGATGCTCCTCTCCATCATGGCACAGAGGAAGTTTTGCCAACAATAGCTGCACCACTTGATTCCCTTCCTTGTACGGATAAATCTCCCACAGTGCGTCCTCCCCTTATTCAACCAGTGGTTCGGTGTTTTGAATTCTTTTCTGTAACATCCCGAAAAATCGAGGGTCGAGTAGTAACTCAAGTCTCGAGTTTCCAGAACATCACTTATGCAACATAGATAATGATGATTAAATGTTGACTGTATTAGAGTAGTGAACATGAGTAAGATTAAGTCAAACAACATATCATACTTCAGAGACAGTTAAATTTGCAAGCGGAAGACTGTGATAGATAGATAAAATATATAAACCAAGATGAGTCTCTAGAGTGTGATAATGTTACCAGGTTAAAGAATTACAAGTATAATTTCAAAATATACCAAAGGTGTAGTGTCATCTAGTCAACATCCCTGTAATCCCGTCGATCAAGACATAACTCACATGAAGCCGTCAGCATAGGATATACGAATAAGCATTATTGTCATTATACAAGTCCGGCTCCGCCTCATGTGTAGCGTCACCATCTACAATCAGACAAAGTTTGGTGGGTGTCCGGAACACCGTCCCGTAACGTGGGAGTGAGTAGCTAACTCAGTGGAACAATAAAGCATAGCTTAACATGTTATCAATACAGTCAAGCAGTAATGATAAAGCAGTAAAATCAAACACTTCTAACTACTCTTATTAATGCAAGTATGGATGCGGGTATGATGGATGCCCTCACCATACCCTCTCTCGTGCGACACCATCTCACGTTCGCGGCATGCTTTTATCCCTCAGTGCTCCACATCTTCCAGGCACATGTAATGCATGATGAACATGATTACCGAGTTTTTAATTAGTCTATTTCAAACAGCAGTATTGGAAAACTAAGGTACCTCCCTTGTATCATTCCCAAACATGATCCATTCTAGGGTCGTCAGTCCTAGTTAATATCAGACGAAAGGTGTGTTTTCTAGGTCACTGCAAAGGCTGCCAGGGCTGTTACGCACAAAGGTTACACCACTCCCCCATCACCACTTAAACGATTCATCACAATACAGAAACAGGCCTAGTTCATACTCTATATACCGCGGCAAACCCTAAGGCTCACTGCGATTTCAGAGTATGCTCGAGGTCACTACAAAGGGCTGCCAGGGCTGTTACGCACAAAGGTTACACCGCTCCCCCATCACCTTATCAATGTAGGCCGACAACACGAATATAGTGTCCCATACCACCATAATCGGCTCACGAGTCTGGTTGCTCACTGGTCACTACGGGGAGGCACGTGGCCCCAGCATAGGCCGACAACTTGACCACGGTGTCCCATACCACTATGGCCGGCTCATGAGTCTTAGCGAATCGAGGTAGCATGGTTAAAAGGAATTCCACTGGTAAGTTTGGTACCCTAGGTTCAAGCAGTAGCGTCCAAACATGGTGAACATACATAAGACAGATCGGGTTGCCTGACGAGCTCGGCTAGTTCGAGCGTACAACAAGTTAAACGATATGAAGTGCATAAGCACTTCGCGTGGCCAACCACTATCGCCAACCGAAGTACGACTCGAGTTCGTCGAACACATCTCACGTGGCAAATGAATCACAGCCACGAATTCAATTCTGGTACCGATTGTCTGGACTATAATCATAGCCCCAAACACAATCAATTGCAGATAGATAAAGCAGTAGTGGATCAAGATTCAACTCATACAATCAAGGTCTGGTATTATCCGTTTAGGGTTGTCAGGGCTGTTACACGCATTCGTTGCTCCACTCCCCCATCACCCATGACGGATCATACAACGTAAATATGAATTTAAACATATGCATTACATAGATAAAATCATAAAAGTAGTTGAGCATGTTATGAAGCACAACACAAGCATGAGTTTGTACATGTTCAATTCCTAATCACCCAACTATCCAAGGAAATGATACACATAGTTAAAAGAGGTTGAGAATCATATCTCAACACCCTTATACATTGCAATTGCTAACTACTACTCATTCAGACATTTCAACAAACACTTTAAAAATACATACATCAACATACATGACATATGTTGATCACATAGGCATTAGGCCAAATCCTTTCACTAGGGTGTTGCCCCAATCATAACATGCGTACACCCACGATGGATAGTCATGGCAAGCAGGAATCCAAGTTCTATATTCATTCAGTTATTTCCACAAACACTTGGGCCACACATTTCAACATATATAGTGTATATTGGCCGTGGCGTGATTTAGGGCAATTCCTTTCGTTAAAGGGGCATCGCCAATACAACAATCAATTATCCATGACAATTAGTCATGGCGAGCATGAATGAGAATTCTATACTCATTCAGTCATTTTCACAAACACTTAGAATACACTACTACCACATACATGGTGTATGTTAACAAAACATGTATTAGGGCTATCCTTTCGCCAAGTAAGTATTTTGTCCATGTATAATATATTCATACAGCAATTAATCATGGCAAAAACATCTCCAAAATTTATACGTATACGATACTTTCTAGAATACACAATTTCAACATATAGTGTATATAAGCAAAACATGTATTTAGGCGAATCTTTTCGCCATATAAGTATTTTATCCATATATCGTATATCCATACAACAAATAAACATGTCTAACACATTTCCAAAAAATATACATATACGGTATTTTCTACGAATACCTAGAATATGTAAAATTCCATATTCTTCATCTTTAATCGAAACAGAAAAGGGAAAGCACTTTGTACATGTGATATTGCATGTAGATCATGAATCTATGATTATCTGACATTGAAAGCGTTGAAAACCGTAACCTATACACCTAAAGTCCTCACCTTTTGTCGTAGAATCGTAACGAAGTCGATAGGTTTGCTAAGCTTTCGTATTCGGCAGTTTGGCAACCTATAAAACAAAATAGGTTATCTATTTCATAACCTACAACCACCCAAGCCCCAAATCAGATTAGGGTTAGGGTTTCTTACCTAGAAACGGAGTCGGATTCGCCGGGAAAGCGACGAGAATGGAGTGGTGAAGCACGTATAGCGCCAGGGAAGAGTGGCAAGGAGGTTCTCCCACTGCTCCCACACTTTCTCTCTTTTCTCACTTCTCTCTCTAGGTTTTCTCTCAAATTCATATGGCTGCAATGAGAGAGGGTTTAAGGTCCTTATATAGCCTAAAAACTCACCGAAACAGACTCCAGGTCAAAGTATACTTAGGTTATAACCAAAGCGGATCAACTTCAGCTCAACGGAGTACTTCTGGTGGGCCTCCTTGAGCCAAAGGTCGGACTTAAGCTCACCGACAATGGATCTAGGTTCTATTAAGTTTTTGTTTCGGTCGGGATTCCAAATCACGCATGGCGGACCAGTTTCAGTTCAACGGTCAGCGGATCTCGATCGGAGATTCGGAGTACATGTAAATGTGTATGAAATTTCTCATGATTCGAGGGTGTAATTTGGTCTGATTCTGACGGTCTGGTTGCTTAATACTGATCCGCAAGCGAGTGGTGCCAGATTACTATTCAAGATATTTTATTTTGAATTAATTTCACATTTCTCACACTCTTCACTCCGAGCTCAAGCGAATAGCGCTGGGACACTATCTGGATTTGATTTCTGAGATGGTTGTCAAGCCCAGCAAGGCGGTCCTAATTCCTTAACTTCGTGTTAATCGGACTTCCGACGTGCGGTCCAGATCTGATACGGAGTTTCGATGTGCTCCCGAGAGCAGTCGGGTAATGAGATTGATCCTAGATTTTAAGGTACCCTAGCGTCAATGATTATACAAGTTTTGGGTCTTACAGATCGTATTTAAAGTGATTGGTGCTAATTTCACAGGTACTCTAGTTTAACACTGGCTAATTCTCGCCTAATTTCTAAAGGATTTAGTCCTGAGTAATTTCTGTCTGAGATGGTACCTAGGCCTTTGTAGTTTGTATATAAAGTGATCCAAGTTATACTACTTAGCTAGTTTAAGATAGTGTCTAGGGTGAAAGTACTTAGAAAAATTGAAAGATCAAGGTGGTGAAGGGTGGGATTTGTGAAGAAAATAATTTAAAAAGGGATTTGAGGCTTTAATCGAGTGTTTGAGAAGTTAAACCGGTGTTAGGTTTGACTCATTGCCTAAGGACGTCTAATTCTAGGTTGGGAAAAATCTGGGCTGTTACATTTTCGGACCCTGTTGACGTGCCGACCTCGACAACTGTCGATTCTAATACGAGAGGGGCTCAAGAACTCTCTTTCAACGTTGCTTCAACTACGGATATACCAGGATCTGTAGCTCCGTCAACTCATTCTGCTCAAACCACTTTCGTCGTTGTTCTTGAACGAGGTACATATATACTTCCTTATTTGACGTATTCTCTTTCTTCTAAACTCATGATCTTCTTCTCTTTTTCTATTAAGCTACAATTATGCCAACCCCGAGTGGTTCAGAGGGCTCTAATTCAGTGGCTACAGTCTTTGATGGACTTTCATTGGAGAAAGTATCGCCTCTCATGTTAGGATTGTTGAAGAATGCACTTTTGGTCATCATCAATGCTTTCAAAGACCCAACTCAATGGCTTTTCTTGGATAGTTCTTTGGTTGTTCTTTCTCACTCTGCTCGTCTCGTGCATGTCAATGTTCAATCCCTCCATGGCTGCTTATCAGAATTCTATGATTTGACTAAAAATTTAGAAGCCACTCGAAGTGTGGTTGTTGCTCCAGAAATCCTTAGCTGTCAGAAAGAATTAGCATCACTTAAGGAGCAACTTTCTTGTTTGGATGATGTTCTTGCTACCCATGAGGTTACCGGTCAGTCTCTCCATGAGAAGCTAAGAATTTCTGATAGAAATAAGGCAATTATCGATGATCAAATTACCCTTCTTGAAAAAGAGATATTACTGCTCAAGGGTAAGAAGGAAGTAGAAGAATTGATTATTCATCAAATTAGAGAAGAACTTGAAGCCAATATCTAGGCCATTGATCTTATCAAGACTGAATGGACAAAAAATCAGGAAACTACCGCTCTTTTAGAATCGGAACTGGCCGACATTCTCGATCAGGCTAAGATCATTCTAGAAGCTAAGCAAACAACTTCTGCAATATAGCTTCGCTAAAAGAGGAGTTAAAGCACTATATAACAGCATTGAACATAACTGAAGATCTGTAAAGAAATTTCATATTATATTATGATGCATGTATTTCTTTATTCCTTTTGGTAATGTAATATATGAACAAAAAAAGTATTTTAATGAATTTGCATTCTTCTTTTTTTCATATACTAAATGGCAACCTTATGTGGCGTTTTATTTCAATGGGCGGAACTACTTTGTTTTGAAGTTAGTAGAGTTAGTTCACACACAGTTTAAGCTCTCGAGTAGTGGAGCAAGCAGTTTCTTAGATTCATGCAGGAGTCGGGTCTCACGTGATAGTCTTTGTAACTCTTAGGAGTTCATTGAACTTCTCACAACCTAGTGAGTTCACAAACCGCGATCCATCAGAGGGGCCCAGTGAAGCTATCGAGCTGTGAACTTGGTTGAAATTACGCACAGGGTTGGCCACAGAAAATCTCTAGAGTTCACGGGGCTCACAAGGTGACCTTTAGAGTACTAAATCTAGGGCTGCTAGTCCATCAATAAGTAGGTTTAAGCCCTTCCTTATGAGTTAGTACTGAAATTAAGCCAAAGATTTGGGGGGTCTTACGCACGGTTGGCCTATTTGTGGACATGGCCAAATAGCTCACACTGCGGCCTACTTTTTCTTCGTCTGCAAGGTCGAGCCCATTCACAGGAGGACATTTTCCTCCGTTCCCCGGGACGCTGCCAGAAACTATACAAATGACATTGGTCTCAAGCGTGACTGGCCGTTGAGGACTTTTTGGCCTTTTAAGGCTTTTTTGGTCACTGACTTCGTCAGCTGCCCGCATAGGTATGCGTATGATGGCCTTCATGGGATTTTTAGGGCCAATGGCTTCTCACCGCTGCCCGAATGGCGAAAATGATAGGTCTTATACGTAGTTGGCCATATGAGGCTTGGCTAGGCTACCTAAAGGAGCAAGCTACTATCGCTGTTGTCGACTTTATATGTGGCCGGCCGTATAGTTCGTTTCACTGCCAAATTTGATGAATCAGTAATTGATATTTCATAATTGCTGATAATGTTCTGAGAACACTCATGTTATGTTTAGAATAGGGTATCAACTTGGCGATGATAGCAATTTCGATAAAATAAGCTTGTATGAGTGATTGATGACAATAGCGATAGTTGCTAATTTTGGCGATAATCATCGATGTTTGGTGATTGTTGCTGCTAGGTAGTAATCATCAATGCTTTGGCGGTGAGCAATCGTCAATGCTTCTACTATGTTTGGGAAGCTTCACTTGAAAATTTGCACACACTTTTTATTCATTCTCATGAGAGGGAGTACATGGCTTTGTCTTTCGCAGTTCCTTTGCTTTTCTACTTGTCATGCCCCCTTTTGATGCAGAATCATTATTCTGATAATATTCTGAATCAAAATCAACAGCATCTTTAGGGATGATATCTTTTGATGAAGCGAGCATTGACCGGTATACTGATACCTTGTCCATCTTGATCCACGACTCTGTATGCCCCATTGGAGTACACTTTTTTTATTGTGTATGGTCCATCCCATTTAGGCTCGAATTTGGCTCTTGTTCAGCGGGTGACCACTATAGGTCTTTTTAACATCAGTACCATATCCCCTTTTTTGAAAGAGAGACATTTAATTCATTTATCAAAGGCGGCTAATACCCTTGCCTGATATGATTGCAATCACTGCTGGGCCGCCAGGCGTTTCTCATCATGCAAATCCAACTCTTTCAGCCTTATTTTTGCATTTTCGTCATCTGTTACGGACTGATGTACTGCCACTCTGAGTGACGCTAATTGTATTTCAATCGGGATTACTACTTCTACACCATAGACTAGCAAATACGGTATCACTCTTGTTATTGTCCGGTGAGTAGTTTTATATGCCCACAATGCTTCTTGTAACCTTTCATCCTAATTACACTTGTTCTCGGTCACTGTCTTTTTCAGTATCTTGACTATCGTTTTATTAAACGCCTCTGCTAATCCATTGGCCGATGGATAGTAAGGTGTTGAAAATGAATGATGAATGTTGAATTTCTGGCACAGCTTTTCCATGCATATGTTTTTAAAGGGAGTGCCATTATTTGTAACAATCTTCTTCGGAATACCATGGCGATATTATCGCGTGCCGGATGAAATTGACCACATCCCTCTCTTTACCATTACGTAATGCCACTGCTTCTGTCCACTTGGAGAAATAATCTGTTGCTGCTAAGATATACTGCTTGAAAGAAGGTGGATTTATAGGACCAATGATGTCAAGTCCCTAGGCTGAGAAGGGCCAAGAGGCGACCGATTGATGCAGATCTTCTAGAGGAACGTGTATAACGTATCCGTGAATTTGACATTCATGACACTGTTTTGCGTAATTTATCACATCTTTGAACATGGTAGGCCAATAATACCCCATCCGATGTATTCTATGGAATAGATTTCAGCCAGCCTGATGTGCCCCGCATTCCCCAGAGTGTGCTTCTCGCAATGTCTGACTTGCTTCTTGTTTGTCTAAGCAACGTAGTAGCATTCCATTGTAGGATTTTCTGTACAATACTTCGTTGTATATGATGAATCTACTTGACCATTGCTTAATTTGTTGTCTCTGCACTGGATCTTCTGTCAGGATGTTATATTTAAGATAATCGATGAAAGGCTGACGCCAATCATCAGTTGTTACCTCCAAACATGATATAGGAAGTGTTTCCACAGTTTCATCGATGACCTCTGGAGATAGCAAAAATCTTCTTTCTTCTATAGTTACTTAGAGAGGGCTTCGATTTGGGCAGGACAGTGTCGCTACCAAGCTGGCCAAAGCATCCGCTCTTGCATTTTCAGACTGCGGTATGTGCTTGATTTCGACGTGACAGAACTGCTCTAGCAACTGCTGTGCTTTTCGGCAATATGGTAAAAGTTTTTTCTTTCTTACCTCGAATTCAGTCGTCAATTGACTTATAATCAATTTAGAATTTCCAAAGATATGCAGCGTTTTTATCCCCAGTTCTTGAGCCATTTCCATTCCAATGATGAGGGCCCTATACTCAGCCTCATTGTTTGTGCATGTTATTCCCAATGTGAAGGAGTAAGGTAGCAGATCACCACGAGGAGTAATGAATTTCACTCCTGGTCCCGCTCCCGATGCTCAAGCAGCTCCATCAAAATACATTTTCCATGGGCTTTACCACTCAGCCAACATAACTTGCTCGTTTGGAAAGTCATCACTGATGGCATCACATTCTGCTACAGGGTATGCTGCAAGGAAGTTCGCCACTGCTTGTCCTTTTACTGCTTTTGCCAACTCATACGTAATAGTATATTCCGAAAGTAACAACATCCACTTAGCCAATCTCCCAGACAACATCGGCCTTGTCTGTAACATCCTGAAAAATCAAGGGTCGAGTAGTAACTCAACTCTCAAGTTTCCAGAACATCACTTATGCAACATAGATAATGATGATTAAATGTTGACTGTATTAGAGTAGTGAACATGAGTGAGATTCAGCCAAACAACATATCATACTCCAGAGACAGTTAAATTTGCAAGCGGAAGACTGTGATAGATAGATAAAATATATAAACTAAGATGAGTCTCCAGAGTGTGATAACATTACCAGGTTAAATAATTACTAGTACAATCCTAAAATATACCAAATGTATAAGGTCCTCTAGTCAATATCCCAGAAAGCCCCGCCGATCAGGACACGGCTCACTGGAAACCGTCAGAAGACAACCAATATAAGCAGGCATCGTATTCATTGTAGAGGTCTGGCTCTGCCTCAGAAGTAGCGTCGCCATCTGAAATCAGACAATGTTTGGTGGGTGTTTGAAACACCATCCCATAACGTGAGAGTGAGTAGCTAACTCGGTGGAACAATAAAGCATAGGTTAACATGTTATCAATACAGTCAAGCAGTAATGATAAAGCAGTAAAATCAAACACTCCTAACTACTCGTATTAATGCAAGTATGGATGCGGGTATGATGGATGCCCTCACCACACCCTCCCTCGTGCGACACCATCTCACGTTCGCGGCATGCTTTCATCCCTCAGTGCTCCACATCTTCCAGGCACATGCAATGCATGATGAGCATGATTACCGAGTTTTTAATTAGTCCATTTCAAATAGCAGGATTGGGAAACTAAGGTACCTCCCTTGTATCATTCCCAAACATGATCCATTCTAGGGTCGTCAGTCCTAGTTAATATCAGACGACGGTGTGTTTTCTAGGTCACTGCAAAGGCTGCCAGGGATGTTACGCACAAAGGTCACACCACTCCCCCATCACCTCTTAAACGATTCATCACAATACAGAAACAGGCCTAGTTCATACTCGATATACCGCGGCAAACTCTGAGGCTCACCGCGATTCCAGAGTATGCTCGAGGTCACTACAAAGGGCTGTCAGGGCTGTTGCTCGCATTCGTTACACCACTCCCCCATCACCTTATCAATGTAGGCCGACAGCACGAATATAGTGTCCCATACTACCATAATCGGTTCACAAGTTTGGTTGCTCACTGGTCACTACGGGGAGGCACGTGGCCACAGCGTAGGCCGACAGCTCAACCACGATGTCCCATACCACCATGTCCGGCTCATGAGTCTTAGCGGATCGAGGTAGCATAGTTAAAAGGGATTCCACTGGTAAGTTTGGTACCCTAGGTTCAAGCAGTAGCGTCCAAATATGGTGAACATACATAAGACAGATCGGGTTGCTTGACGAGCTCGGCTAGCTCGAGCGCACAACAAGTTGAACAACATGAAGTGCATAAGCACTTCGCGTGGCCAACCACTATCGCCAACCGAAGTACGACTCGAGTTCGTCGAACACATCACACGTGGCAAATGAATCACAGCCACGAATTCAATTCTGGTACCGATTGTCTGGACTATAATCATAGCCCCAAACACAATCAATTTCAAATAGTAAAGTAGTAATGGATCAAGGTTCAAATCATACAATCAAAGTCTGATATTATCCGTTTATGGCTGCCAGGGCTGTTGCACGCATTCGTTGCTCCACTCCCCCATCACCCATGACGGATCATACAACGTAAACATGAATTTAACATATGCATTACATAGATAAAATCATAAAAGCAGTCGAGCATGTTATGAAGCACAACACAAGCATGAGTTTGTACATATTCAATTCCTAATCACACAGCTATTCAAGGAAATCATACACATAGTTAAAGGAGTTGAGAATCATATCTCAACACCCTTAAACATTACAATTTACTAACTACTACTCATTCAGACATTTCAACAAACACTTTAATATACAGGCATCAACATACATGACATATGTTGATCACATAGGTATAAGGCCAAATCCTTTCAGTAGGGAGTTACCCCAATCATAACACGCATACACCCACGACGGATAGTCATGGCAAGCAGGAATCCAAGTTCCATATTCATTCAGTCATTTCCATAAACACTTGGGCCACACATTTTAGCATATATAGTGTGTATTGGCCGTGGAGTGATTTAGGGCAAATCCTTTCGTCAAAGGGGTATCGCCAATACAACAATCATGAATCCATGACAATTAGTCATGGCAAGCACGAATGAGAATTCTATACTCATTCAGTCATTTTCACAAACACTTAGAATACACTATTACAACATACATGATGTATGTTAGCAAAACATGTATTAGGGCTACCCTTTCGCCAAGCAAGTATTTTATTCATATATACTATATTCATACAGCAAATAATCATGGCAAACATCTCCAAGATTTATACGTATACGGTACTTTCTAGAATACACAATTTCAACGTACATAGTGTATATGAGCAAAACATGTATAGGGCGAGTCCTTTCGCCAAACAAGTAATTTATCCACATATAATATATTCATACAACAATTAATCATGTCAAACACATTTCCGAAATTTGTATGTATACCGTACCTTCTACAATTACCTAGAGTATGTAGAATTCCATATTTTTCATCTTTAATCGAAACGGAAAACGGACAACACTTTGTACATGTGCAATTGCATGCAGATCATGAATCTATCATTATCTGACATTGAAAGCGTTGAAAACCATAACCTATACACCTAAAGTCCGCACCTTTTATCATAGAATCGTAACGAAGTCGATAGGTTTGCTAAGCTTCCGTATTCGGCAGTTTGGCAACCTATAGAACGAAATAAGTTAGCTATTTCATAACCTACAACCACCCAAGCCCCAAATTAGATTAGGGTTAGGGTTTCTTACCTAGAAACAGAGCTGGAATCGCCGGGAAAGCGATTAGAACGGAGCGATGTAGCTCGTAAAGCGGCAGGGAAGAGTGGCAGGGAGGTTCTCCCACTGCTCCCACACTTTCTCTCTCTTTTCTCTCTTCTCTCTCTAGGTTTTCTCTCAAATTCGTATGGCTGCAATGAGAGAGGGTTTAAGGTCCTTATATAGCCTAAAAACTCACCGAAACAGACTCCAGGTCAAAGTATACTTAGGTTATAACCAAAGTGAACTGGTTTCAGCTCAACGGAGGACTTCTGGCGGGCCTCCTTGAGCCAAAGGTCAGACTTAAGCTCACCGACACCGGATCTACATACTATTAAGTTTTCGTTTCGGTCGGGATTCTAGATCACGCATGGCAGACCAGTTTCAGTTCAACGGTCAGCGGATCTCGATCAGAGATTCCAAGTACATGTAAATGTGTATGAAATTTCTCCTGATCTGAGGGCGTAATTTGGTCTAATTCTGATGGTCTGGTTGCTTAAAACTGATCCGCAAGCAACACGTGCCAGATTACTATTCAAGATATTTTATTTTGAATTAATTTCACATTTCTCACACTCTTCACTTCGAGCTCAAGCGAATAGCGCTGTGACACTATCTGGATTTGATTTTCGAGATGGTTGTCAAGCCCAGCAAGGCGGTCCTAGTTCCTTAACTTCGTATTAATCGGACTTCCGACGTGCGGTCCAGATCTGATACGGAGTTTTGAGATGCTCCCGAGAGCAACTGGGTAATGAGATTGATCCTAGATTTTAGGGTAACCTAGCATCAATGATTCTACAAGTTTTGGGTCTTGCAGATCGTATTTAAAGTGATTGGTGCTAATTTCACAGGCACTCTAGTTCAACACTAGCTAAATCTCGCCTAATTTCTTAAGGATTTAGTCCTGTAAGATTTCTGTGTGAGGTGGTACTTAGTCCTTTGTAGTTTGTATATAATGTGATTCAAGTTATACTACTTAGCTAGTTTAAGATAGTGTCTAGGGTGAAAGTACTTTGAAAAATTGAAAGATCAAGGTGGTGAAGGGTGGAATTTGTGAAGAAAATGGTTTGAAAAGGGATTTGAGGCTTTAATTGAGTGTTTGGGAAGTTAAACCTATTTTAGGTTTGACCCATCGCCTAAGGACGTCTAATTCCAGGTTGGAAAAAATTCGAGCTGTTACATTGTCATCGAAAACTTTATCGGATCTGCCCTCGAGATCAAAGTTATATCATGTGAGAGACAATAATGTCTCAATTTCTGAACTGCAAATATTAACGCTAGACATTCTTTCTCGATTAGGGAGTAGTTGCATTCTACACCCATTAAAGTTTGGCTTAAATAGTAAAGAGCAGTTTCCTTCCCAGCTTCATTCACTTGAGCCAACAAAGCTCTTAAAAAATTCTCGGTGGCAAATATATACAGAATAAGCGACTTTCCTTTTATTGGAGCTGTTTGTACCGACGGCTATTTCAGGAATTCCTTTATTGAGTCAAATGCATTCTAACAAGCTTGATCCCATACAAACTCCATATCTCTCTTCATCAAATGGGAAAATGGCTGACATCTCCCTACTAGATTTGAAATGAAACGGTGAATGTATGCCAGCTTTCCTTGCAAACTTTTCAATTCTTTAAATGTCCTTGGTGGCAGCATATTTTGAATGGCTTTAACTTTCCCTGGATCGATCTCAATACCGCTATGTCAGACCACAAAACCGAGAAATTTACCCAACGACACCCCAAATGCGCATTTAGCTGGATTCAACTTTAGTTGTTTCTTTATGAGTCGACGAAAAACCGATGTCAGGTGTTCGCGATGCTCTTGATGATTTCCTAACCTAACCACCAAGTCATTGACATAACACTCAAAATGCTTGTGCATCATGTCCTGAAAGATATTCTGCATTACCCTTTGATATGTTGCTCCAACATTTTTGAGACCAAACGACATAACTTTATAACAGTAAATTCTCATTGATGTCCTGAATGTTGTTGCTTCTTCATCTTCAAGTGTCATTCGAATCTGATTATACCCCGCATAGCCATCCATGAAGGACATGTAGCGTACTGAGTCGTACTGTCAATCAATAATTCAGTGATCGGGAGAGGAAAATCATCTTTCGGACAGGCTTCAGTCAGATCTCTGAAGTCAACGCACACCCTGACTTGTCTGTTCTTCTTTTTCACGGGAACAATGTTCGATATCCACTTGAAATACTTGACCTCCCTGATAAACCCAACTTTTATCAACTTATTGACCTCTTCTTCTATTAGAGGAACCAAGTCCGGATGAAATCGTCTTTGTGTTTGCTTAACTGGCCTTTTCTCTTTAGAAATATTTAATCGGTGCATTGCTACGGAAGGCTCTAAAACCGGGATCTCCGCACATGTTCAGGCGAAGACGTCTTTATTTTCTTTGAGAAGTCGGACGTACTCCTCAGACTCTTGCTCAAAAAGACCGGCGCTGATGAATGTGTTTCTCGGTTCTTCCTCTGTACCCAAATTTATCTCTCGCAAACTATCTATTGTTGGTCGCCCCCTATCTTCCATCTGTTTCGGAGCCATTTCAAGATGTTCAATTGTCTTGGGATCCTCTTTCGATAACCGCACGGCTATAACCATGTTCACTGACGACTCTGCCCCCAATCCTTGAAATTTTCTTCGCTTTTCCTGACCGACCCCAATAGGGATTTGAATTCCTCTTCCATGATTCAGGCTGGTGGGTTCTTCGTAATCAAAACCATGTTTCTCATGATTTTCCTACTTGCCGGACTATATTTTCAAAGATCTTGCAGCGTCAGCCTACCGTTGTACACATTATTCTCAGTCTGTTCTCCTACCTTTGCTTCTACTGCGGTGTAGAATTCTATTGATTCCGGGTATTTTACGCTAACCTTGACCTAAAATCTTCCTAGAGCCGCTAAAAATGGCTTGTTTCTTTCAACATATGGCAATGGCACCATATAATTAGACTACAAAATTTTCAACTGTTCAGGAGATAGCAGGGTTAGTGGCGGCTGCCCTGGTTGTCTCAAATGTTTCGGCACAAAATAGAATTTCTTCTTTGCTTCTGCAGTCCTAGATGATTCTGCTTTTTCTGCTCCTTTAATCACATTTACTTGAATGTCCTTTAGGACTTTACTTTCGTCAATCTTTCTTTCCTCTTTAATGAACCCTTTATAATAATTGACATCCGCAAAGAAGGACTCAGCCTCTGTATATGGCTTCGCATTGGCCATTACTTTATACTGTATTCCATCTTTACAGTATTTGAAGCATTGGTGCAGTGTAGAGGGTGTAATGCCGTATTGATGGATCTATGGCCTTCCTAGGAGAAGATTGTATGACGTCATGACATTTATAACGTGGCACACGACATCAGTAATCAAATCTCCTATTTCTAATGTCATTGTAATCTTACCATGTGCACGCTGCCCATCTTGATTGAAGCCCTGTATCATCATTCCACTAGGGCGTTGGTCAGAACGACGATAACCTAATTTACTCAACATCGAGAGTGGTAAGAGGTTCACCGAAGACCCATTATCTATCATAACCCGCTTGACCTTCTTACCACAGATATGGCCTTCTATCATTAGCGGCATGTTATGCTCTGCCTCGCAGATCAAATCATCATTAGAAAAGGAAACGACCGGGAGGAAATTTTCTGGCTCATCACGCTCTTCGCGTTCTAGTTCTGCCAATAAAGTTTCTTTAATATCGTGATTGGACAATGCTTGGACCAAGCTCTGCCAAAATTCCTCTGACAACTTAAGTGCATCATAGACGCTTAATCGAGCTAGTATGCCCTTTAAATGACTCACTACATCATAAGTCACTTTCGCCGTCTCACTCTTTTTTTCTTTCCCGTCATCCTCATTCTGCTTTTCAGTGACTTCTCTCCTTACAATCCCTACTTTTTACGTCGTAGGGCTTGTTATATTCCTTCCTGATCGCAATGTAATCACTGTCACCTTCTTTGTCGTCTTGCGGTCCTCTTTCTCTCTCATTTCACGGCCCCTTTCTCGGATTGTAAGCATATTCACTATTGCCAATGTACCCCTTTCCTTTTCTTTTCCAATTACTAATTCACCCCTATCTATCATCCATTGTATTATGCACTTAAATGTATAACAATTCTCCATCAGATGTCCCACCAGGCGATGATAGCGGTAAAAATCTCTTTCTCTGGTTTTTGTCGCATCTTCGGGCCGCTTGGGTTCTGGTAATTCAATCGTACTGACTTTTAACAATTGGTTCATCATAGGAATGACATCTTCCTTGTCGAACGCGAACCCTTCGTGAGAATTGAGCATCCTGGACCTCTTTCCACTATATCTATTTCTTAATTGGTTCCATTCTTCTTTTCGTTCCGGCCTCTTTTCCCTTGAGTCCCTTGTATCTTTGCTTCTCTTGTCACGATTGACAGTATTTACAGACATTCTGTTGGACACTCTCCTAGCTGTCTCACGGTGAAACGCTGGCATCTTGTGGGTCATCAATTCTCAAGCACGGGCCTTGGTGGCCAGGTCACGGAAAGTTCTAATGTCGGCGCTAGTGAGTCGAAACGCGAACCCCGTCTCCATAAAATTTAGACACATTTTAACCTGTTCTTTTTCTTCTGGGAGCTGTCTACACGATGCTCCCAATGTCTTCCATCTATCTATAAACATTTCCACCAGCTCTCCTTCTCTTTGCCACATGGAGGCCAATTCCGTAATACTAACATCACGCTTCGAAGAGAAGAAGTTTGACATAAAGGCGTCCTACATTTGTTACCAAGTACGTACTGACCCTGGGGCCAAACTGGAGTACCATCGAAATGCCTTGTGTGTCAGTGATGACCCAAACAATCATAAGCAATACTGCGGTATCGTAGAAAAATTCTCGATATTAGTAATAAAGTGCATTAAGTGTTCTTTTGGCGATCCCTCCCCGTTAAACTTCTGAAAATCTAGATGCTTGAAGTTGGCTAGAAAAGGGATATCTTCTACCTCTCTTGGGTACGACGTTCGGTACCTGAAACAGCCAGTATTTTCATGTTCTCTTTCTATTCTGACAGCTTCTTCAACAACTTGTCTCTCTTCATCTTGCGTTATGGTTCTCGCTGTTGGGACAGACCCTCGTGATCCTGCCCCATGTGGTTGAAAACCTTCGGGCTGGTTTTCTTATCCATTCATCGTGCTCGTCATTGGTGGAGCCGCTATTTGGGCTACATTGTGTGCAAGGGTCGCTAAAGCCTCTCTGAGATTTCTGCATTCTTCCATTAGTGTTCTCTGCGCTTCTACCAGTGCATTCATACGATCTTCTGTAGTTGGCATGTCGTCTTGATTTGTCCCGGCCATATGTACTGCAGCTTCTCTACTCTTCGATGAAGCTTTAGTTGGAGTGGGGCGAGAATACGTCGACGTAATAAGGCTTACAAAGAGAGGAGAGGATGGGGTTTCATTCGACTTCTGGACACTTCTGGTGCTATTAATCGATCGTGGCGATATAGTCATTGGTGAGCCTGTTAATAACGCCTTAACTTTCTACTCTCTCGTCCATCTGACCCTCAGGGCGATCAAAGCTGGGAAGTTGGCGACACTAACTACGGAACTATTTGTCCAAGATATATCGCAGGGGGAGCGAGTTCAGGGTTCCTCTTGGCAATATTACGCGTTACCAGTCCCATGACTTTTGTTAATGGTGAATTTGTTCTCACCGCAGTTACACCTTGGGTCATTGTCCTCCTGTGAGTGATGACGGTCCATTTATCTCTTTCTTCATGTGCTACCAGTGAAGCAATTATGACTGTAACAGCTACTAGTGATTCTATTTGCTGGCTTGGTACTGCTTTATCTTTGCTATCCCAAGTTTGTTT
The DNA here is from genome assembly GCA_021015155.1 of Magnolia officinalis. Classification (NCBI taxonomy): domain Eukaryota; kingdom Viridiplantae; phylum Streptophyta; class Magnoliopsida; order Magnoliales; family Magnoliaceae; genus Magnolia; species Magnolia officinalis. The sequence goes on from JAJHSJ010000008.1 coordinate 50,520,896, forward strand.
ATCGGCATACTCCATGACAAACCCTGTCGCAGTGAAGTAGAAAACTGTTTTTCCTTGAATGATTGTCATTACTTGATTAGTTGCAGTATATTTTCTCTTTGTTCTCCTCCTTCCAACAACACCCTTGCAATTCTTAAGTTAATATTCAACTGAAAAAGTAAGTCCCTAGCAGAGTCACCATTTTGTTTCGAACAAGAAACAAAAGCATTTTGTTTGGGAAATTTATTCACTTTATAATTAACAGAAGAAGGCAAGAAAGATAATCACTTTATTCATTTATTTATTCCAAGTTCTTTTACATCCCATTATCCCTTGATTCCAAAATAGAATGATGTTAAGCCTTACTTGATAAGATGGATCCTTCTACTCCAAGAGTTCGACATAGAAATACAAGACAAAAAGGGAGTAGAGAACGTAGTGGCTGACCATCTCTCTAGGCTTGATCTTCCTGATTCTCTTGAGCCAATACCGATAAATGACATGTTCCCTGATGAACAATTGTTTAAATTCTCCCAATTACTTTGGTTTGCTGACATTTCAAATTATCTTGCCACTGATTTCATGCTGACATATTGGACTGTGCAAGATAAGAAAAAAATTCTTCATTGAGGTATGTAAGTTCTTCTGCAATGATCCTTATCTGTTTAAATATTGTCTAGACCAAATTCTAAAGAGATGTGTGCCAAACAATGAACATTAAAGTGTCATCTCCTTTTGTCACTCTCAGGCTTGTGGTGGTCACTTTTATGCTAAAAAGACCACAACCAAAATTCTACAGTGCGGCTTTTACTGGCCCACTAGGTTCAAAGATACTCATGAGTTTTGCAAAGCTTGTGAGTGTTGTCAGAAATTAGAAGGATTGTCCCATCAAAATATGATGCCACTAAACCTAATTCGTATCATTGAAGCATTTGATTGTTGGGGCATCGATTTCATGGGGTCATTCCCCCAATCCTTTAGAAACATCTATATTTTGTTAGCGGTAGACTATGTCACTAAGTGGGTTGAAGCAATCGAATGCTGGAACAATGATCATCGAACGGTCATTAGATTCATACAAGAAAACATTATTTCCCAGTTCGGAACACCTCGAGCCATCATTAGTGATAGAGGGATGCACTTTTGTAATAGGCCATTTGCGAACTTAATGAAGAAATATGGCATTTCCCACAAAGTGAGCACTCCATACCACCCGCAGACAAGTGGGCAAGCTGAGATTTTCAGCAGGAAAATTAAACAAATTCTGAAAAAAACAGTTAATCTTGATCATAAGAATTGGTCAATCCCTTAACTGATGCCTTATGGGCTTATCGTACAACTTATAAGACCCCCATTAAAATGTCTCCCTTTCGACTCGTCTATGGGAAAGCTTGCCACTTGCCTATGGAGTTGGAGCACAGAGCCTACTGGGCTATCAAAAATCTAAACTTTAACTTGGACAACGCTAGCTCGCCGCACAAACTTCAATTAAATGAACTCAAAGAAATCTGAAACGATGCATACGAGAACTTGAAAATTTACAAGGACAGGATGAAGGTGTTCCATGACCGAAACATTCTTCGGAAATCATTCATAACCGATCAAAAAGTCCTCTGGTATAATTCTCAATTATATCTTTTTCCCGATAAGCTTCAATCTCGTTGGACTGGCCCTTTCATTATTACGAATGTCTAACCTCATAGGGCCGTCGAGATAAAGAATCCAATGAAGGGCAATGTTTTCAGGGTAAACGGACATCGTCTCATGCCATTTGTTGAGAAGTTCGATTAAGAGGATATGTCTATACCTTTGATTGATCCTGTGTATTAGGATTGACCTCCTAGTCTGAAGGAGGTGTCGTTAGGTTTATTGCTTTCATAGTATTTAGCATTAGGATATTTTTTTCTAATAAGTTTAGTGTTCATGCTAACCCATCTACATGTTGAGAACTTCGGAAAAACTTCAATTATACTTCTTCAGGTACTACCTTTCCATCACTACTCCTTTCTTTTCGTTTTCTCATGTGCATTGCATGCTTATATCTTTTACATTAAGGACAATGTAGATTTTAGGTTGGGGTGTGGATTAGGTAAACTAATCAATATTTTCTTAAGTCTTTGAGCAAAAAGTATTGAAAATTTTTAATTTTTAAAGAACTATTTGGAAAGCAAAAGTTTAAGTAATTAAGAATGCTTTGAGTATGATGATAAGATAGAGATTGAATTTTGAATTGTTGGAGTTTGATCAACCTAGTAGAATATCACTTAAGTTCTCTCATCTAACTGATTAAGAGGAAGTTTAAATATCATGTTGACCTAAATGACAAGATACATTCAATTTATTTTCTATGAATTATGCTAGAATTTCTGATTGTTAGTATGTGAATCATTGATAGATGTTGAGAATTAAGTCTAGAGAATTTTATCCACCTTTAAAAGATGAAAAGAACCAGTTAAAAAACAGATAGATCGACAAAAAAGTCATATATGATGAAAAGACTGGAAAAGAATGAAAAGAATAAAACACTGAAAAGAATGAATAAATAAAAGTGATCATCAATATAAAATTAAAAACTGGAAACTGAAGAAAAAAGGAATAAGTTCGGAATCAGTACTTGATTATTCAATTAATCTTGAGGTGATGAGCATGGCTAACATTATGAAACGATAGTAGTTTTATGGAAAGTAAGTTGAAATTCACTGAACACATTGAGAAACTTGATATATGAACTTATGCTCGTAAGTAATTATAAAGAACCTATTTGATTGATTGCTCATGTGATTTAGCTCTAGGTTTTCAAATTTTCACTCTTGCTTCTTTGGATTATACTCATTCATACTTGTTTGCACAAAAGATCATTTTCTGAAAGTGATTTAAACATTGAGAATTGAGAATTTTGTCACGCATGTTTTGCTCAGGACTAGAAAAATGTTGGTTGGGTGTGTGTTGAGTGTCAAATATTGCATATTTTCATATGTTTATATCTTGGTTTTATGAACATGATAATGTTTAATGGGTATATTTTATACATGTTTGTGTTGCAAGGTAAATCTGAGAGCTTAGATTGAAAAGAATGTTAAAAGCATGGATTTGATGCTTAAGAATCACTAAGGCAAGAGATGGATCTTATGAGACTAAGATTAAATATTTTAAGACCCTGAGATTCAAGGAAACCAAGTGAAGTCGAAAGTACAAAGTGTAGAAATTCACACTGCCTATGTCATTGACCATCGTTCGATGTCATCGAAGAATTACAGAAAATTAAGTTTGGTCGCTGGACAAATTGGATGCAGTTCTCGATGACATTGAAGCCATGTTTGACGACATCGAAGGCAGTTCGATAACATCAAGATTTTTGTGGATCTTTGGAGCAACTCACTGGAACACTCTAGACACATTCTCGATTGTTTGAACACCCTTCGATGTCGTCAAAGGACTGTTCGATGACATCGAAGGTATGTTCGATGACATAAGGAGTTACGCAGTGCGAAAGGCATTATGCAGTACGAAAAGGCGTGACTTCCAGATTTAAGTTACGTTTGATGACATTGAAGGCGTTATGTAGAGTTACGCAGAGTGCATAAATTTGAGGCGATTTTTCAAAATTAGACGGACAAAGCTATAAATATGATTTTTCCAAGTATTTGTAAGGATGAATTAGGTTTTGAGAAGCAAAGCCAAAGGGTGGAGTAGCCTCCCAAGAGTTTTTCTTCCTTATTTATTTTTAATGCTTTTTTTTAGGGTTTTAGATTCAATCATGTATATGTTTGGCTAAACCTCTAAAGCTAGGGCTAGGAGGTGAAGCTTGTAGCATGTTTGGATGATGTTCTTTTATTAATTCTTGTTTTTCTTGAACCTCATTGATTTCTAGTTTGATATTAAAAGAATATTTTCAGTTTTTTATGATTTATTGTGACTAAAATTACAATAGATGGTGTGATAGCTTTGTATATCTTCTTTTCCTGTCTTGAGATCGTGAGATTGATAAATCTTGTTGTTCACCATCGTCTCCTAGGCATAGTAGGGTGATGGAATCCCTTCTAATCATCACGATACTCCTTCATTGAAGACTAGATCAATAAAAAGTTCAGAGATTTGATTTAATTGCTTCATCTTCCAATTAGATAGGATAGGACTGCAACTTCAATTTGTTCCTTAAATCAAGTAAGGTAGCATCCTGATAGCTACAAGTGGATCCTTGGCACCTTAGTTCCCACCTTTCAATTGATAGTTTTAATCAACACCATTCACAATTAATCTCTTAAATTCCGGATTTAGATTTAGATCTTATTCTACTTCTACTTTTAGTTACTTTTAAAATACGTACAAGTTTAGCCTACACTTGGGGTTGTGAACAAGATTTTGACACCATTGCCGGGGACTACGATTGTGTTTTTCTGAGATTAATTGGGTGTGTGTTCCAACATGGAAGGGTGTAGGAAGTCGGGATCCGAGATGATAAGCCCTCCAGCTCGGCTACCGAAGCCTTCCATCCTCCAGATGCAAAAAACCAATGGTCCTTCGAATCTTGTTAAAGACGAGTTGTTAGTGATAATGGCATGAACCTTGCCCGACCTACAAGAAAAATTGTGCCACACCTGAGAGCCAGGATTGCTCTTAGTTTGGTATCAGTAGAGGAACTCCACCATGATCTCAGAATTCTCGATCAGTTGTCAGAGGACATAGCAGCCGGAGATAGTCCACCATACATTAGGATTTAGTTGGCCCGGGTTAACTTTGAGACGAAAAACTACCTCTGTTGCTAGGTGAGAGAGGCAAACAAATGCCACAAGTTAAAAAGGCAGGCTCACCAAAGTGGTAAAATCCCTTTATAGTTGCTTCTACATGCTATGGTAAAGGTGGTCAAGCACAAAAGGGGCGAGGGAAAGTCAATGTCCTTGAGCGAGCTCCTCGGCCAGATGTATATATAACTTGGTGATTTGCAGGGCACTCCCGTGAAAAATCTACCCTTGGTAGATAAATTTAACAAACTTTGCTCCAAAATACTTATAGAACCATATATGGACAAGCCAAATAGGCTCACCGGAGTGGTAAGATCCCTTTGTAGTTGCTTCATACATGTTATGTTAAAGGTGGCCGAGCATAAAAAGGGCAAGGGTAAGTCGAATTCCTTGAGTGAGTGCCTCAGCCAGGTGGATATATTCCTTGGTGATTTACAGGGCACTCACGCATAAAAGGAATCATCATATCTACATCAGAAGAAAAGTCATGTGTTCTTATTCATCAAATTCATTATGAGATTTGCGTTGTAGAGCCATGAAGGTGGAATATGTCTTGCTGGACTTTTTTGGTAGGGTGAAGGGATGTGGATGTTTCAGAGTAAAGTCTAGATAGACAAGCTCCCCAAAAGGCAAAAGGTGGGTGAATGCACGTACATCCATGATCGTCGGACCATGGGGCCACATCCAAAATTGAATGTATTAGTTGACCAACTCCAAAAAGTTGATGTTGCTACAAGAAGGAAGGAATTGGCTGGATATTTATGTAGGGAGAGTTAAATGCATCCATAGATCCATGCTTGCCTTCATATGTCATCATATTGTGCTTCAACACAAGTGAACCATTCGGCCCAACCTTTCATCGGTTTCGCACATGCTCGCAGAGACTTAAAGGAATTAGAAGGGTCCGGGAGATTCTCAAATTGGACAAGCATAACTTCATCAGGAAGCTTCGAATAACTAGGTTCGATTTCATGAAGCTATTCATAGGTGACTGCAGGGTAAAAGGTTGGACCAAGTGTCAACAATGTAGTGTTTAGTTCGATTATAGTGTTGAATAGAAGATCAATGATCACCTCTAATGATAAGACATATAGGTCTCTGATGACTGATTCCAAATGAAAAGATGAAACAGAAGAAGAAGAAGAAGAGGAAGAAGATGCAGCTATGAAAGATTAAAAGCAGAAAACTAGGAAAAATGGTTCATGTAAAACAGAAGCAATGAAGAGTGAAAGAAGAAGAGCACCGACTTAGGGTCATCTATGTATCGACCGTGATACATGCGCATTAATGAAAGGATAATCATGACTCCTCATATGATAATATTTTATGCGACATGTCATGTGGATAACCTAGAAGAGTGAGACAAAGGATATTTTTCGACACAGCTTTGGTTAAGCTGAATAAATAGAGAAATAACACGTGGATCAATAGTCGATTGTATTTATTATATCGAGCAACAGAACAACGCTATTTTCACCTTTTTCTCCAAAGGCGAAGAGATGTGGGGTGGGGGGCAATGTTGTACCCTATTTCTAGCCATTCTGGGAAAGCCAATAAGAGGGTGACATATGGCATCGATGAGGAATAAGAAGTGGATGAAAAAATGTTTAAGATACTTGAAGCACTTTTTACAGGATTATAGCTGGCGTAAATCTAGTTTTGAATGTCAAGGGATGGTTGATGAATTGTTGTGGTTGAGTTACAAAGTGAGAAATGTGGTCAAGCTATTCACGATACAAAAGGCAACCGAGAGGAACAAAGTCTTGCGTGACAGAAGATGAGCCATCATAACAAAAGAAGGATCTAAATAAGAGAAGGATTGTCAAGCTCCAAACTTGGAAACCGGGCTCACAAAATTTTTGATCGTCGAATCTGGTGCCGACAGCCTCCGTAGTACCCCATTCTTGGCTCCCAGCGTCTATACGCCAGCTTCTGATCCTAGGATCCTACAAGGAGGATTTTTTTGTATATTTATCTCATAATAAGCATAACCACAAGTATACCCAAATCATAAAGGCAACATCATCATCACATATCCACTAGTATAAATAGTTGAATACGGTGCTGAAAGGGAAATACATATGTCAAAAATTAAAGCTCCATAAGGTCGCTGCACGCTCCAAGCTCAATACTGCTACAACCTAATGCCACCTGCACGCATCTATCGTGCGTAAGCTTATAGAAAGCTTAGTGAGTGGTGAAAGTGTGTGCCTAAGATAAGTGTTAAGTATTCAATACAATGCCTTAATCATACAATATTGGAATTACTGGCATGAATCATACGATATCAGAGTAAGTGGAAATACTACAAGTCCATAAAAATATCATCAATCTCATCTAGGATATGCGATGAAAAGACATAGCAAGCCAATGTCATATACTGAAAAAGTAATGTAAAACGGTCATGTAATGCAGAAACATGCTAATAGACCCATAAATACCATCAACCTTATCCAAGCTATGCGATGTAAAAACATAATAAACCAATATCATATACTGATGAAGCAATGTAGATCAACTATGCAATGCAGAGACAGTAAGCCTAATATTATGTGCCGAGGATGCAATGCAATATGCAATGCGAATGAAATGACTAAGCTAGAGTGTGAAGTCGGGATGATAGTACGTAGTATCGCAAGCTACGAAGTCTATCACAAAGGACTTCTATCCAAACCAGTCCCATACCTAAATTTAGATAGTCAGACCCAATCTGGTAGACTCCTGATCTCAGGTTAGTCATGCGCCCAACCGAAATCCTGGCCATGCGAAAGTACACAATAATTAGTTGCACACCACCAGCCCGAGTGGACAGTGAATGAATGAATGAATGAGTATGCAATTCCTGCTCAATAAGTCCACATATCAGTATAGTTCCTCTCTGGGGAAATCACCGGTGTTTATTACACTCCAAACCAGGTTGCCGCCCCATTGCGTGCAACAAGGTGAGTGGAAGAGACCTCACTATCTACCCATCAATATCGGGCCCGACTCGTCGATAGCGGACTCATTCTTCAAGCTGGTCAGACTCAGCCTAGCATTGCCCTCTCTTCTCAGGCAGGTAAGGTCGTACCCCCTTCCAACCGACCACGACACAGTGGGAGATGCGGCCTAACAGTATACTGCCCTCATGCGCTCATGCATTCACTTGGTCTAGACGTTGGAGCAACCTCTGGAACCAAGAGGGTTCTGGGACTTTCACCCAAAGATATCTATAACACCCCATGTAGAATAGATTTTAGGTGTCTCATCTGGCCATCCACGATATGTATGTGGAGGCTACAACCCTGATGTCGCTAGGGTGTACGGTAATCATAATCACACAATGCGAGATGCATGAGTCACACAGTCCAATCATGCATCAATCCTGTGCATACCGTGCGCTCATGTGGGGCAACTCTGCCCATTAGGGAGTCCCATGAACAACCTACCCCATGGCATATACAACGGTCAACCATATCTCATATCAAACATGCAAATGATGCGTATGGACATGTATCATGATACTATGCTATCACGTACTCATAATCGATATCAATAACCAGCATCGACAATTAACCTCGACAATGTGGACATTTAACCAACATCGCCCCTAAGGGGTGGCCCACATAGAGCCTAACATGTAGTGGACCCATGGCCTCACAAAAGGCCTGATATACAACACCATGGGCCTCACTCAAGAGCTTAATACACATCACGATGGGCCTTTTACATGAGCCTAACATACATCACAATGGGCTCCATCGCCTGGCCCTCAATTGCATCACAATGGGCCTCATCACATAGGCCTCATATACATCACATTGGGCCTTAAACACGGGCTGAATACACATCACAATGGGCCTCAAATACGGGCCGCATATACATCACATAGGTCTCGACAATCAGCCTCGGCAATCGAAATCGGCCTCGACAATCGGAATCGACACTCGAAATTAGCCTCGACACTCGGCCTTGACAACCGAAATAGGCCTATACAATCGGCCTCGATACTCGGCCTTGACACTCAGAATCTGTATCAACAATGGGAATCACCCTCGACAATCAGAATCAGCCTCGACGATTAGAATCGGCCTCGATTATCGTAATCGATCAATAATCGGAATCAGCAAATCGATCACGTCAACTGGAATCGACAATCGGTCATGATAATCGGCCTTGATCACTAATCGGCAATCGACTACGACAATCGGAATCGACAATCGGTCACGACAATCGAAATCAATCGATAATCAGAATCGGTAAATCGGTCACATCAATTGGAATCTGCAATTGGTCATGACAATCGGGATCAATCGATAATCAGAATCGGCAATTCGGTCACGTCAATCGGAATCGGCAATCGATCATGACAATCGAAATTGATCAATAATCAGAATCAACAAATCGGTCACGTCAATCAGTATCGACAATCGGTCATGACAATCGGAATCGATCGATAATCAGAATCAGCAAATCGGTCACATCAATCGGAATCGGCAATCGGTCATGACAATCAGAATCAATCGATAATCAGAATCGGTAAATTGGTCACGCCAATCGGAATCGGTAATCGGTTATGACAATTAGAATCGATCGATAATCAGAATCGACAAATCAGTCACTTCAATCGGAATCGGCAATCGATCATGACAATTGGAATCAATCAATAATCAGAATTGGCAAATCGGTCACATCAATCGGAATCGGTAATCGGTCATGACAATCGAAATTAATCGATAATCAGATCGACAAATCGGTCACGAAAATCGAAATCGTTCGATAATTGGAATCAGTAAATCGGTCACGTCAATCGAAATCGGCAATCGGGCATGACAATCGGAATCAATCGATAATCGGAATCAGCAAATTGGTCACGACAATCGGAATCGGCAATCGGTCACGACAATCGGAATCGACAATCGGTCATGACAATCAGAATCAATTGATAATCAGAATCGGCAAATCAGTCACGTTAATCGGAATAGGCAATTGGCCATGACAATCGAAATCGATCGATAATCAGAATCGGCAAATCGGTCACGTCAATTGGAATCGGCAATCGGTCATGACAATCGGGAACGATGAGAATGGGGTTAACAAGGCTTAAGGGAAGGTCACAATGAGGACATCTAACCATCATTGCCCATCAATGTGGATATCCAACCAACATTGCTCCCAAGGAGTGGCCCCCATAAGGGATTCATACGCAACGTAACGGCCACACATACATCACATCGGGCCTCACCCATGGGCCTTAAATACATCACAATGGGCGACAACCCATTGGCCTAATTCACATCATAATGGGCCTCATTAAATGGGCTACAAATTATCACAATGGCCAGGCCAAATAGGCTGAGAATACCTCTCAATGGGCCACGATCCATGTGCCCCAGTACATCATAATGGGCCACAACCCATGAGCCTCAATTACAACAAGTGGGCCGCATCAATGGGTCACATCAGTGGGCCTCATATACACAACAGGTGGGCCTTGCACATGGGCCTCAAATACTGTAACATCCCGGATTTTTGCCAACTTGGGATTAAACGTCCTTAGGCAATGGGTTGATCCTAACAACTTATTAACTTTTCAAAATTCAATCCCAAAGGCTAAAATCGCTTGTGAACCCATTTCTTTCACAAATCTCACCTTTCACCACCTTGTTCTTTAAACTTTCTAAATACTTTCACATTAGACGTTATCTTAAAATTTAGGTAATGAAGAATAATACTTAAACTAAACATTGCTATAAAGGACTAAGTACCACCTCAAACCGAAATCACCCAGGACTAAATCCTTTAGAAATTAGGCGAGAATTAGCCAGTGAAAAACTAGAGTACCTGTGAAATTAGCACCAATCACTTTAAATACGATCTGAAAGACCCAAAACTTGTAGAATCATTGATGCTAGGTTACCCTAAAATCTAGGATCAATCTCATTACCCGGTTGCTCTCGGGAGCATCTCAAAACTCCATATCAGCTCTGGACTGCACATCGGAAGTCTAATTAACATGAAGTTAAGGAATTAGGACCGCCTCGCTGGGCTTGACAACCATCTCGGAAATCAAACCCAGACAGTGTCCCACGGCTGTTCGCTTGAGTCCGGAGCGAGAGTGTAAAAACACTTGTTTTCTTTACAAAATAAATTTCTTGAATAGTAATCTGGCACGTGTCGCTTGCGGATCAGTTTTAAGCAACCAGACCATTAGAATCAGACCAAATTACACCCTCGGATCAGGAGAAATTTCATACACATATCCATGTACTCAGAATCTCCGATCGAGATCCGCTGACCGTTGAACTGAAACTGGTCCGCCACGCGTGATCTGGGAACCCTACTGGAACCAAAACTTAATGGTACGTAGATCCAGTGTTGGTGAGCTTAACTCCGACCTTTGGCTCAAGGAGGCCAGCCAGAAGTCCTCCGTTGAGCTGGAAAAGTCCCGCTTTGGTTATAACCTAAGTATACTTTGACCTGGAGTCTATTTCGGTGAGTTTTTAGGCTATATAAGGACCTTAAACCCTCTCTCATTACAGCCATACGAATTTGAGAGAAACACTAGAGAGAGAAGAGAGAAAAGAGAGAGAAAGTGTGGGAGATGTGGGAGAATCTCCCTGCCACTCCACGAGCTCCACCACTCCGTTCTCATCGCTTTCCCGGCAATTCCGGTGTCATTTTTAGGTAAGAAACCCAAACCCTAATCTGATTTAGAGTGTTGATGGTTGTAGGTTATGAAATAGCTAACCTACTTCATTCTCAAGGTGGCCAAACTGCCGTATACGGAAGCTTAGCAAACCTATTGGCTTCGTTACGATTCTACGACAAAAGATGAGGACTTTAGGTGTATAGGTTACGGTTTTCAATACTTTCAATATCAGATAATGATAGATTCATGATCTGCATGCAATTGCACATGTATAAAGTGCTATCTGTTTTCCGTTTCGATTAAAGATGAAAAATATGGAATTCTATATACTCTAGGTATTTGTAGAAAGTACCATATACATACAAATTTTGGAAATGTGTTTGACATGATTAATTGTTGTATGAATATATTATATGTAGATAAATTACTTGTTTGGCGAAAGGACTCACCCTAATACATGTTTTGCTTATATACACTATGTATGTTGAAATTGTGTATTTTAGAAAGTACCGTATACGTATAAATTTTGGAGATGTATTTGCCATGATTATTTACTGTATGAATATATTATATATGGATAAAATACTTGCTTGGCGAAAGGATAGCCCTAATACATGTTTTGCTAACATACACCATGTATGTTGTAATAGTGTATTCTAAGTGTTTGTGAAAATGACTGAATAAGTATAGAATTCTCATTCGAGCCTGCCATGACTAATTGTCATGGATATACGATTGTTGTATTGGGGATACCCCTTTGATGAAAGGATTTGCCCTGAATCACGCCACAACCACTATACGTTATATATGTTGAAATGTGTAGCCCAAGTGTTTGTGAAAATGTTCAAATGAATATGGAACTTGGATTCCTACTTTCCATGACTATCCGTCGTGGCTGTACGCATGTTATGATTGGGGCAACTCTCGAGTGAAAGGATTTGGCCTAATGCCTATGTGATCAACATATGTCATGTATGTTGATGTATGTATTTTAAAGTGTTTGTTGAAATGTCTAAATGAGTAGTAGTTAGTAAATTGTAATGTTTAAGGGTGTTGAGATATGATTCTCAACTCCTTTAACTATGTGTATGATTTCCTTGGATAGATGTGTGATTAGGAATTTAATATGTACAAACTCATGCTTGTGTTGTGCTTCATAACATGCTCAGTTGATCGTATGATTTTATCTATGTAATGCATATGCTTAAATTCATGTTTACGTTGTATGATCCATCATGGGTGATGGGGGAGTGGAGAACGAGTGCGTGCAACAGCCCTGGCAACCCTAAACGGATAATACCATACTTTGATTGTATGATTTGAATCTTGATCCATTACTGCTTTATCTATCTGCAAGTTATTGTGTTCGGGGCTATGATTATAGTCCAGACAATCGGTACCAAAATTGAATTCGTGGCTGTGTTTCATTTGCCACGTGAGATGTGTTCAACGAACCCGAGTCGTACTTCGGTTGGCGATAGTGGTTGGCCACGCGAAGTGCTTATGCACTTCATGTCGTTCAACTTGTTGTGCGCTCAAGCTAGCTAAACTCGTCAAGTAACCCAATTTGTCTAATGTATGTTCACCATGTTTGGTCGCCTCTGCTTGAACCTATGGTACCAAACTTACCAGTGAAATCCCTTTTAACCATGGTACCTCAATCCGCTAAGACTCATGAGCCGGGCATGGTGGTATGGGACACCGTGGTCGTGCTGTCTGCCTACGCTGGGACCACGTGCCTCCCCGTAGTGACCAGTTAGCAACCAGACTCGTGAGCCGATTATGGTGGTATGGGACACTATATTCGTGCTGTCGGCCTACATTGATAAGGTGATAGGGGAGTGGTATAACGAATGTGAGCAACAGCCCTGACAGCCCTTTGTAGTGACCTCGAGCATATTCTGGAATCGCGGTGAGCCTTAGAGTTTTGCCTCGGTGTATGGAGTATGAACTAGGCCTGTTTCTGGATATTGATGAATCGTTAAAGAGGTGATGGGGGAGTGGTGTAACCTTTGTGCGTAACAGCCCTGACAGCCTTTGCAGTGACCTAGAAAACACACCATCGTATGAGATTAACTAGGACTGACGACCCTAGAATGGATCATGTTTGAGAATGATACAAGGGAGGTACCTTAGTTTTTCCCAATCCTGCTGTTTGAAATGGACTAATAATAACTCGGTAATCATGCTCATCATGTATTGCATGTGCCTGGAAGATGTGGAGCACTGAGGGATGAAAGCATGCCGCGAACGTGAAATGGTGTCGCACGAGGGAGGGTGTGGTGAGGCATACATCATGACTGCATCCATACTTGCATTAATAAGAGTAGTTAGGAGTGTTTGATTGTACTACTTTATCATTACTGCTTGACTGAGTCGATAACATGTTAACCTATGCTTTATTGTTTCCACTGAGTTAGCTACTCACTCCCACGTTACGGGATGGTGTTTCGAACACCCACCAGACATTGTCTGATTTCAGATGGCGACGCTACTTCTGAGGCGGATCTGGACCTCTGCAATGACTACGATGCCTGCTTGTATTGGTTGTCTTCTAACGTGTCCTGATCGACAGGGCTTTCTGGGATATTGACTAGAGGACCTTACACATTTGGTATATTTTAGGATTGTACTTTTAATTATTTAACCTAGTAATGTTATCACACTCTGGAGACCCATCTTAGTTTATATATTTTATCTATCTATCACAGTCTTCCGCTTGCAAATTTAACTGTCTCTGGAGTATGATATGTTGTTTGGCTTAATCTCACTCATGTTCACTACTCTAATATAGTCAACATTCAATCATCAATCATTTTGTTGCATAAGTGATGCATTGGAACTCGGGAGTCGAGTTTATGCTCGACCCCCGATTTTCAGGGCGTTACAAGATGGTATTAGAGCATGATTTGGATTAAACCGGACCTGGGTTATGGTCACACGACGCACACTGACGCACTCTGACTTAGGAGGGAGCGGCGGAACGTAGAAACAGTCATAGGTATCTCGATTTCGCCAATTGGCGAAGTTCACTGAAAACGAACACCGAAATCGAGTCTGTATTCAAACATGGTTGCACGGGTCAATCTTAGAACATTCCTAGGCCGTCTATTAATGAGTCTAGATCACAATCCACCTCATCCCAACTGTTAAGTGTGATGATGATAACTACTCCGAATCCTCGGAGCTTCTCTGGACTCCTCACATAGACTTCTCGAATTCACGAGGAAAGAAAGCAGAAAATAGAAATAAATCTAATAAATTTGAAATTAATTAATGAATGACTAACAACGAGTTCACAACCCTTTTAAATAGGGATACCAATTAATGGGAAAGAAATCAAAATCAAACTACAACTAAGACTCCTAGAATTCGCGACTTACTATAAGGTCGTGATGTCTACTAGTGCGCAAGGTTTTCGGCCAAAAATAGTAAGTGTCCTATTTGGCTTCACCAAACCGTTCTCCAAATTATTCCAAGCCCTTTTCACAATGGGCGTAACTCCTAAAGCCCAACGGATGAAGAAAAATCAAACTAAAACTACTATTTTTAGTAAAACGAAATTGAAACAGGGAAACGACCGTCAATCGGAGGGTTTTTTCACAATTTCGGGCTGCGCAACCCGACATTGCAGGTTGGTTGGCTTTATTAGCTCGTTCTACCCCCAAATTCATATATTTTACGTCAAATAACTCATTCCAGATTACAAGATACGTTCGATTTGACCCGAAACGACTTGAAATGGAGTCGGGGGCCACACGCGTCAATCCCGGAGGGGGGGAGGTAACCAAGTGGACCCAGTGTGCATTTGGCACCTTGGGAGGGTGGAGAACACCACCCTACCGCGGCGGTAGCACGCCGGGCAAAGCGGACCGTGGTGGAACCACCGTCACCGCGGTCGACCGCAGTCAGGTTGGCCCGCTCGGGTTGGGCCGGGTCTGGTCATGGTCGGCCCGACCCCTGGGCTTGTGTGGTGCGTACGAAATTGTGGGGGGACCCCTATTTCACGTCATTTTGCACCTCTCTCTCTCAAACACCCCTCCAAGACCCCATTTTCTCTTTACGGTTGCTGTTTTCCCTCTCAAACCTTCCTTCTAATCACTCATTTCATCATTTCCTGCCCAACTCATCCTCCTCCAACGTTTACAACATAACCTACCCCCTACTCTCTCCATTCTCTCTTATTTGAGCACTTACATGCCTCATTTGGAGCTCAAATTCGGGTAAGCTCTCAATCCATCCCATCCATTCATTTTCCTCCTTCAATCCCTGTCAGTTGGGGCCTTTACAATCTTTATTGAGGCTCAAACTCGTGGAGGAACAAACCTCCAGCCCTTACTTTCTCTCCCCTTCACTTTTCATTCACCTTCCATGGCCCTATTCGAATTGGTTATGGCCATTTTCTTGATTTCATGGGGTTTGGGTGTATCCCATGTTTTCCAATACCATATTTGGAGTGTATGAAGTTAAACGTAAATTCCAAAATTTTCTTTCAAATTACACTTAGAAATTTCCCATCGTGGGATATGGAAATCCCATCTCACACTTTCCAACACATGACTCATTTTCCAAAGCCTATAAAATTAATTTTTATCCCACCCACCCTCCTACCAACCATGCCACTCCCAATCCCGAGGTAGGATTAGTAATATAGTCCCATTTACTACAACTTAAGACCACTGGCCAAATAGTGTTGAAGTGATAAAGTCCCTTGATATGCATTAACCCACCACACTCTAATAGCTTAAGCTTTTAGAGTAAATGGTTGTTTGACCAATAGACCCTTGGAGTTTTGGGACCTAGAACGGTGCTCCTAGACTTCGACAGACATGACCGTGTAGGAAATTCAACAAATTAAGAATGTGAACCTTAGGACCCTCTTAGCTAGTATGAGCATGTGTGAAGTGTTCAAGAATAGTTAAATTTAGTCTGTGCAACTCAGTTCTAATTAGACAATTTTGACCCTAAGTAATAAAACCATTTCTTGTATTAGAAATGACCTGAAATCAGCTAGTGTTTAAGAATAGACTTTCGATTATATCTAGAGAAAACTTCTATATACCTTGGATTTAATGATAGGTCAAATCTATACACCCCTTAGAATCGCCTTCTCAAGGACTTAGTACAATCGGGAACATGGAGTAGAGAAACTATCTATAAGCGAGTTATTCGCGATTTGAATTGAATTCTCAATCCTGGTAGTTACCAATGAACTCTATGCTCTAATCAAGTAGAGAGTCGGGATCAACTAGGATTCAGAACTGATACGACAATTTTCTGTCCTAGCTAGGCGGAAGGTCCATGTATCCGGCTTAGACCCACTACACAACTTTCTTCCGTGTTGGCCGAACCACTTGCAAAAAAAAAATTATAACTTCATCTTTAAAAAGTATTAAGAGTATATAGCCGATAGTGACTTTGTCTTTTAGGCCCAAGGAATTACCCAAATGGGCAACAGATAGTTAGGAATTAGGTCCCAAATTACATGCCATGTCGGCATACATTTTGTGCATATGAACGTAAAAAGATAACCTGCCTGTTAAGCTAGACATGATTAAATAGGATAAGTCTGGACCGTGATAAAATTCCTTGGCAGAAGTAGGCATCTTGCCACAAACTCACACCTGTCCTTGAATCAACCACAATACCCATCATCTTCAGCTCCTTTCTATAATCATAGGTACCAGTGCTATAGTACACATCATCGATGGAAGGAAGATCACCGTATTAGGGGGATCGTCTCCCATTTCATGTCAAGAATAGGTCCTAAATTACACCTTGTTCCGACATACGGATCAGGACATAGATCTTGAGCCTTGAGGGTGAAAATAAAGTTTTAAGGGAGGTAGACTAAAATAAACCAGGCTAGTATATACCCTACGCAATAAAACATAGGTAAAGAAATAATTAAATCTTTTCTTATTACCCTTAGGCAATTTCGAGGACGAAATTTTGTTTTAAGGGGGGTAAATTGTAACATCCCGAATTTTTGCCAACCTGGGATTAGACGTCCTTAGGCAATGGGTCGATCCTAACACCTTATTAACTTTTCAAAACTCAGTCCCAAAGGCTAAAATCGCTTGTGAACCCATTTCTTTCACAAATCTCACCTTTCACCACCTTGTTCTTTAAACTTTCTAAATACTTTCACATTAGACGCTATCTTAAAATTTAGGTAATGAAGAACAATACTTAAACTAAACATTGTTACAAAGGACTAAGTACCACCTCAAACCGAAATCACCCAGGACTAAATCCTTTAGAAATTAGGCGAGAATTAGCCAGTGATAAACTAGAGTACCTGTGAAATTAGCACCAATCACTTTAAATACAATCTGCAAGACCCAAAACTTGTAGAATCATTACGCTAGGTTGCCCTAAAATCTAGGATCAATCTCATTACCCGGTTACTCTCGGGAGCATCTCGAAACTCTGTATCAGCTCTGGACCGCACATCGGAAGTCTGATTAACACGAAGTTAAGGAATTAGGACCGCCTCGGTGGGCTTGACAACCATCTCGGAAATCAAACCCAGACAGTGTCCCACGGCTGTTCGCTTGAGTCCGGAGCGAGAGAGTGTAAAAATACTTGTTTTCTTTACAAAATAAATATCTTGAATAGTAATCTGGCACGTGTCGCTTGCAGATCAGTTTTAAGCAACCAGACCATCAGAATCAGACCAAATTACACCCTCGGATCAGGAGAAATTTCATACACATATCCATGTACTCGGAATCTCCGATCGAGATCCGATGACCGTTGAACTGAAACTGGTCCGCCACGCGTGATTTGAGAACCCACTGAAATGAAAACTTAATGGTACGTAGGTCTAGTGTTGGTGAGCTTAAGTCCGACCTTTGGCTCAAGGAGGCCCGCCGGAAGTCCTCCGTTGAGCTGGAAAAGTCCCGCTTTGGTTATAACCTAAGTATACTTTGACCTGGA
Source organism: Magnolia officinalis (assembly GCA_021015155.1). NCBI lineage: Eukaryota > Viridiplantae > Streptophyta > Magnoliopsida > Magnoliales > Magnoliaceae > Magnolia > Magnolia officinalis. Next base: position 50,539,190 of record JAJHSJ010000008.1, read on the forward strand.
GTCTATTTCGGTGAGTTTTTAGGCTATATAAGGACCTTAAACCCTCTCTCATTGCAGCCATATGAATTTGAGAGAAATCCTAGAGAGAGAAGAGAGAAAAGAGAGAGAAAGTGTGGGAGATGTGGGAGAATCTCCCTGCCACTCTTCCCTGCCACTCCACGAGCTCCACCACTCCGTTCTCATCGCTCTCTCGGTGATTCCGGCGTCGTTTTTAGGTAAGAAACTCTAACCCTAATCTGTGAGCCGTGTCCTGATCGGCGGGGCTTTCTGGGATATTGACTAGAGGACCTTATACATTTAGTATATTTTAGGATTGTACTAGTAATTATTTAACCTGGTAATGTTATCACACTCTGGAGACTCGTCTTAGTTTATATATTTTATCTATCTATCACAGTCTTCCGCTTGCAAATTTAACTCTCTGGAGTATGATATGTTGTTTGGCTGAATCTCACTCATGTTCACTACTCTAATACAGTCAACATTCAATCATTAATCATTTTGTTGCATAAGTGATGCGTTGGAACTCGGGAGTCGAGTTTATACTCGACCCCCGATTTTCAGGGCGTTACGAATACATAACAAGTGGGCCCTGAATATGCAGCAAATGGGCCTTATAGATGGGCTACAAATATATCAAGGTAGGCCTCATAGATAGGCCATAAGTGGGAGCTTGGATTACATCTAAAACCACTTCGATAGTTGCAGGTGCAACATATGTATCACTATACACTATCATTCCATAGGGCACATTGCCCACTAATGATGATCAGCACTGTCCAAACATTGTCTAGGTAAGTCAGCGCCATCCAAACATTGTCTATGTAAATCAGTACCATTCAAACATTGGACAACACCGTCCAAATATGTGGATGGTGTGGATGAAATATATACAACCTGGTAGGGTCCCATAGAACCTGCTGACGTCAATCACACCATCATTTGCTCGTATGAGGTACACCAGCCAATCCACTTCCCACCGTCCCATGGATTGGACGGTGAGGTTGAAATACATCATTACAAGGTCAGCCCCACACGCTACCATGGTGGGGCCCACATCCAATAGATAGGCGGTAGGGACATAACATATACCTAATGTGGATCCCACACACACGCAACAACCTGCCTACATGGCACCGTCCATGACATATACCTCACGTGGATCCCACAACGCTGCTATGTAAAATACATGCATTAAAGGTGGGTCCCATGTGGGCCCACCACACACACACACACACACACACACACATATATATATGAAAAGGTACTATGCGCTCGACCTCACGAGTCCATCCCATGAGGTCGAGCTGTGTGGGCCCCACCGTGATGCGTTTCGAACATCTACCCCATCAGTCAGATGCACCATTCCATAGTGGGCTTAGGTCTCAAAAATCAAGTCAATCCTAACTTGTGTGGGCCACACCACACATACAGAAGTGGAGAGGGGTCGTGCACAATTAAAACATTCATAACCATTTTTTAGGGCCCACTGAGATGTGGTTTACAAATCCAGCCCATCCATTATGTGTGTCCCACTTGAATGAGGGTTCAGACCAAGTTTCAGGCGCATGCAAAACTCAGGTGGGCCCCACCAAGTTCTTTTATATGTTTTAATGTTGTCTTCACATAATTTTAGATGGTATGGCCCACCTGAGTTCTGTATACGGCTGATTTTTGGGATATCCCATAATTTAAAGGGGACCCATCAAATGCACGGTGTTGATGGTCGACACGCATCATGGTGGGGCCCACACAACTCGACCTCCCAGGAGCTTATAGTTCCGCCGGCGGACCACGGTCCAGTGGCCCACCTGGTGTGGGGCCGGGGCTGGGGTTGGTCGGCCCGACCTCCCCTACCCCCTGGCACGTGCGGTTTGGCCATGGGTTTGAGATTTAAGGGGCTGGAGCAACCCACTCTCTCATTTCACCTTTTCCAAGCACCTCAAACCCCCATTTTCGTTTTTCCTCTCAACCCATCTCTCTAAACCTTGTAACCCTCCATTTTCTTCCATAACCCACACTCCCCAACCGTCCACAACAGCCCTAGCCTCCTCCTTTTCCTATTTTCTCATGTGGAGCTCTCATACCACCCATTTGGAGCTCAAAAATCGGGTAATCTTATAACCCATTCCATTTTCCCTTTGTTCCTTCTTCATTTCCTACCTCTAGTGACCCTTCCACACCTATTGGAACCGTTGCTTGTGGGAGATCAAAGCAATCAGCCCCTTTTTCCCTATTTTGGCATTTTTCCATGGCCCTCCTTGGTGTGGTGGCGACTATTCTCTCCATTTCCTCCATCCTATCTCTCATGGGAAAGAGGAAGACCGCGGCTGATGACGCCGGCCCAAGTAGTCAGCCCATTCCCGAAGAAGATCTAACGACGGGGCCGGCACTAGCACCGTTAGGGAGTTTTGGTCGAAGCGAGACCTGGATCCTGACCATCCCGTCAGAAATGCCTATCCGATAGGTGTTGAATATGGGCGTTTTGCGGGCCGCAAAGTCGTATTTGAAGCTCATGTAGATGAAAGGATATTCGGGCTACACCCAATGATGGATCACCTGGTGGATATCGGATGGAACTCTATGTTTGACGGTTAGTCCCCTACATGTGAGAACACGGTTCGTGCTTTCTACGCCCACATCGTGGACTCATCATTAGAGCCTCTTCAGTTTACTGTCTCTGTGAGGGGCATACGGCGCACAATCACTGTGGATGAGGTGGCTCGGATCACGAAACTCTCACTTGGTCAAGTGTATCCTAGTGACAACTTCTCCAGAAGTGCGCGGGAAAGGGATCACCGCACGCGATACCTTTGTGGTTGCCGGGTTGCTTGGAAGCGAGGAAATTGTATTGCGGTGACAAAGATGGCCAAGGATTTCCGTTTGCTCCATCACATTTTCACCTACAATGTGTACCAACGGTCGGGTAACCGTACGGAGTGTACTCGGTTGATGGTGGACTTCTTGTACAAGATGGGACATGGGGACAACATATGCCTGCCCACATTCATCCTATCCCAAATAGTCCATGTTGTTCGATCTGCCAGGAACGACCTTTCGCTCCCATTTGGCCGTCTGATTTGCAAGATGGCTCGTGATGTCGGCTACAGGTTGAACATGGAGGACCTTACACCAGTCCGAGTCATAAGCGAGGCGACACTCAAGAATATGAAGATCGGCCCTCAACAGCGGGAAGCACGACTCGACGAGTCTGGAGATGAGTCGGATAGCGCCGGTGAGGAGAGTGTTGACCTCCAGGCAGAGAGTGATGAGGAGGGCGGTGATGACATACAAGAAGAAGAACCTGAGGCTCGAGATACTGAGGAGAGCTCTCCTCCTGGTGCACCTGAGTCGGACGCTGCTCATGTGGCGAGAGAGGCTCGTATGGATCGCATTGAGGAGAACCAGGCCGCCCTGCGGTAAGAGATTGGACAGGTTCGGGCTGAGCTTGGTGAGACCCGAGCCAAGCTTGAAGAGACTGAAGCCTACATGAAGAAGAGCTTTAAGAAGGTGTCCCGTATGTTGAAGGTCATTCTGTGCTGTGTGCAGGACAAGAATGCTCCTCCTCCACCGCCTGATTCGGATGCTTAGTCATCCATGTTGTTGTGTGTTGTTGTTTATTTTGGTTATCGCGATAGGCGGTTTATGATTTCATGTAGATGATGTAGTAGATAGTAGCATGTACTAAGTGTTTGATGTTGTGGATGTATTGGCTATCATGTGATTTTCTGTCATGATTCATGTAACTCTGTATTCCATGTATTATGACAATTTTGGGTAAATGAAAGGCATGTAGCCTCTTTTGTTTTGATGATGTGTGGAATGCTTAAAGTGCTTTATGATGCGTGTTGTGCTTTATCTTACAAATGTTGTACCCTATATTGTATAGAGCATGGTGCGACAGTACACACGGAGCACGGCACATCTCCTTCTGACTGGCTCTATGGACCAGACTCTTTCTGGTAGTAGCGGTCCTGCGGACCGAGGGTTGGGTTCTGATCAGCCTCCTGCTGGTCCTACCGGTGGACTGCCACCTTATACGCCCCTGGTCCGTGAGCAGTACCGACCGTCTTCTTCTGCGCAGCATGACTCCTAGGCTGCTCCGCCGACTGATAAGATCGAGCAGCTGATGTTGATGATGCATCAGCAGCAGATGCAGCAGCAGCAGATACAACAGCAGCAGCACCAGCAACTTATGGCCACTATCACTGAGTGTTCACTCCCCAAGTATAGGGTTGTGATGTAGTAATAAACTCGGTAAGACCGAGGTCGAATCCACAGGGACTGGTCGTCACAATTCAAATTCACGATTCTCCTTAACTAATTCAACAAATAAAAGATCAAATGACTAACACAAATCTATGGAAAAATAACTATTGAGAATAAGGAAGAAAATTCAATCAGAGAGAGCACTAGGACTTTCGAATCCACCCCTAATTATCCTAAACATTGTTTTGTCTGTTAATTCACCTTAAATTAGATTGATCCACTTATCTAGAAAAAGCACAATCTGTGTCCTTAATCGGGCATACAGATTGTCTAATTCCTTCAAGCAATGCCATGAATAACATATCCCATGTCCAAATCGGGCATAAGGAATATGCAGTTCAGTAAAGCACCCTGTTTCTTCCTCTACAGGAACCTGTTCATGATCAGATACAAGCACCTAGAATAAGCATCCAAACCACATCCATCCATAGACTCAAAAGTTCATAGATGGAGAAGTATAGAATTTAAAACAATCAAGCACACTAAGGAAAGAACAAATCAATTTAATTAAAGTAAATCAACATAGAACAAAGGGTATTCAAATTAGGGGTTTCATCTCAGCCCTAGCTGAGAGATTAGTTACCCATAAAATCTATTAAACAAATGGAAAAATAAAGATAAAAAAAAATCATAAAAAGAATTTCAAACCAATTTCTCTCTCTTCTTTCTTCTCTCTCTTCTCTTTCTTCTCTCCCTTGCTGTAGATCTGGAGCTCCTCCCTGGTTCTCAATTTCTGAATGCTTTTCCATGTATAAAAACTCCCCTTTTATAGCTGCTGGATGGCTGGAATCGGTGGCAGAGTCGTAGAAGGACTTGGAGTACAAATTTTCGCAGCCGTGATCGGTGGACCCCACAGAGGTGTTTTCTGGAAAATCCACCCCGTCCAATGGATTCAGGACGAAATTTCAGTCAAGAATGAGTGGTTTTAAACGTCCGTTGATGCGGCCCAGAGAAGAAAATACAAAAAGATCAGTTTTGAACGTCACCGGGTAGCCCTTTTGTGGCCTCTGTATCATGCACACGTGTACGCATGGGAGTGGAATATCAGCATGGGTTTGTAGTGCTCGCAGCCATTTACAAGATGGACGGATTGGATCGGCCGGACAGGCGACGTGTGGGGCCCACAGCGCTTCGCAAAAATGGCCAGCGTCGTTCCTTCGCTGACGCAACCACAGACGCGGTTTCCTTCCGCTGCGAAGATGGTGGGGCCCACTGTGATGTTTACTTGGAAAATCCACTCTGTTCATTGGATAGAGGAGGAGATTCCGGTCAGGAATGCCTATTTTGGAGTGATTTCGGTGTGGTCCATCTGATCTCTTGATTCACCGTCCATCTTGTTTCCAACGGCCTAGATTTCACTCATGATGATCGTTCACAATCCGGCCACCTAGGCAGTGATGAGTGGGCCCCTTCAAACATGATGGACGGTCCAGATCGATGCTTTGATGGACGTGTGGGGCCCACAACCGAAACCCATCGGTCGGCCAGCGTTAACGCTGGAAACGGATTTCCGTTTCCGCGGGTCAGCGCCCGTGTTGACCGGGCGGTCGGTCGGTGCGGCGTGGGAGCGACGTGCTGCATGGTGTACATGCATCACGTGCGGTGCCCACTGTGATGTTTGGGCGAAATCTGCGCCGTCCATCCTTTTCCTCATATTATTTCCACCGTCAAAACCCAATTTAAGACAGTTCCAAATATCAGGTGGGCCCCAAATTGAAGATTAATGGGTTGATCTGTCCGTTGAGCTACTTTCTGAGATTTTCAGTAGATGAAATTTAATATGTACGGTTAATTTGCGGCTCCCATCACATGTATGAAGTTTCGAGTTGATCGGATGGCGGGAACCATGTGATCTTGCATTCTGGACCTTTTTCGGGCCCCTTCAGCTCGCTTTCCTCAGATCCCAGGCATGTAAACTTTTCATTATTAGTTCTCTGGGGTCCATCCCGTGTTCAGGTGGCTTTGGATCATCAAATCCATGCTTTTAATCCTCTTTTCAGTCCAACGCTCATTCTTACATCCTGAAATGAAAATACGATTAAAATATGGTGTTTAGGCATTATCATGTACGTAAAATAGGTAATGATCGGGGTCTGATATGCAATATTTAACCCTGATCACTGAGGCCTTGTCCCATGGTGGTAGTGCGACTCCACCTATGACATCCGCACATCCTGATGAGCATTCTGAGCCTCCTACTCGGTTTAAGGATGTGCCTCTGCCCACATCCGTCGCACCTCCTACTGGAGATGTAGGTACACGCGGTTTACTCGAGCGATTTCAGCGCTTGAGGCCTCCCTCATTTATGGGTTCTCACAGACTCGAGGAGGCAGAGTTCTGGCTTGACTGCATCTCCAAGATACTACGGATGCTGCACTGTTCAGAGGCAGAGTAGGTCGAGTTGGCTTCCTTCATGTTTGAGAGGGAAGCCAGTTTATGGTGGGACAGTGTGTTGCGGACGGTCGCAGTAGATTACGTGTGGACCTGGGAGGCTTTCGAGTTCTGGTTCCACGAGAAATACTACCCGCAGACTTATCGGCACGAGCGGGAGGATGAGTTCCTATGCCTCAGGCAGGGAGGCATGACAGTGACGGAGTATGAGCACCGCTTCACTGACTTGGGCCGCTTTGTCCCAACTATCCTCGTCAATGAGCAGATGAGGATGCGTCACTTCTTTGAAAGCTTGCGACCCGACATACGGTCGAGGATATGTTGCCTCAGTATCCCCACCTATGCGGCATTGGTCCACATGTCTATGACGACCGAGCAGGATGTGGACCGATTGGCCAGATCGCGTAGTGCTATAGTTGCAAGGCCACGGCAGGATTTATAGAGCAGGCCTATTCTAGGCAAGAGGCCTCGTGCTAATTCGCCACCCAGGGCCGCGGCACCAGTAGCTCCTGTGAGATGCCCGATGGTGACCTGCACGTTTTGCGGGAAACCGGGACATCCTGCGGAGAGTTACTTCTCGCGCATGAGGGCTAACGGATTTGCGCTACCGTAGAGGTTGGATCGCCTTACCCACAGGCCATATCAGCTCCACCGCTACAGACTGCCCCTGCACATCCTTCCTTCCGACCTCCTGTGTCGCGTTTCAGGCCGCCACAGCGACCCTTGGCTCCTCAGCCGAATCGTCAGCAGCAGGCTCGCGTGCACACGCTTGTTGCCGAGGCACCTGAGACGTCGATCTCGACTTCGACGGCTTTTGAGGGTACGACATATATTCATGGTACTCCCGTTTCTTTATTGGTGGACACTGGGTCCACTACCTCTATTATGTCTTGTGGGGTGGTTAAACGTCTATCTTTGCATATGATTCCCACTAAGGGAATGAGATTCACTACGGCTACTGGGACCTGTTCGAAAGTTACACGGTTATGTGAGGGTTGCTCGATAGTTTTGAGTTACAGCACAGTGCTCGTCGACCTCATTGTTGCTCCACTATGGCACTACGACGTTATCCTTGGTATGGATTGGCTCGCCAAGATGAGGGCGGAGATAGATTGCGATACTCGGATCGTGACGGCCTATGGACCTAACGGCACAGCCTTCACGTTTCCAGTGCAGGTCAGTTGGCCCTGCTGTGTTGATTGTTATGTTGCTTTACTTGTGCCGATTGATGGTCCGACATTGGAGTGTACGCCGGTGGTTTGGAAATTTGTTGGTGTATTTAAGACTATTCCTGGTTTACCTCTTCGGCGAGAGATTGATTTTACGATTGATCTTACGCCTGGTGCGACGCCCATCTCGTTGCCGACTTATCATATGCCTCCATGTGAGATGGAGGAGCTGCGGAGACAGATTGACGAGCTTGTAGAGAAGGGTTTTATACGGCCTAGTGTGTCTCCTTGGGGAGCACCTGTGATATTTGTGAAGAAGAAGGACGGGTCGCTACGGTTGTGTATTGATTACCGTTGGTTGAACTAGGTCACGGTAAAGAACAAGTATCCTTTGCCCAGGATAGATGATCTGTTCGATCAGTTGAGAGGGGCGAAGTATTTCTCGAAGATTGATCTTCAGTCAGGGTACCACCAGTTACGCGTGCGAGATGAGGACGTGCAGAAGACAGCCTTCAGGATGTGCTTTGGGCATTATGAGTTCCTTATGATGTCGTTCGGCCTCACGAACGCACCAGCCGTGTTCATGGATCTGATGAACCGGGTATTTCAGCCCTTCCTTTACCGATTCGTCATTGTCTTTATTGATGACATTTTGATATACTCTGCGAGTTGGGAGGAGCACGAGGAGCACTTGAGAGCGGTGTTGGGTACATGGAGAAGAACCAGTTGTTCGCACAATACAAGAAGTGCGACTTCTGGCAGGAGGAAGTCAAGTTCCTGGGACATGTAGTGTCCAAGGATGGGATAGCAGTGGACCTTGCTAAGGTAGCTGCGGTTCAGGATTGGCAGCAGCCTGAATCGATTACCGAGGTGAGGAGTTTCCTTGGTCTGGCTGGGTATTACAGACGCTTCATTCGGGATTTCTCGAAGATCGCCAGGCCATTGTCTCAGTTGACTCGGAAGGACCTGAAGTTCGCCTGGAATGAGAAGGCGAAGGCAGCTTTTAAGGAGCTGAAGGACAAGTTGACGTCCGCCCCTATGCTAGTATTGTTAGAGCAAGGGGAGAAGTACACGATATATACCGACGCGTCTCGCGTTGGTTTGGGTTGTGTTCTGATGCAGAAGGATAGGGTAATTTCGTATGCCTCGAGACAATTAAGGAAGCACGAGGAGAATTACCCTACACACGACCTGGAGTTGGCAGCTGTCATCTTTGCATTGAAGCTCTGGAGACACTACCTCTACGGAGAGGAGTTCGAGCTTTTCTGCGACCACAAGAGCCTTAAGTACATATTCACACAGCGAGACTTGAATATGAGACAACGTCGATGGATGGAGACCTTGAAGGACTTCAAGTTCGAGGTTTCCTACCATCCTGGCAAGGCGAACCTTGTGGCAAACGCGTTGAGCCGCAAGAAGGCGATAGCATTTGCGGCACCATTGATGATAGCTAAGTGGGACATGGTTGAGTTCGTACGGGACTTCGAGCAGAGACTCACTGTAAAGGAACCATTTGAGTGTGTTGCGCACGTTCGGGTGCGGCCACTCATTGACGGCAGGATTGTTGAGGCCCAGGAGGGCGATATACGGCTGTCTGAGCTTCGAGAGCAGGCTAGCGACGCCGAGGACTCCGAGTGGAGAGTTGGTTCTGATGGGGGTCTACGATTTCGTGGCCGCCTATGCGTTCCTGATGTGCCTGACTTGAGACGCGAGCTTCTCGAGTCTGCCCACAACTCGAAGCTTGCGATGCATCCTGGTAGTACAAAGATGTACCGGGATTTGAGACGGACGTATTGGTGGGATAATATGAAGTCCCACATCGCTGAGTATGTGTCTCGATGTCTGACGTGCCAGTAGGTCAAGGCAGAACATCGCCGACCTCCTGGACTGCTTCAGCCCATGCCCATAGCAGAGTGGAAATGGGATTTCATCTCCATGGATTTCATATCAGGGCTGCCGAAGACGAGGAAGGGACACGATTCCATTTGGGTGATTGTGGACCGGTTGACCAAATCGGCCCATTTCCTCCCTATCAGAGTTACGAACTCTGCAGACGAGCTGGCTAGATTGTACATCAGAGAGATCGTCCGTCTGCATGGAGTTCCTTTAGAGATCGTGTCGGACAGAGACACTCGGTTCACATCTATCTTTTGGACTCGTATCCAGGAGGCGATGGGTGTGAAGTTGAAGTTCAATACGGCGTTTCATCCTCAGACTGATGGGCAGACAGAGCGGGTGAATCAGATTCTGGAGGATATGTTGCGCATGTGTGTTGGACTTCAAGGACATCTGGGATGACTGTCTTCCGTACGTAGAGTTCGCCTATAACAACAGCTTCCAGGCGACCATTGGCATGGCGCCATATGAGGCTCTATATAGTCGTCCTTGTAGAGCACCGCATTGTTGGGCCGAGGTTGGAGAGCGTAGTCTGATTGGCCCGGAGTTGGTACAGGCGACTACAGAGAAGGTCGACATTATCAGGCGTCGATTACTTACAACGCAGAGCAGGTAGAAGAGTTACGCCGATACGAGGCGGCGACCGCTTGAGTTTGAGGTCGGGGATCATGTGTTCCTCGAGTTTCCCCTATGAAGGGAGTCCTTCGGTTTGGGAAGAAGGGGAAGCTCACACCGAGATTTATCGGTCCATTTCAGATACTGGATCGAGTGGGTGATGTGGCGTATCATCTCGCTTTGCCCACACCACTAGCATCTGTACACAACGTATTTCATGTATCTATGCTGAAGAAGTACATTCCTAATCCTTCGCATATCATCAGATGGGAGCAGGTACAGCTGAGCGAGGATGCTACGTATGAGTTGCGCCCGACGCGTATCTTCGACAGGAAGGAGCAAGTACTGCGTAGCAAGGTCATTCCACTTGTGAAGGTACTATAGACACATCACTCCGAGGAGGAAGCTACTTGGGAGACTGAGGCTGAGGTCAGGAAGAACTACCCTCAGATTCTCGAGGAATACGAAAGGTATAAATTTCGAGGATGAAATTTTTTGTTTAAGGGGGGTAGATTGTAACGATCCGTAAATTTCTGTACGTTGGCTCGAGTACCACCTCGACCAGAAATCAATTAGGATTAAATCCTTTAGAAATTTAACAAAGTTAACTAAGTGCTAAACTCGATTAGCCATGGAATTCGTTGGGATCGCTTTAAATACGATCTGCAAGACCTAAAACTTGCAACATTATTGACTCTAGGTTACCCTAAAGTTTAGGATCAAACTCATTACCCGGTTATTCTCGGGAATGACTTGAAACTTCGTATTAAGTCTAGACCGCACATCGGAAGTCCGATTAACACAAAGTTAAGGAACTAGGACCGCCTCACTGGGCTTGACAACCACCTCAGAAATCAGGTCCAGTTGATGTCCCAAGGCCATTCGTTTGGATCCGGAGCGAGGGAGTGTGAAAAACACTATTCCCTTTACAAAATAAATATCTGGAATAGTGATCTGGCACCATTCGCTTGTGCATCAGTATTAAGCAACCAGACCGTCAGAATCAGACCAAATTACACCCTCGGATCGGGAAAAATTTCAGGAACATTTACATGTAGTTGGAATTTCAGATCGTGGCCCACTGACCGTTGAACTGAAAGTGGTCCGCCACGTGCGATCTGGGAATCCGATCGAGTCGAAAACGTAATCCCACGTAGATCCATGTGTGGAGAGCTTAAGTCTAACGTTTGGCTCAAGGAGGGCCACCAGAACCCCTCTTTTGAGATGGAAAAGTGTCGAAATACCTATATTAGCAGTAACCCTTGAACCTGAGTCTATTTTGGGGAGGTTTTAGGCTATAAAAGAGGCTTAGAACAGCCCCTCTCACAGCCATACGAATTTGGGATAAAACCCTAGAGAGAGAGAGAGAGAGAGAGAGAAAAGGGAGAGAAAAGCTTGAGATTTGTGGGAGTACTTCCTCCTGCTGCTTTCAATCATCGCACGGCCTACACCGCCTCTTTCCAGGCACTTTCCTGGTGGTATCCACTCTGTTTTAAGGTGAGAAACCCTAACCCTAGGTCTGATTTGAAGTGTATAGGCTATAGGTTATGAAATGGCTAACCGATTCCGCTCTTTAGGCTAGAAAACTCCCGAATACGGAAGCTCACCAAACCTTACAGATCCGTTGAGATTCCAAGGGCAAAGGTGAGGACTTTAGGTGTATAGGTTACGGTTTTCAACGCTTTCAACGTCAGATAATGATAGATTCATGATCTACATGCAATTACACATGTACAAAGTGCTTTCCGTTTTCTGTTTCAATTAACGTTGTAGAATATGGAATTTCACATACTCTAGGTATACGTAGAAATACCGTATACGTATTTTTTTTGGAAAAATGTTTGACATGTTTATTTAATGTATGATTATACCATATATGAATAAAATACTAGTTTGGCGAAAGGAATCGCCGCAATACATGTTTGCTTGTAAACACCATGTATGTTGAAATTGTGTATTCTAGAAATACCGTATATGTGTAAATTTTGGAAATGCAATTGTCATGATTAATGGCTGTATGATTATGATATACTTGGATAAAATACTCGCTAGGCGAAGGAATAGCCCTAATTCATATTTTGCTAACATACGTCATGTATGTTGTAAAGGTGTACTCTAAGTGTTTGTGTAAATGCTTGTGAGTGCAAATGCTTAGATGTTGGCACCGTAGGTCGGTGCTGAGATGGAATTCTCGACTAACTTAGAGACACGTAGGATTCCCTCCATGTGGTTGTTTAATTCAACCACTCACATATGATGTATATGTGTTTGTATACCTATCTGTATAGTGCTCTATTACATGCTTTACAACATGCTTTATATCATGTTTTATAACATGCTTTATGATATGCCTCCTAACATGTTTGCATTACTTTGTTTATCATGCTTAACTCCACATGCTATTGATGAGAACTGTATGAGTTTGGGACTATGTTTATAGTCCAGACATTCGGTACCAGACTTGAGATTGTGGTTGAGATTCATGTCGCCACAAGGGACGTGTCTGACGAACCCGAGTTGTACTTCGGTTGGCGATAGTGGTTGGCCACACAGAGTGCTTTTGCGCTCCATATCGCCCAACTTGTTGTGCGCTCGAGCTAGTCAGGCTCGCCAAGTAACCCGATATGTCGGATAAGTGTTCACCATGTTTGGTCATTTCTGTTTGAACCTAGGGTACCAAACTTACTAGTGGTAATCCCGTTAACCATGGTACCTCGATCCGCTAAGACTCATGAGCTGGACATGGTGGTATGGGACACCGTGGCCGAGCTGTCGGCCTATGCTGGGGCCAAGTGCCTCCCCATAGTGACCATTGAGCAACCCAACTCGTGAGCCGAATACGGTGGTATGGGACACTGTATTCGAGCTGTCGATACTTACGGCGAGAGCCGATTACGGTGAGATCTGTACTCGTGCTGACGGGCGACGTGTCCTCTGTAGTATCTTCGAGTATACTCCAAGGTCTGTGATTGGCGATGAGTCTTTCACAGCAACTAGAGTATGAGTTAAGCCGAGTACGGTGAGACCTGTACTCGAGCTGACGGCTAGTGATTGAGCCGAGTACGGTGAGACCTGTACTCGAGCTGACGGTCAGCAATTGAGCCGCATACGGTGAGATCTGTATCCATGCTGACGGGTGACGAGCCCTTTGCGATGCCTTCGCTATGCCTCTCAAACCATAACACCGTATGTTATTAACTAGGATTGACGGCCCTAGAATGGATCATGTTTGGGAATGATACAAGTGAGGTACCTTAGTTTCCCAATACTGCTGGTTGAAACGGACTAATAACAACTCAGAAATCATGCGCATCATTGCACCGCATGTGCCTTGTAGATGTGGAGCACTGAAGGAGTTATGTATTCGCGAACGTAAGATGATGTCGCATGAGGGTGGTTTGGCAAGGGCATACATCATCATGTCATTTCATTATTGCATTTAACAAGAGTTGTTAAACTTGTTTGATTTGTACTGCTTTATCATTACTGCTTGATTGTATTGATAACATGTTAACCTATGCTTTATTGTTCCACCGAGTTAGCTACTTACTCCCTCGTTACGGGACGGTGTTTGCAACACCAACCAGACTCTGTCGCAGGTATAGACGGTGCGTCGGTTCAGGAGCCGGAGCCCAATTTCGACGAGGACCAGGATGAGTTCTCATTTATGCAGTACTCTGACGGCTTTGCTCAGGCCGACTGCATCGCGGGAATTTCAGGACTTATTTTGTAGATTGTATTTTGATTTTTGACTCAGAAACAATACATGCATATTGGTACTCAGTTAGTGTTCATACTCAGGTGTTCATAAAAATTTTGTTTCTTTACATACTTCAAATATACAATTTAGTCTTCCGCTTGCCTTTATACAATTGAACTGGAGTATGAATTACTTTTTTGGTATAATCTCATTCATGTTTATTGCTCTAACTCAGACAACATTTAACCATCATTATGTATGTTGCATAAGTGATGCGTTGGAACTCGGGAGTTGAGTTCATACTCGACCCCCGAATTTCAGCGCGTTACAGCATCGAACAAGGACATAGACTGTCTAGCAAGCTTAATGAGAAATCTGTTGGATTTATCGATGCATCAACACAGTTATCGATATCATCGACATTCAGATTTCGATGATCTCGAAGGTCCCTCGATCATTCTTGTAAACTTGAAATATTTCAAGTCAAGTCTCTCTCATTTTCAAATGTCGATGAATCGACATTAGTATCGATAGAATCGGAATTCGCAATTCGATGAAATCGACACCTGTTTCGATTCCATCGCCAAGCTTGCAAGAGGTTTCAAAAGCGTATGACATTTGAGTTTGTGTCATCAAGTGGACGATCGATGCTATCGAGAGTATACGCTCGATGATGTCGAACCCGCTCGATGATATCGAACTCTGTCATAAATGTGACCGTTTTATATCCGTTGGAACCTTTTGCCTATATAAAGAGGACTTGTTTATTGTTGCTGGCAGAGAAAGAAGAGAGTGCTTTTGAATGTTTTACCTTAGATCATATACCCAAAGCCCTTTCTCTCAGGGAACTTCATCCTCTAATCCACCCTCATTATTGATATTCAGAAGAGTGGATTGGGGAATGAACTTTCGCATTCAAGGATCCTCCAGCTACTAGCTTAACGACAAATTATTAAGCTAGGATGCCTTAAACGCATAATCGGAATCAATCTATCTTCCATATAGGAAAACATTTTATAGAGTAGGATTCCATTTTAGCCTTGACCCAACTCGAAGCCTCGCATTGGTACATCATTTGTGGTGCGAATCAAGGAAGCCGAAGATTCTTCATCAACAAGGATGAGATCTTCGTCAACGTGTTGAATGGGACTCATCTACTCATTTGTAAGTTATTAGAGTCCAGAAGACACTAGTGATCATTCCTTTTTAGGATTGGGTCTATGGCATTTCTCACCCTTGCAAGCCCTCGTAGGAGGCCTCCGACAGGAGCGTACGTGGTGGGTACGTAGTGTTGACCCTTGCTCTGTGGAGAGCATAAAATTCCGGTTGACGGTGAACCTGTCTAAAACCTTAGGTTCGAGGTGATCCGTGTGAAACCTCCGTTAGGGTCTTATGAAAGATCCTTAGCCAGTGTGCTTAAAAGTGGGTGCGTTGTGTTGACCCTTGCTCGTGAGAGCATAAACAATCAGCCTCACTGTAAGTTGTAAAGGTTGAAGGTGAACTTAATTTAAAACCTTAGGTTTGAGGTGAACCGTTGTGAAACCTCCTTAGTGAAATCTGGTACACTCAAGGGTTAAGTGCGGTTACCGAGAGTAGAGTAGACAAGTAGTCGAACCACTATAAAAATGACTATGTTTGAGATTGCTATTCTTCTGTTTGTGTGATTTACTTTAATATTTTCATATATAAATATCTGAGATCACACCTCACACACATACACAATCATATCCATCATAAACTAGTTTGCATATTGTTCACTTCTTAAATAGTTTGTGATTGGATCCTCTACCAGGCTTGAAGCTAGTAGAGTTACTTTTGAGTAATCCTAATATGTGATTGTTGTTAGGATTAGTGTAACAGGATTTTAAATAAACAAGAAAAACTTTAAAAAGTCCTATTCACCCCCCCCCCTCTAAGAGATATTGGCATATTCCTACTTCAACTAAAGCGGTCTTCACCGGTATTTCAATTGGTATCAGAGCGGGTCTCTCTTTAAGGGCTTCACTGCCTTGAGAGTGATCTTGACTGAAGTTGGGAATACAGCCAAAGGAGAGGGCTCATTGGTCATTAGATCTCCAGTATTTGATGGATCAAATTACGCATACTGGAAGGCTAGGATGCACTATTTGGATCATGATGTTTGGACATAGTTGAAACTGGATATCTGCCACTAAGCGATCAAATTTTCTTGAAAATGGCACAACTATCTCCAAACCTAAATCCAACGAAATGTGGACTACATTCAAGAAAAAAAAAACCAAACATCTGAAGCAAAAGTAATGAATGCAATCTAATGTGCTGTATCCCAAGAAATATTCGTGCGATACATCTAAAGAGGCATGGGGTCTATTGGAAACAACCCATGAGGAAACAAGCACAGTAAAAAGGTCCTAGGTACAAGTCTTAACATCTCAATTTAAACACATCAAAATGGAGGATGATGAGACCTTTATGGAATTTTTTAACAAAACTGAATATCATTTGTAATTCCATGGGTGGATTAGGAAAGAAAGTTCTGGTCTAAAAATTTATAGGAAAATACTAATGATCCCTACCAGAACGTTTCAACTCAAAACTTTCAACCATTGAAAAGTGTAGGAATATGGATGAAATGAAAGTAGAAGAACTAGTAGGTTTGCTATAAATTTTTGAACTACACTTCAAACAACCTCCTAAATCCAAAAATACTGTCCTCAAAACTTCAAAGAATACTTTAAATGAGGAAAGTGAAAGGGAAAATAAAGATGAGGAAGTGGCTTCAGAAAGTTCTTTCATAGAAATCATGGCCGACCATTTAAAGGAAGACAGCTGGCCAACAAACATTCTACAGGTAAATCTGGTAAAAAGACCAAGGAACCACAATGTTATACCTGTCGAAAGTTTGGACATCTGTCTACTGAATGCCCAAATAGAAAAACCAAGGGAAAGGCGATGACAGCCACATGGGATGATACTGAAGAGTCAAATTCTGAATGTAGTGACTCAAAGTATGATGGAGACCGAAAATCCTTGAAAACTCTTATGGTCTCCACAACTTCCATCATTCCCATAGAAACTAAGAAAACTGAAGATCCTCAAGCCACTGAATCATTTCCATCTGATAATGAGGAAACAGAAAAAGAAGAAGAAAAGGATAAACTGCAGGATGCCTATAATCAACTCTATATCCATAGCATCAATATCCTTAAAAGATTTGGAATAAATGAAAACAAAAATAAATTGCTGCAATTAGATCTAGGTAAAACATTGGAAATCAATACACACTTGATTAATGATCTACAACAATATCACTCTGAGAATGATAAGCTGGAAAGAATCAATCTGTTCCTTAAAACTGAATCTTTGAAACATACTAAATAGATTGAACTATTGAAAGATGAAATTGAGCATCTAAAGAATGAAAATCACACACTCATGGTTGATGTAGAGAAATACAAAAATTAACTGCATCAGGAAGTAAAACAAAATCAACTTCTATTTGTCATTCATGTGGAGACTCTGGTCATTATAAATTTGAATGCTTGTCACCAAGGAGGACTCAACTCATTTCTGCTCTAAATCATACTGGTAGATACAGACCAACTAGAAGAACAATACAAAATGTTAAGAGTCCACCTAGGAATATGGCTAGAAATAATACACATCCATCACCACCCAGAATGACCGACAAATTGAAGGAGCTATTGAATCAAGTGGCTGAACTAAATCAGAAAACAAATGAATTTGTGAAACTTGGAAACATGGTTCAGCTACCCAACAATTGAGCAAGGAAAACATGTCCAGGTCATGGCATCTAGATTTGGATGAATGTTGTAATGATGTAATTCTGATGGTTTTCATGATATATATGAGGTCTTCACTCCTCGTTTTTTTTTGGATGGTACAACTTTTGTACAAAGTTTGATGTATATACATGCTAATATGAAAATATTCTATGATATGCATATCATCGAAGTAATCAAATCATTGTCATATTCTCTGTCTTCGATAAGCCTATCGATGAGATCGAAGTATGTTCGATGTCATCGAACAATTCTGCCCAATAAAAGTCGGGCGAGCAAGAAAAGTTTTCACTTGTCACTATTTCCATTTGGGCAGTTCATTTTCTAGAACATTTCATCCTGGCTAGTCGTCTGCCCCTGAAATTTGAGGATATCCAACATCTACTTCCTCCATTCAAAGGTATCATTCCTTCGATTTGGAGTAACGTAGTTTAATAGGATTTCTGTTGAGACAACCATTCAATCGTTCACTTCCTAGTTAATTCTCTATCTTCCTTCACCTGGTTGTCGATTAATAATGTCCAAAAACAAGGGAAAAGCCTCGATTGAAGGAGAATCATCCCGTTCTAAATGGCAGAAATCTTTGGGTCTGAGAAAAAGGGCCAGACCATCCTCATCACCTGCTCCTCCACCAGCTGCATCAATTTCTCCTCCAAATGCAAATATATTGGAAAAATATACTGAGAGGAGTCTGGTACATGAACAACGGATTGATAGGGAGTGGATACAAACATACAATCTAGAATCTCTTTTGGAAGTAGTCGATTGGTTGCCCATTTTGGACTTTGGTGGTCTGTGTCATGATGAAAGGACTTATCGCTTTCTTGCGTTCTGTCACTCTTCAGTCCTTGATCCTCCATCGATAATTGTCTCTGTCAGGGAAGAAAATGTTGAAATCACGACCGAATTTATTGACAACATATTTGGTCCTACCTTATCTTCTATCAGTCTATCCAGTCTTGACCTCGAGGACCCAACAAATCGATCTAAGGTCACCAAATTCCTATGTGAAGGTAGAGATATCCCATGGTATCAAGGGAACGCTCCTAAAGCTAAATACGTGTCTCCTAAATACAGAATTTTGCATGGGATTTTCTCCACAAATGTATACCACAGAGGGACAAATCGAGCTGATCTTACCTCCTTCATGGTCTTGATTCTATATAGCATCGCGTCTAGTATTAAGCTATGTTTGTCCACTTTAATTCTCCACCAATTAGCCTGTGTCATTTTCATCTCCAGAGTAACTCAACTACATGTTCCTCATATCATCCATGTATTGTGTGGTCAATATATGGGCGATCCTAAGTGTCCAATTCAACATTTCAACAAGGTCAATATACGGAAGATGGATCTTAAGTTTCATCTGTATACAGAAGGATAGCCCGAGGAAGAGATACATGAAGATGCAGAGACAGGAGAAAGAGCAACACCTACTAAAGGAGAACCACAGGAGCCAAAACCTATTCCGACTACACCTGAATCTGCACTGACTCATCGTCATAAATTACATCAGGATTGGGTCGGGACAACGATGCGAGAAATGACACGAATCGAAGATAAGTTTAATAAGCACGGTGAGAGACTTTCATCCTTGGAAAGGATGGTTGGTAGACTACAATATATGACACAGCGACATGTTGAAGAGAGGACACAACACCATCCAGCTCGGCCTCGTGACTTTAATTTTACTCATCACATACACCTTCTCATCACTCATACTGAGGATATGAATATCTTTTTTATTATCTTAAGTTCTTAAGGGTGTATGTGATGATCTACTGACGTGTATGGTCTGTCTGTTTTTTGTGCTTGTCGGTCCTTGGAAGAACCACAATGGTTTATCAAACTAGGATTTATTTTGGAATGATACTCCTCTAGATGAGGAGAATATTTATTTTGACATACCCATGGTTGGGGTTGATATTTGGATAGGTTATCTTGTTTGGATGTGATAATACTGCCAAACTAGGGCAGTATATACATTTTGAATATTTGTATGGATGATCATAATTCACATATTTACTACTATATTTATGCCTTTAAGATCCCCTGGTTTATCTAGTTTATATGTGGAATGCATGTGATGTCTCTTAATGATTATCCTATCTGCTATATATCACTGTTCTTTCTAATCTGCTATGCATACATACCTACTGTAAATGATGTCTGTTAATCAATTGTTTAAACATTTTACATCTATCTGTTATATGCATATTCCTCTAAATGACGGTTCTCCCACCTTGCTTTAAACTCTAGTCAATATCAACTGCTATATATTTGTCAATGACTGACAAAAAGGGGGAGAACAGTTCAAACACCCCAAATAAAAAATTGTATATCTGCTTGAATGGTGTTGCAGGTGTTAGGGGGAGCAGCTGCACCAAGATAAGGGGAGTTTGAAGTCTAGGGGAGCAGATACTAGGTTGTGTACATGTCTTCACTAGAAATTGTAAAATTGTGTAGAATGCATGTACACACAATTTAGGATGTAGTTGTCAAGATACTGTTCTAGGGTGTTTTGGTATTTTGTCACGTAATTGACAAAGGGAGAGATTGAAAGTGCCCTGATTTGTTAATTAGCATGAGTGTTGAGTCAGTTAGACTGCAGAGCCTCATAGGAAGATCAACTCAAGCGTCTACCTCAACTGGGATGTGTGTAAGCTCGCCACAGGTAAATTTAAGCCTCACATCCCTTGTCCCAAAACACCAGGTATATAAAACCCTTAAAACAAGCTAGAACATCATAGGGTTTTTAAGATAAGAAAACTTTTTTCAAAATAGGAAAATTCTCTAAGTTTTATTGCTTTGTCGATTTTATCGATACACATATCGATATGATCAACCTACGTTGTCGATGTCCTCGATACCTAAACGATATCATCGATATGAGGACAAAATATATCCAGCAACCACATACTCATCTGGACGGAATTATCGATACATCGATATACTATCGATATCATCGATATTCAAATCTCGAGTCCATCGAAGGTGACTCGATAATATTGACAGGCAGATCTCCAATGCCCCTGTTTTTTCTTAAGAATATCATATGTGCATCGATATATCGAAGCCTCATCGATACCATCAAAATTCAAATCTCGATGATATCGAAAGGCTCTCGATGATATCGGTCCTAGGCGCCAAGTTCTTCCAGCAAAATATTTCAGGATAGTTTATCTATGATCGAGGGTCACTCGATAGAATCGATATTTAAATATCGATGATATCGGTTCTATTTCGATGACATCGAGCAAGGACATAGACTGTCTAACAAGCTTAATGGGAAATCCATTAGAATTATTGATGCCTCGACACAGTTATCGATATCATCGACATTCAAATTCCGATGATCTCGAAGGTCCCTCGATCATTCTTGTAAACTTGAAATATTTTAAGTCAAATCACTCTCATTTTCAAATGTCAATGAATCGACACTAGTATCGATAGAATCGGAGTTCGCAATTCGATGACATAGACACCTGATTCGATTCCACCGCCAAGCCGGCAAGAGGTTTCAAAAGCGTATGACATTTGAATTTGTGTCATCGAGCGGACCATCAATGTTATTGAGAGTATACTCTCGATGATATCGAACTCTGTCATAAATGTGACCGTTTTATATCTGTTGGAACCTTTTGCCTATATAAAGAGGACTTGTCTATTGTTGCTGGTAGAGAAAGAAGACTGTGCTTTTGAGTGTTTTACCTTAGATCATATGCCCAAAGCCCTTTCTCTTAGGGAAGTTCATCCTCCAATCCACCCTCATCATTGATATTCAGTGGAGTGGATTGGGGAATAAACTTCTGCATTCAAGGATCCTCCAGCTACTACCTTAACGGCAAATCATTAAGCTGGGATGCCATGAATGCATAATCGAAATCACTTTATCTTCCTTATAGAAAAACTTTTTATAGAATAGGATTCTGTTTTAACCTTGACCTAACCCGAAGCCTCGTATTGGTACATCTTCTGTGTTGCGGATCAAAGAAGCTGAAGATTCTACATCAACAAGGAGGAGATCTTCGTCAACATGCTGAATGGGACTCATCCACTTATTTGTAAGTTATTAGAGTCCAGAGGACACTAGTGATCATTCCTTTTTAGGATTGGGTCTAAGGTGTTTCTCACCCTTGCAATCCCTCGTAGGAGGCCTTCGGCAGGAGTGTACATGGTGGGTACATAGTGTTGACCCTTGCTCTGTGGAGAGCATAAACTTCTGGTTAAAGGTGAACCTGTCTAAAACCTTAGGTTCGAGGTGATCCATGTGAAACCTCCATTAGGGTCTTATGGAAGATCCTTGGCCAGTGTGCCTAAAAGTGGGTGCGTTGTGTTGACCCTTGCTCGTGAGAGCATAAACAGTCATACTCAATGTAGGTTGTAAAGGTTGAAGGTGAACCTGATTTAAAACCTTAGGTTTGAGGTGAACCGCTATAAAACCTCCTTAGTGAAATCTGGTACACTCAAGGGTTGAGTGCGGTTACCGAGAGTGGAGTAAACAAGTAGTCGAACCACTATAAAATTGACTATGTTTGAGATTGCTATTCTTCTGTTTGTGTGATTTACTTTAATATTTTCATATCTAAATATCTGATCTCACACCTCACACACATACACAGTCATATCCATCATAAACTAGTTCGCATATTGTTCACTTCTTAAATAGTTTGTGATTGAATCCTCTATCAGGCTTGGAAACCAGTAGAGTTACTTTTGAGTAATCCTAATATGTGCTTGTTATTAGGATTAGTGTAATAGGATTTTAAATAAACCATAAAAACTTTAAAAAGTCCTATTCACCCCCCCCCTCTAGGAGATATTGGCATATTCCTACTTCAACTAAAGCGGTCTTCACCGCTATTTCAGATATTGCTGGATCCTTAAATGCGAAAGTTCATTCCCCAATCCAATCTATCGAATGTCAATGATGATGGTGGATTGGAGGATGAACTCCCATGAGAGAAAAGGCTTAGGGTATCTGATCGAAGGTTAAACACACAAAAGCACTCTCTATTTTCTCTACCAACAACCAAGGGCAAGCTCTCATTAAATAGGCAAAAGGTTCCAATGAATATAAAATGGTCACATTTTTTACAGAGTTCGATATCATCGAGTAAGGTCGATATCATCAAGCGTATACTCTCGATAGCATCAACTGTCCGCTCGATGACACAAACTTAACTATCAAATGCTTTTGAAACCTTTTGCCAATTGGTCGAGGAAATCGAACATGCGTCGATGTTACCGGATTTCGAACTACGATTTCATCGATACGAGGTTTAATTCTTTGACATTTGAAAATGTGAGGGCTCTTGCCTTTGAAATATTTCAGGTAATATATGATCGAGCCTCACTCGATATCATCGAAATTTGAATGTCGATGATATCGATGGCAGTGTCGATTCATTGATAATTCTAAAAAATTTTCCTCTGAGCTTGTCGGATAGTTTTTTTTTCCTATTTCGATGACATTGACCCAGCCTCGATATGATCGATATTTGAATATCGATGTTATCGAGTGACCCTCGATCCAATAAAAACAACCTGAAAACTTGTTGGATAAATTTGTGTCCCAATCCGATATCAACGAAGGTCTATCGATATCATCGAGATTTGAATTCTGGGGATATTAAGTAGCCCTTCGATATATCGAGAATCACATGATTTGCCTTAGTAGCATTTTGGACACAACTGACCTGATATCGATTTTATCGAGTCGACTCGATGGACTTGAGATTCAAAATTCGATGATATCGAACCATCTATCGATTCATCGATAATTCAGTCCAGAGATCTTTGTGGTTGTTGGACATCTTAAGTCCTTATTTTGATAATATCGAGTGATCTTCGAGGACATCGATAACAGGATTCAATTTCATCAATCCATGTATCGATAAATCGACAAATGTAGAAAACTTAAAGATTTTCCTGAGTTTGAAAAAAAAGTTTTCTAACAAAAAACCCTAGAGTGTTCTATTCAATTTTAAGGGTTTTTATATACCTGGTGTTTTGGGACATAGGATGTGAGGCTAAGATTTACCTGTGATGAGTTCGGGCACACATCCTGTTAAGGGAGACGCTTGATCAATCTTCGTATGGGGCTCCTTTGTCTAGCTGACTCAACGTACACGCTAATTGACAGACCAGGGCACTTTCAATCTCCCCCTTTGTCAATTACGTGACAAAACACTAAATCACCCTAGAACAGCTTTTAGATTAACACCCTAAATTGTGTGTACATGAAATTTACACAATTTTACAAAGCTATCTAGTTCACACACACAGATGACTATGTCATTCAATAGTTGCTCCCCCTAACATCAATCTCCCCGTCTTCTTGCAGCTACTCCCCCTAACACCTGCAGCACCATCCACAAACAGATACACACAATTTTGTCCAGGGGTGTGGATTTGTTCTCCCCCTTTTTGTCAGTCATTGACAAAGGGAAATATAACAATGGATATTGACTGAAGTTGAAGCATATGGGAGAACCAAAATGCAGATAGCATAAGCAAAATAGATAGATGTAAAAGAACGTCTCTTGGTAGAAATCATGTATGCATAGTAAGTCAAAATAGATCAGTGATTTTAATAGACACTAATAGTATGGATATAAAGATCACAAATTAGTTAAGGAATATCCAGGAGGCATTCTCGGTTGATATAAACCAGATAAAACAGGGAAACAGGGAGAAACATCATGTGAAATAACCTAGATGAACATGGCAGTAAGCAGATACGAATTATAACCAGTCATGAAACAAATTATCCAAAATATGTACTGCCCAAGGTTGGTAGTAGTATAACATCCATCCCAAACAAATTAAAAATCTAGCCCATCCATGGACAACCAAAAACAACCACAAGCATCCAGCCCATTCATGGGCATATAATTATCTAAAAAAAATAAAAAATTGTCAGTCTTTGCAGGTTAATAATCCATCACATACACTTAAGCAATCGTAGGGCATTCAAAAAGATACCCATGCCCATACGGTGAGATGAGAGTAGGGTGTATGTGACGGCACATAGACTGTTTATACTATGGTGGAAGTGCAGAGGAAGACTGTGTTGTATCGTCGCATCTACAGGTGATCATATCTACCAATTGCTGCACCGACTGTTGCACCCCGTTCACCAGATGTTTCAGGAATGTGAACCTTGCATTCACTGACTCCTTTAGCTGAGTGACTTCTCGTAGTGTCACTCCAATCTGATCCTAATGTAGCTTGAATCTTTTTGCATGCCCGGGGTCGGATGGGGATGGATCTTGTTGGGATGCGAGAGGGTCACCTTCGGCCATTCTGGTGCCTTCGGCTTGAGCTGCCCCTTCACCACCTTCTCCTTCTTCGTGAATCCCTTCCTCGGGTAGGTCTTCGAGAAATTGGTGGAACTTTAAATCCATCCTTCTAATGTTGTTCTTATTGAAGTGTTGAAGAGGAAGTTCCGGATCGTTTGTTGTTGGAAGACCGATCGCATTGCACACAGTGTGAATAATCCAAGGATAGGGTAAATGGACATCTCAATAAGTGTGAATCGCATACACTAACTGATGAACAATTAGAGTAGGAAGACAGATTTTGACCCTAGTTGCTACAGAATATACTACCATGGCCATGAATCCTGTAAGGTCGGCACGATTGGTAATCCGAGGATATATGTTGGAGGCGAAGATGTCATGTAGAATGCGATACCTCGGTTCCATGAATTTTGCTTTCAGCGCATTGCCTTGATGCCAGGGAATATCATGACCATGACAAAGAAATTTCGTAACCATGGATCGGGTTTCAACATTCTCAAGGTCCATGTCAGGGAGATCGAAGGGTGACAGAGTAAGGCCAAGGATGTTTGCAACGGATGTAGGAGTAATTTCTACATCGTCACCATCAACAGAAACAGTGATAGATGAAGGTTCAACCATCGGAGAGTGACTGGAAGCAAAGAAGTTGTAGGTTCATTCATAGTGACACGGACCACCAAAGTCGAGGAGAGGCAGCCAGTCAATTGCGGCTAACAAGGGTTCCAGATTGTATGGTTTTAGACACTCACTATCTATCCGCCTTTGATGAACTAGCTTCCTTCCAGTGTATTTGGCTAGCGCCGGATTCACCTTAGCAGGAGAAGTGGCCGATGCTTCAGGTTGGGACCCGCCACGTGATGTCTGTCTACTTCGTTGGCATGTAGGAGTCCATTGTTCAGGAGTCCTCACCCTTTCCTTTGGAGCAATGACTTTTTGCCTGGAGGACCTCGAAGATTCTCCAGGATCGGACATTTTCCCTTTGTCCTTTCCCATTTACCGGTACTCAAAAAGAGAGATTTGATGAATTTGGGGATAAACAGAAAGAACTTCTCTCGAAACTCTAAAAATACCCAATAACACAAGATGTAATCTTGAGAAAAAGGAGGAAATGTAAGGGGTATTACTGAATTTGAATGACCTTCTAGGACTCTCCGATGAAGCTTCATGTAGACCGGCTGAGAGAGATGAGCAGGGAAGAGAAAAACGACTCTTAGAAGTGAAATGCAATTTTTCCCACTCAACCGCCTTTTATCGGGTGGCATACTTTGATATCATTGAACATGGTTTCGATGATATCGATAGACCCCATTCGATGTTATTGAAGCTGTCTTCGATAACATTCTCGATCATGTGACTGTTCTAATTCCAAAAAGGCATCGATGATATCGATTCTTGGTCGATTTAATCGAGAGTCCACACGATTTATCGACAGACATATCGAAGATGTATATCTTTCATTTTTCAGCATTTCGACAATCTTCCATGTATAATATAGTATATCTTTATATCAAACAGTATACACAGCAAAATTTGTACAAGCATTGTACAATACAAAATTATAAACATTAAGATGTTTATATACAAAAAGATTGAGGTGAGGGACCTCAGATGTATCGTTAAAAGTTCATCAAAATTACATCTTTTCGACAGCTATCCAGATCCAGATGCATGACCTGGACATGTTTTTCATGCTCAAATGTTTCTAAGCACATGGATCAACCCTTCCTTTACCTTTAATGACATAGCAGTGGTTATTTGTGCGACAACCCTTTATCACCGGTTTACCTGATAGGTCTAGGATTTTGCATTCCTGCTTGTTGAATGTAACAACATGCTCATTGTCACGTATTTGAGAAATACTCAAAAGATTATGCGTCAATCCATTTATGCAAAAGGCATTCTCAGTTTTGAACATATTTATTCCTTTAATAATTCCTTGTCCAATTACCTTAACAGTGCTTCCGTCTCCATAGGTGAGTATCCCATCATTAAGATCTGAATAGTTTAAAAGAAGGGATTTGTCACCCGTGACATGTCTTGAGCATCCACTGTCCAGATACCACTTATCATCATTGCTTGTTATATGATTTGAGTGAGTAACAAGGCAATTTTTCTTTTCTTTCACTACCCATTTTGTGACAGGATTTCTAAATGTGGTAGTTTTTATTTCTTTAATCAAGTTGGGCAACTGAATCATGTTTTCTTGTCTCACAAATTCATTAGTTTTCTTGTTTAATTCAGCCACTTGATTCAATAACTCCTTCATTCTGTTAGTCATTTTGGGTGGTGATGGATGTGTGTTTCCTCTATCCATAGTCCTAGGTGGACTCCTGACATTTTGTATTGTTCTTTTAGTTGGTCTGTATTTACAAGTATGATTTTGACCAGAATTGTATTGAGTTCTCCTAGGAGACGCATTCAAACTTATAATGACCAGAATCACCACATGAATGACAAACAAGAGTAGTTCTTGTTTTACTTCCTGAAGCAAGCAGATTTTTCAGCCATTGGTGCTACATTTCCAGATTTTGTTTTGAACTTATCATATCCTAAGCCACTTTCAACAATATCCCAAACATCATGGTCCAAAGATCTCAGAAAGTAGTGCATTCTAGCCTTCCTGTATGCATAATTTGATTCATCAAATATTGAAGGTCTAGTGACTGATGAGCCCTCTCCTTTGGCCATATTACTAACTTTAGTCAAGATCACTCTCTAGGCGGTGAAGCCCTTAAGAGAAACCCGCTTTGATACCAAATTGAAATTGCGGTCATGACCGCTTTAGTTGAAGTGAGAATATGCCAATATGTCCTAGAGGGGGTGATTAGGACTTTTTAGTATTTTATGAGAATATGCCAATGTGAGGACCAAAAGTGTTCAACAACTAAATATTCATCTGGACAGATTTATCGATGTATCGATGCACCTATCAATATCATCGATATTCAAATCTTGAGTCCATCGAGAATGGCTCGATAAGATCGACAGGCAGATTTTCGGCGCCCTTGTTTTTTTAATGAAAATCTCAAATTCCTTCGATATATCGATGCTCTTCCGAAATGATCTGAAATCAAATATCGATAACATTAGAAGTCGATTGATGATATCGATCGAGGGCGCGCATTTCTCACAACAGATATTTCAGGTCATTTTAAACTATGATCGGGGGCCCTTCGATAGAATCGATATTCAAATATCGATGATATCGACACCAGGTCGATTGCATCGAACAAGGTCATAAACTGTCCAGTAAGCTTAAACATAAATTAGCTGGATTTATCGATGCCTTGACTCTGATCTAGATATCATCGACATTCAAATTTCGATGATCTCGATAGTTCCCCGATCATTCATGAAAATCTGAAATATTTCAAAATCAAGTCTCTCTCATTTTTCAAGTGTCAATGGATCGAACCGGTCATCGATGGAATCGGAGTTCGAAATCCGATGACATCGACAATAGTTTCGATTCATCGACCACTTGGTAAAGAGTTTCAAAAGCGTATGACATTGAGTCCGAGTCATCGAGCAGACCATCGATGCTATCAAGAGTATACGCTCGATGATATCGAACCTGCTCGATGATATCAAACTCTATCATAAATGTGACCGTTTTATATCCGTTAGAACTTTTTTCCTATATATAGAGGACTTGTCTTTTGTTGCTGTGAGAGAAAGAAGAGAGAGCTTTTGTGTGTTTCAACTTACATCTTATATCCAAAGCCCTTTATCTCAAGGGAGTTCATCCTCTAATCCACCCTCACCATTGACATTCAATAGAGTGGATTGGGGAATGAACTTCTGCATTTAAGGATCCTTCAGCTACTACCTTAATGGAAAATCATTAAGCTAGGATGCCTTGAATGCATAAGATTGGAATTGCTTAATATTCCTGATAGGAAAATATTTTGAGAGTATGATTCCATCTTCACCTTGACCCAACCCAAAGCCGAGTATTTGTACATCATTTTGTGTTGTGGATCAAGGGAGCAGAAGATTCTTCGTTAACAAGGAGGAGGAGATCTTCGGCACTATGCTAAACGGGACTCATCAGCTTATTTGTAAGTATCCAGAGTCCAAGAGGACACTTGTGATCATTCCTTTCTAGGATTGGGTCTTAAGTGGTTTACACCCTTTAAAGTCCTCAAGGAGGCCTTCGGCGGGAGTGTACGTGGTGGGTGCGTTATGTGGACCCTTGCTCAGTGGAGAGCATAAACATCTGGTTTGGAGTGAACCAGTAAAACTCTGGGTTTTAGGTGAACCGAGTAAAACCTTAAGGTTTGAGGTCAACCGTGTAGAAACCTCCATTAGGGTCTTATGGAAGATCCTTGGCCAGTGTGCCTAAAAGTGGTTGAGTTGTATTGACCCTTGCTCGTGAGAGCATAAACAGTCAGCCTCAGTGTAGGTTGTAAAGGTTAAAGGTGAACCTGATTTAAAACCTTAGGTTAGAGGTGAACCATGTGAAACCTCCTTAGTTAAATCCGGTACACTCAAGGGTTGAGTGCGGTTACCGGGAGTGGAGTAGACTTATTGTCGAACCACTATAAAATGACTGTGTTCGAGATTATTATTTTGATTAAGTGATTTGATTTAATACTTCCATATCTGAATATCTGATCACTCCTCACACACCTACACAGTCATATCCATCATGAACTAGATTGCATATTATTTACTCCTTAAGCAGTTGGTGATTGGATCCTCTACCAGGCTTGGAAGCTAGTGGAGTTGCATTTGAGTAATCCTGAGAATTGCATGATCATAGGATTAATGAAGTAGAATTTTTAAATAAATCATAAAAACTTTAAAAAGTCCTATTCACCCCCCTCTAGGACATATTAGCATATTCCTTCTTCAACTAGTGCGGTCTTTACCGCCATTTCATCTTGCACTATGGACCAATAAATCGTCCCACCCCAACGCAAAATATTTTCCCATCTAACCTTAGAAAGAATTGGAACTAGGCCAAAATGAGCAATGTGGTCTAGATTTACTACTTTTTCAATGATAATATTCCTTATCCGGAAATCCCGAACACATTCCAAATCATTCTCCGGTGAACGTATGGTCCATACACCAATCCAGATTAATCGGGAAGATGAACCGGTTCGAGCCTTATGTACAGATTTTTTAGCTCGACGTTCAATTATAAATGCACAAGAGAAATTACAAGAAAAATGCAAGGAAGAAAGTAGATCAGATTTTAATGAAAACCTAAAAAGAAAATTGGTTTCAAATTGAAAACAAAATCTACTCAAACTTGCAAATCTAATAATAGATAGCCTAAATCTTAAAGGAAATTGGAGTAAAAAAAAAAAAAAGCACTTACAAGAGAGTTGGGTTGATGGGTTAGTCAAATAGGGCACCGACTAGCCGAAGAAGATGAAGTGGAGTGAAATAAAATTTGGGATTTTTCCTTTTTTAAGCAAACCTGCGCGATCTTCCGCTAGCTCTAGCATATGCTCAGCTGGCCAAAAAATCCTAAAAAAAATTATTTTTTATTTTTTAATATTTTATTTTCCATTTTAGTTTTCATGCATTTCATAATTATGAATAAACATAAAATTAAATGCGAAGAAAAGAATAATTAATTAAAAAATAATACAAAATCCAATATCATCCTTTAGATTTGAAAACTTAACATTATCAAGCGACTTAGTTGGTATATCTGCAAGCTATTTCTCAGTTTGCATGTATTCCGAAATGATAGTTTTATCTTCAACTAATTATCGAATGTAGTGATATCTTATGTCAATACGCTTTGTACGAGAATGTTAAATAGAATTTTTAAGGATATTTATTGCAATAGAATTATCGTAATATAGTGTCATTGTATCTTGTGTAATTTCATAGTCAGCTAGCATTCTTTTCATCCACATTAGCTGAGTGCAAGCATTTCCTGCAGTAATATATTTAGCCTCCGCAGTAGAAAGAGATGCGGAGTTTTGCTTCTTGCTAAGCCATGATACTAAGCAGTTTCCAACATAGAAACATCCACTGCTAGTAGATTTTCTATCATCAACATTTCTTGCCCTGTCTGTGTCTGTATAACCTACGATTTGTACAGACGTATCATATGAATACCATAAGCCTAAGTTCGTAAAACTTGCGACATATCTAATTATCCGTTTGGTGGCATATGAGTGAGATTATTTAAGATCAAATGATACCTAACACAAATTCCAACACTAAATGCAATATCAGGTCTGCTAGCAGTTAAATACAGAATACTACCGATCATACTGCGATATAATCGAGAGTCTATACTTTTACCTTATTAATCTTTTGAGAGTTTAAGAATCATACTCATCAGAGTATTGAAATTCTTACCATTTTCAAAGTTAAACCTTTTTTATACACACACGCACACTCACCCACCCACTAACACCGTAGTGGGATTTCACTACCTATGGGTACTCGAACCCTTGACCAGGTGTTAAAACTCCTAAGAGTCTACCACCGGAGCAAGAGTAAAGACCCTTTCGAAGCCAAACCTTTTTACAAGGTTCAAAGCATATTTGGTCTGTGAGATGAACATACCGTCTTCAAGTTGTTTGACTTGTAATCCAAGTAAATAATTTAGTTCACTGACCATACTCATTTCAAACTTATATTTCATAAGATCTGCAAACTCAGTAGATAACTTAGCGCACATAGATCCATAGATAATATCATCAACATAGATTTGAACAATTGGGATATTATCATTATATTTTTTGATAAATAGGGTTTTGTCAACACTACCCATAACAAAATTATAACTAAGTAAGAATTTAGTCAACTTTTCATACCACACTCTGGGAGCTTGTTTTAAACCATAAAGAGCCTTTTTAAGATGGTAAACATGATCGAGAAGTTTAGGATCTTTAAAACCCTTTGGTTGTTCAACATAGACTTCCTCATTTAGATCACCATTTAGAAAAGCACATTTTACATCCATTTGATAAATTTTGAATTTTTTATGGCATGCAATGGAAATAAATAATCTGATTGATTCAAAGCGCGCAATTGATACAAGGTTTCATGGTAATCAATATCTTCCATCTGAGTATAACCTTGTACAACTAGTCGTGCCTTATTTCTGATAATGTTCCTCATTTCATTAGTTTTATTTTTAAAATTCTATTTGGTTCTAATCACATATTTGTCTGTAGGTTTGGAAACCAAATAGCATACATCATTTTTAATAAATTAATTTAATTCATCTTGCATGGAATTTATCTAACTTTCATCAGCAAGCGCTTCATTTAAATTACCCAGTTCAATTTGGGAAGTAAAGCAGACATGATTACATATATTTTCTAGTTGTCTTCTTGTCTAAATACTGGTGTGAGGGTTACCAAGTATTTGATTAATCGAATGGTCTTTAACTAACCTTACCTCAATATTGTTTGATTTACATGAATATTCAGATAGATTAACTAAATTGATATCATCATCATCTTGATCAAGACTGGGCGTGATCGATTGATCATCTATCACAACATTTATAGATTCTTATATAACCCTAGTTCTTTTGTTAAGAACACGGTATGTCCAACTATTTAGGGCATAACCGAGAAATATTCCCTCATCGCTTTTGGCTTCAAATTTTTCCAAGTTTTCACGGTCACGTAAAATAATGCATTTGTATCCAAAAGTTTGAAAATATTTAAAGGTGGGATTTTTGTTAAACTATAGTTCATAAGTTGTTTTGTTTTTATCTTTTCTAATATAAACTCAATTAATTATATAGCATGCAGTACTAACAACTTTAGCTCATAAATTTTTAGGTAAGTTCATGTTATTAAGCATTACACTAGCCATTTTTTGTAAAATTCTATTTTTTCTTTCAGCAACCCCATTTTGCTGAGGTATTTTTGGAGAAGAGAATTCATACAATATACCATGATCATTGTAGTATTTCTCAAAATTGCTATTTTTGAATTCAATTCCATGATCACTTCTAATTCTTACCACAGATAACTCTTTTTCAGTCTGGATACATTTTATAAGTTTTTTGACTTCATCAAGAGTATCTGATTTTTCTCTTAGAAAGGCTACACAAGTATATCTAGTGTAGTCATCAACTACGACTAGAAAATATTTCTTTCCACCTCCACTCTCCATTTTAGTTGGTCTGACTAAATCCATATGGAAAAGTTCAAGAAGTCTAGCTGTGGCTAAGGAGTTCACTTTCTTGTGACTACTTCTAACTTGCTTGCCTATTTGACATGTGTCACAAACATTTTTTTATCTTTTTCACTTTGGGTGGCGTACGAAGTGATATTTTTTGCTCAATTTAAATAAATCTCTATAATTTACATGTCCAAGACGTTGATGCCACAGATCTCATTTATTTGGACTATGTAACATGAATGGTTTGTTGAGCAAGAGTTATCAATTATATAGCAATTTTCAAATGTTCCGCGACCATTTAAGATTACATTTCCTTTCTCATTTATTATCTCACATCCGTTATCTGAAAATTTTACGCTATGTTTATTATCATAGATCTGAGATATGCTCAAAAGATTATGTTTTAATCCTTCAACATATAGAACATTTTCAAAGAGAGGTAAGTTAGGAAGTTGTACATTACCCTGACCAATTATCTTGCAGTTGCTTCCATCTCCAAATGTAACTGAGTTGCCATTTGTTTGGTTGATGTTTGAGAGTATAGCCTTATCACCTGTCATGTGTCTCGAACATCCATTATCCAGGTACCATCTTGAATGGCTACTTGCTTTGAAAGTTGTGTGGATTACAAGACACTTAACCTTTGAAACCCATTTCATTACAGTTCTACGTTTGGGAGGATCTCTTGCTTTACGCTATGTTACGGAGTTAGGATTTCTCCTTTTTCTATATACTCTAGTATTATTAGAGTTAGATTTCAATAGCTCTTTAAGCAAGTCCAATATTTTATCAGCTAAAGAAGGATTTTTATTATTATTCCTTAGATGTTGGTAGTTGGCACTATTTTATTATATTAGAGACTTGAATAGGTGTAAGGCCTGTATCCTAGTCCGTACTATTCCATCGACTCCCGTAATCCTTCCCGTCGAATTCCGGTAATCCATGACCTATAATTAACGTTTGCGTGTGACCCTAAGTCGTATCTTATAGATTTGAGTCAGCTTAGTCCGAGACTTGTACCATTGCGACAGCACCGTCGCCACGGTTCCAACGCCACAACTCACGCACCGATCTGACACGCTGGCAAGGAGATGTGGGCCAGCGTTCGGTTCAAGGAAAAACACTGCACGTTTACAATCCCAAGAGAATCTCTATAACATGTCCCATCAATTAATCACTCAATCAATCAATCAAAGCTTTTTTTCTCCTTAAATCAAGCAACCCCAAAGTCAACTCTTTCTCACCCTCTCTCTTACACACCCATACATGTCAAGTACACTATCACCTCACATCCATCACTCCATCACCCATCACTTCTCTTACACCCACCCTCTCTTCTCTCCTCCTCTTCATATTTTCCAAGCACCAAAACGAGCTCACGTCCAAGCCTTTCCCAAGAGAGAAAAGTGGTTTTATGTGGCCCGCTTTCTCATCCCAAAATCCTTCATCCTAGCCATTCATCTTTCATCATCTTCCATCAAAGTAAAGCACAAGGAGTTCGACGTTCCATCGAACTAAGAAGATCGAATGGTGGGTGCATCTATAGGCTAGATTTTCATGTTTTTATGATGGGACAAGTGGGACCTACCGATCGATGGTATGGATCTCACTTTGGACCCTTGATGTGGCCGATGGCCCACCTTGATTCTCATTATTATTCCATGATGGGGCCATTCTCCATGGACCCCATCATGATGTTTATTTTCCTTGTACAAATAGGGTCATCTAGACCTTGCATTTTGGTGGAGGAAGGACCTCCACAGTTAATCTTGATGGTTGGGCCCATGTGCGATGGGACCCACTTGATGTATGTTTCAAATCATACAAGGGAGGGCCCATACTGTCGGGGTCCCTCCATCACACGTGTCCCTCTCTCTTTTTCTCCCTCTCCCTCCCTTTTTCATTTGTTTTGTGTATGATGATGTGGTTGTGTGGCCCACTCGAATGGACCCCACCTTGATGTGTGTCTCACCCAAGCCATCTAACCATTTGGTGGCCCACCCTGGTAGCATGTATGTGGGTGGGGCCCACCTTAAATTTGTGTTACCCAAACCGTCCAGTGTCCAGGGATGCTGGACATGGCTATTTGTGAAGTGTGGAGTGACAGTGTGGTGCCCTAAAATAAATAAATAAATATAAGTTTGATTTAAAACTTGGGCTGCGCTGCTCATGTAAGCCCCACCTTAATGTATAAATTAAATCCACGCCGTCCATCCAATTTCCTAGCTCATTTTAGGCGTTGAGCTAAAAAATGAAGCTAATCCAAATCCCAGGTGGGCCATACCACAAATGCTAAGTGGTTGGGTTACCCACGTCATTTCTTACTTTTTGCATGTAAGGTTTGGAATGAGTTTTCACTCATGGGACCCATATTGATGTATTTCTTAGATCCACACCATGCGTCCATTTTCTGGGACATTTTAGTCATCGAGCCCAAAAATTTGCTCGATCCAACCATCAGGTGGACCACACCACAACTGATGGTGGTAGTGGGAGCACCTCCCTCACGTCAACCATACGGACGTGGGTGGGGGTGTCCCAACCATGGACCCCACCTTGACGTATTTGTTTAATCCATGTCGGCCACCACCTTCCCCATGTAGTTTTAGGCTATTAGTCAAAGAATGAGACAAATCTTAGTTCTTAGTGTACCGCACCGAGGGAAACACCGTCCCATTGTTGGAACTTTCTAATACCTATTGTTATGTGTATAAGTGGACCTATCCATCATTAGACTCCTTTGGTCCATAGAGAGCTAGTCGATATAATAGACGGTATGGATTATCCACTAGTGGGCCCCACATAGTAGAATAAAAATAATAATAAAGGAAGAAAGAGAAGAAAAAAAAAAAAGTAAGTCACTAGACGTCATTGTCCAGTGACGGTGAGGGTGGAAGCCTTACTAGGCTGCCACCATATATGGATCCCACCATGATGAATTTGTTTAATCCACACCATCCACCATCTTCTCCTTATAACTTTAGGCAATGTGCCAAATTTTGAGGCAAATATGAGTCTCAAGTGGGCTGTACTAAGGATATTAATGCCCACCTGTTGAAACACTCTAGGGCCCTCTTTAGAATCCCTTGTCATCCAAACCAGTCCTAGTCAGAGTCTATTTGACCTCATTCGAGGTGGCCAAGACGGTGAACGGATTAGATTATTCACTTGGGGTGTCCCACCATGGATTGTATTGTGAGGCCCAAGATACTGTATGTGTTGTATATTCACGCTACCTAGCCATTTCTAGTGAATGCAGGGCCGTGGGCCCCATTAAGAGGCAAGCCCAAATTCCAAGTGGATCATACTATAAATAGTGGTGATTGAGCTTCCACCATAGGGCCAACTTGAGAGGCCCACCATAATGTGTTATATACATGTTGTTCATCCATTCTTACAGACATGGGCTATCTTATGCAGGCCTACCATGGTATATGTGTTTTATTCCAAGCCGTTCATCCATTTCTCTTTCTTTTAAACGTGACCCACCATGATCGGGATGGTGGGCCCTATCATGATGCATGCGTTCATCCATGCAGACCACTATCCAGGTATGGACGGTGGGACCTATGCAATGTATGTGTTTTCTCCAAACCGTCCAAATCATGGGGCCTACCTTGATACATGTGTGGCCCTTGCTTGAGGCCTATGAGTGAGGCCCAATTTGATGTGATGTATGAGGCCCGTTCATTGAGGCCCACCTTGATATATATGGGGCCCATTTAATGAGGCCCGATGTAGTGTATTTGGGGCCCATGGGTTGAGACCCATTGTGATGCATTAGGGCCCATGGGTTGAGGCCCATTGTGATGAATTTGGTGTAACACCCTGAAAATCGGGGGTCGAGCATAAACTCAACTCCTGAGTTCCAATGCATCACTTATGCAACATAATGAATGATGATTGAATGTTGTCTATATTAGTGCATTGAACATGAGTGAGATTAAGCCAAAACAGCATATCATACTCCATAGACAAGTGAGATAGCAAGCGGAAGACTGTGATAGATAAATAAAATATATAAATTGTGGTGAGTCTCCAGAGTGTGATAACATTACCAGGTTAAATAATTATAAGTACAATTCTAAAATATATCAAATGTGTAAGGTCCTCTAGTCAACATCCCTGTAACCCCGTCGATCAAGACACGACTCACATAAAGCCGCCAGAATACAACAAATACGAGCAAGCATCATTGCCATTGCAAAGGTCCGGCTCTGCCTCATAAGCATCGCCGACACCGGCAGCTACAGAGTCTGGTTGGTGTGTACCACACCATCCCGTAACGTGGGAGTGAGTGATCAACCCAGTGGAACAATAAAGCATAGGTTAACATGTTATCAATTCAGTTAAGCAGTAATGATAAAGGAGTACAATCAAACACTCCTAACTACTCTTATTAATGCAAGTATGAATGCAGTCATGATGCATGCCCTCACCAACATACTCCCTCATGCGACACCATCTTACGTTCGCGGCATGCTTTCATTCCTCAGTGTTCCACATCTTCCAGGCACATGCAGTGCGATGATGAGCATGATTACCGAGTTGTTATTAGTCCATGTCAAACAGCAGGATTGGGAAACTAAGGTACCTCCCTTGTATCATTCCCAAACATGATCCATTCTAGGGTCGTCAAACCTAGATAATCTCATACGATAGTGTGGTTCTAGGGCGCTGCAAAGGCTGTCAGGGCTGTTACAGGCAATCGTTATACCACTCCCCCATCACCTTTTTAACAGTTCATCACTAAATTGATACAGGCCTAGTTCATACTCTATACACCATGGTAAAACTCGTCGCCTCACTGCAAATTCAGAGTATGCTCAAGGTCACTATAAAGGGCTCGTCACCAATCAATGTAGGCCAACAGTTCGAATACAGTGTCCCATACTACCGTATTCGACTCACGAGTCTGGTTGCTCATTGGACAGTACGAGGTGGTACGTGGCCCCAGCGTAGGCCGACAGTTGGACCACGGTGTCCCATACCACCATGCCTGGCTCATGAGTCTTAGCGGATCAAGGTACCATGGTTAATGGGATTTCATTGGTAAGTTTGGTACCCTAGGTTCAAGCAGTAGCGTCCAAACATAGTGAACATGCATTAGACACATCGGGTTACTTGACGAGCCTGACTAGCTCGAGCGCACAATCAACTGAACGACATGAAGTGCATAAGCACTTCGCGTGGCCTAACCACTATCGCCAACAGAAGTACGACTCGGGTTCGTCAAACACATCCTACATGGTGAAATGATCTCAACCACGAACTCAAGTCTGGTACCGATTATCTAGACTATAATTATAGTCCTAATCGCAATCAATCCTCATTCAGAGCATGTGGAGTAAAGCATAATAAACAAGGTAATTCAAGCATGTTAACAAGCATGTCATAAAGCATGTTACAAAGCACAATGTAAACAAGGAATACAAACACATATATTTCATAGTAAGCGATTAAATTGAACAACCATCATGGAGGAAATTATATATGTTTCTAAGGTAGTTGAGAATCCCATCTCAACTCCTACCTGAAGCATGATTATCTAAGCACTTACTCTTACAAGCATTTTCATAAACACTTAGAATACACTATTTTAACATACATAGTGTATATTAGCAAAAACATGTATTAGGGCGAACCCTCTCGCCAAGTAAGTGTTATACACATATATAATATGTTCATACAGTAAATAATCATGGCAAACACATTTCTAAAATTTATACGTATACGGTACTTTCTAAGAATACCTAGAATATACAAAATTCCATATTCTTCGTATTTAATCGAAACGGAAAACAGGCAGCACTTTGTACATGTGCAATTGCATGCAAATCGTGAATCTATCACTATCTGACATTGAAAGCGTTGAAAACCATAACCTATACACCTAAAGTCCGCACCTTTTGTCAGTAAGCTTGAATCGAAACCAGTTTGAACCCAACGCCTTTGTCTACGGCGATTTGGCAACCTACAATAGGGAATAGGTTAGCTATTCCACAAGACACACTACCTAGAACTCTAAAACAGGTTAGGTTTAGATTTTTTTACCTAGGAACGGAGCCGGAATTGCCGGGAAAGCGATTAGAATGGAGTGGTTAAGCTTACAGAGCGGCAGGATCAAGTGGCAGGGAGATGCTCCCACAACTCTCACACTTTCTCTCTCTCACACCTAGGGTTTTTCTCAAATTCGTATGGCTGAATGAGAGAGGGTTTAAAGGTCCTTATATAGCCTAACACTACACTGAAATAGACCTAAGGTCAAGGTATACTTAGGTTATGACCAAAGTGGGTCGGTTTCAGCTCAACGGAGGATTTCTGGCGGCCCCTTTTCTGTGTGTGGTCGGACTTAAGCTTACTAACACTGGATCTAGGTACCATTAAGTTTTTATTTCAGTAGGGTTCTCAAATCACGCGTGGTGGACCAGTTTCAATTCAACGGTCAGCGGATCTCGATCGGAGATTCCGAGTACATGGATATGTTTGGGGAAATATCCCTGATCCGAGGGTGTAATTTGGACTGATTCTGACGGTCAGGTTGCTCAATACTGAACCGCAAGCGTCACATGCCAGATTTCATAAATCCTTATTTATTTTGGAATTATTTTTGTGTTTCTCACACTCTTCGCTCCGGGCTCAAGCGAATAGCGCTGAGACATTATCTGGATTTGATTTCCGAGATGGTTGTTAAGTCCAGCAAGGCGGTCCTAATTCCTTAACTTCATGTTAATCGGACTTCCGACGTGCGGTCCAGATCTGATACGGAGTTTTGAGATGCTCCCGAGAGTAGCCAGATAATGAGATTGATCCTAGATTTTAGGGTAATGTAGCGTCAATAATTCTACAAGTTTTGGGTCTTGCAAATCGTATTTGAAGTGATTGGTGCTAATTTCACAGGTACTCTAGTTTAACACTGGCTAATTCTCGCCTAATTTCTAAAGGATTTATCTTGAGTAATTTCTGTCTGAGGTGGTACCTGGGCCTTTGTAGTTTGTATATAAAGTGATCCAAGTTACAATACTTAGCTAGTTTAAGATAGTGTCTAGGGTGAAAGTACTTAGAAAAATCGAAAGAACAAGGTGTTGAAGGGTGGGATTTGTGAAGGAAATGGGTTCAAAAGCGATTTTAGCCTTTGGGACTGAGTTCTGACAAGTTAATAAGGTATTAGGATCGACTCATTGCCTAAGAACGTCTAATTCCAGGTTGGCAAAAATTCGGGATGTTACATTTGGGGCTCATGGGTTGAGGCTCATTGTGATGTATTAGGGCGCGTGGGTTGAGGCCCATTGTGATGTATTCAAAGGCCCATGGGATATGGCCCATTGCAATATACATAAGGCCCATTGATGTGGCCCATTGATGTATTTGAGGCCCATGGGTCGAGGCCCAATGAGATGTACATAGGACCATTGCAATGTGTAATTTTACCGTGGTATATACAATGATGTTTTATGGTGGGCCATGCCTTGGGAGCAATGATGGTTTGACATCCACATTGTAAGGTTAGTGTTGGTTTAATGTCTGCATTATAACTCTCCCTAGGGCCCATTAATAGGCCCATACTTGTTATGTGTTGGCCGTTTAGGCCCATCCTCGTTGGAAGGATAGTTCATCACCATATAACATGCTTAGTATAACTCCATGATTCATGCCCATACGCATCATATGTATGCTTGATATGAAGAATGTTTGATCATAACATACGCTATTGGGCAGACTATTTACGGTACTCCTTATGAGACGGGGTGCCCATATTATCACGCTGTACGCGAAGGATTGCTGCATGACTGGATAGTGTGACTCATACATCTCGCATATATGTGACTTGATCATTGTACGCCCTAGCGATATCAGGGCAGTGGCCTCCACAGACACATCGCGGATGGCCAGATGGGACACCGAAAATACTTGGTTCTAGCACTATGGGCACATAGGATGTCCTTGGGTGAAAATCCCAGAACCTTCTTAGTATCAGGAGATGCTCCAACGTCTAGACTGAGTGGAATATGAGCATCGATGCCTATACCATGAGGCCATGTCTCCCACTATGTCGTAGTTGGTTGAAAAGGGGTGTAGCCTTATCCGCCCGAGTGAGGGGGCTATAAGCTAGGTTGAGTATGACCAGCTCGTAAATGGGTCCGCTATCGACGATCCAAGTACGTATTAACAGACTGCTGGCTAGGCGGATAGTGATGTCTCTTCCACTCACTAGGTTGTGCAGCTAGGGAGGAGGTAATCAGTGTAGAGTGTAATAGACCGCGGTGATTTTTCAGAGAGCAACCGTACTGATATGTGGACTTATTGAGTAGGAATTGCATATCCATTCATTCACTATCCACTCAGGCTGGTAGTGCATAACTATTTGTTACATGTACCTTCACATGGCTAGGATTTGGTTGGGCACGCGACTAACCTGAGATCAGGAGTTTACCACATTGAGTCGGACTATCCAAATTTAGGTATGGGATTGGTTTGGATAGAAGTCCCTTGTGGTGGACCCCGTAGCCTGAAAGTGCCCTGGTTTGTCAAGATATGTGAGTATTGAGTCTGATTATCTACAGAGCCTGATAAGAAGATCAATTCAAGCGTCTGCCTCAACCGGATGTGTGCAAGCTCGCCACAGGTAAATCTAAAGCCTCACATCCCATGTCCTAAAACACTAGGTGAAGAAAACCCTTAAAAACAAGTTTAAAAAATCATAGGGTTTTAAGGTGAGAAAACTTTTTTCAAAATAGGAAAATCTCTAAGTTTTTCTTGCCTTATTGATTTTATTGAAACACCTTTGATATGATCGAACTGCGCTGTCAAGTCCTCGATGCTCCATCGATATCATCAAAAAGAGGACCAAATATGTTAAACATCCTCACAACATATCTGGACGAATTATCGATGTATCGATACACCTATCGATATCATCGATATTCAAATCTCGAGTCTATCGAAATTGACTCGATACTATCGACAGGCAGATTTCTGGCACCCCTATTTTTTAAAGAAAAATTCAAATTCCTTCG
The DNA here is from genome assembly GCA_021015155.1 of Magnolia officinalis. Lineage (NCBI taxonomy): Eukaryota > Viridiplantae > Streptophyta > Magnoliopsida > Magnoliales > Magnoliaceae > Magnolia > Magnolia officinalis. The sequence continues at coordinate 50,581,451 of JAJHSJ010000008.1, forward strand.
ATATATCGATGCTCCTTCCGATATGATCTAAAATCAAACATCGATAAGATCGGGAGTCCATCGATGATATCGATCGAGGGCGTGCATTTCTTCCAGCAAATATTTCAGGTTGGTTTTTACATTGATCGGGGGCCATTCGAGGAAATCGATATTCATATGTTGATGATATCGAGGCTGGGTCAATTGGATCGAGACTGGACACAATTTGTCCAGCGAGCTTATTGGTAAATCTATAGGATTTATCGATCCCATCGACACTGCCTTCGATAGCATTGATATGCAAATTCTGATGACATCAGCTGACCCTCGATCATATCTTTAAAAACCTAAAATATTTTTAGTCAAGTCTCTCTCATTTTTCAAGTGTCGATAGATCGAACCTATCATCGATGGAATCGGAGTTCGAAATCCGATGACATCGACAATTGTTTCGATTCATCGACCAGCTGACAAAAGGTTTCAAAAGCTTATGAAATTTGAGTTTGTGTCATCGAGCGGACCATCGATGCTATCGAGAGTATACGCTCGATGATATTGACACCGCTCGATGATATCGAACTCAGTCATAAATGTGACCGTTTTATATTCGTTGGAACCTTTTGCCTATATATAGAGGACTTGTCTATTGTTGCTGGAAGAGAAAGTAGAGAGTGCTTTTGTGTTTCAACTTATATCTTATATCCAAAGCCCTTTCTCTGAAGGGAGTTCATCTTCCAATCCACCCTCATCATTGATATTCAATAGAGTGGATGGGGAATGAACTTCCGCATTCAAGGATCCTCCAGCTACTACCTTAATGAAAAAACATTAATCTGGGATGCCTTGAATGCATAAGATTGGAATCGCTCTATCTTCCTAATAGAAAAACATTTTGAGAGTAGGATTCTATCTTGACCTTGACCCAACCCGAAGCTAAGTATTGGTATATCTTTTGTGTTACGGATCAAGGGAGCAGAAGACTCTTCATCAACAAGGAGGAGGAGATCTTCGACATTGTGTTAAATGAGACTCATCAACTTATTTGTAAGTATCTAGAGTCCAAGAGGACACTTGTGATCATTCCTTTGTATGATTGGGTCTTAAGTGGTTCACTCCCTTTGAAGTCCTTAAGGAGGCCTCCGACAGGAGTGTACGTGGTGGGTGCGTTGTGTGGACCCTTGCTTTCTGGAGAGCATAAACATCTGGTTGAAGGTGAACCAGTCAAAACCTTAGGTTTCAGGTCAACCGCTGTGAAACCTCGGGTTTGAGGTGAACAGTGTAGAAACCTCCAATAGGGTCTTATGAAAGATCCTTGGCCAGTGTGCCTAAAAGTGGGTGTGTTGTTTTGACCCTTGCTCGTGAGTGCATAAATAGTCAGCCTCAGTGTAGGTTATAAAAGTTGAAGGTGAACCTCAGTTAAAACCTTAGGTTAGAGGTGAACCGCTGTGAAACCTCCTTAGTGAAATCCGGTACACTCAAGAGTTGAGTGCGGTTACCAGGAGTGGAGTAGACAAGTAGTCGAACCACTATAAAAATGACTATGTTTGTGATTACTCTTCTTCTGTGTGTGTGATTTATGTCAATACAGTCATATTTATATATCTGATCACACCGCACACACATACATAGTCGTATCCATCATAAACTAAGTTATATATTGCTACCTCTTGAATAGTTTGTAATTGGATCCTCTACCAAGCTTAGAAGCCAGTAGTGTTATATTTGAGTAATCCTGTTAATTGCATATTTATATGATTAGTGAAATAGGATTTTTAAGTAAAGCCGTAAAAACTTTAAAAAGTCCTATTCACCCCCCTCTACGACATATTGGCATATCCCAACTTCAACTAAAGCGGTCTTCACCGCCATTTCAATTGGTATCAGAGTGGGTCTCTCTTTAAGGGCTTCACCGCCTAGAGAGTGATCTTGATTGAAGTTGGAATCATCGTCCAAGAGGGTGTGACAAACCAAAATAATTGCCTTGTAATTCATACTGCTCTGAAAGTTGGAAATAGTTCAAAGTGGTACCTTGATAGTGGATGGTGATCAAACCCACTTTTGTGAGTATTCAAACTTTGATGGAGGATCAGTCACATTTGGAGATAGTAGCTCAGCCAAAATAGTTGGATAAGGAACAATAGCTGTACCAGGCCTTCCAAAGATCAAACATGTCTTCTGTGTAGAAGGTCTGAAACATAATCTTTTTAGTATTCCCAAATCTATGACAAAGAACATCTTGTCACTTTCTCAAAGGATGTGTGTAGAATTTTGGATCATACAGAAAAATCTCTCATAAAAGGTTTACGCACTAGTGGTAATTGTTATGTCAATGAAAGTATAAGTGAGAGTGTAATAAGGCTGTAAAGAATGAATCCAAACTATGGCACCAAAGGTTAGGACACGTTCACTACTGAAATTTAGCAAAGCTCAGTTCAAAAAATTTGGTTAGGGGACATCCTAAGATTAGAAAAGAAGAAAAAGTTGTCTGTGGAGAATGTCTAAAAGGAAAACAGATTAAGGTCGGACACAAAAAGACAACCACCATAGCAACAACAAAACCTTTAGATCTGCTACATATGGATCTAGTTGGAGCAACAAAAGTGGAAAGCCATGGCAAGAAAAGATACTTCCTAGTGGTGGTAGATGACTACACCAGATTTACATGGGTCGCATTTCTTCAAGAAAAAATTTGTGATCCTGGCAAAGCGACTCCAAAATGAAAAAGGGTACGGCATGAATCTCATCAGAAGTGATCATAGTGGAGAATTTAAAAATGAAATATTCGAAAGATATTGCAATGAGAAAGGAATCCGACATGAATTCTCTACCCAAAAACCCCTCAGCAAAATGGAGTCATTGAAAGGAAAAATTGTGTATTGCAGAAAATGGGACCTGTTATGCTAAATGGGAAAGATATGGCAAAAAGTTTTTGGCCAGAAGCTGTCAATACTGCCTGCTACATCATCAATAGAGTATATCTTAGAGCAGGTCTGAATAAAACTCCATATGAACTATGGTTTGGGAAACTACCTAGCGTGAAATATTTTTGAGTCTTTGGTAGCAAATGTTATATCATTAAAGATAGAGATCACCTTGGAAAATTTGAGTTTAAAAGTGATGATGGTATCTTTCTGGGGTATGCGATGAATAGTCATGCGTATAAAGTATATAATCTAAGAACCCTCACTATTCAAGAGTCAGTCAATGTGGTAATCAATGATCAACCTCATGAAGAAGGTACACCTGTGAATGAATTAGAAGATGATGTAGATTCATGCATAATAGAAAAATCTGATAACAAAACTACATCACCTTGTGAACCTCGACCATCATCTGACACTCCCATCATAAAAGATCACCCTCGAGAACAAATTATTGGAGATCCTAACGACGGTGTAAGAACTTGACGACAGATAGGAAATATCTATAGCCATTTCTGTTTTACCTCAAAAATTGAACCCAAGAATATTGTGGAAGCTCTTCAAGATGAACATTGGATAAATGCTATGCAAGAAGAACTTCAATAATTTCAAAGAAATGAGGTATGACAATTGGTTCCCAGACCACTCGATACAAATGTCATTGGAACTAAATGGGTTTTCAAGAATAAATCTGATGAAATAGGTAATGTGATCCGGAACAAAGTAAGGCTTGTAGCTCAAGGGTACTCACAGATATGAGGCATTGATTTTGATGAAACATTTTCTCATGTAGCTCGCCTTGAGTCTATCAAAATTCTGTTGTCCATTGCATGTGCATTAAAATTTAAACTATTTCAAATGGATGTTAAGAATGTTTTTCTTAATGGAGATCTTGCTGAAGAAGTCTATGTTGAACAACCAAAGGGATTTTTAGAACCTACGTATCCTCATTACGTATATCGTTTGAACAAAGCCCTCTATGGTCTCAAACAAGCACCAAGTGCTTGGTATGAACAATTGACAAAATTTCTTTTGGACCATAAATTCTGCAGAGGGAGTGTGGACATGACTCTGTTTACCCAAAGAACAAAAGACTCACTGCTTATTGCACAATTTTATGTGGATGATATTGTCTTTGGTTCAACATGTGAAGATATCACATACAAATTTGCCGACCTCATGAAATCAAAATTTGAAATGAGTATGGTCGGTGAACTAAACTTCTTCCTAAGATTGCAGGTCAATCAGCTACATGATGGAATCTTCATTTGTCAAACCAGGTATGCGAATGATTTTGTGAAAAGGTTTAGTCTTGAATTTGGTCGCTCTTATCACACTCCCATGAGTACCACACTCAAAACTCTCCAAAGATACAAATGGCAAAAGTGTGGATCAACATCTCTACCAGAGTATTATAAGTAGTCTTCTATATCTCACAGCTAGTCGCCCTGACATATCTTTTAGTGTTGGGGTATGTGCTTGATATCAGGAAGATCCTAAAGAATCTCACTTAATGGCCGTTAAGAGGATCATTAAATACATAGCTGGAAATACCTCCTTCGGACTGTGGTATCCATTTGAAACATCCACCATCATCGCTGGATATTCTGATGTCGACTGGGCAGGAAATTTGGATGATCGAAAATCAACAAGCGGAGGATGTTTCTACGTTGGAAACTGTTTAGTCTCCTGGTAGAGCAAGAAGCAAAATTCAATATCATTATCTACTGTCGAGGCTGAATACATTGTCGCTGGAAGCAGTTGTACACAACTCCTTTGGATGAAACAAATGTTGTTGGACTATGGGATTGAACAACCCACGATGAGTCTTTTCTATGATAACACAAGCACAATCAACATATCAAAGAATCCTGTTCAACATTCTCGGACTAAGCACATTGACATCCGTCATCATTTTATCCGAGAACTTGTTGAAAACAAGACTATTACATTGGAATATGTTTCCACAGAAAAGCAACTCGCAGATATCCTCACCAAATCCCTTGATACAAATAGGTTCAGTGATCTTCAAAAATCCATTGGGGTCTGCACTCATTAACTCTCAGTAGACATGAGCCACACAGGTCATGACATTTTCAACTAATATCAAAACAGTGTCAATAACGTCAAAGCTTACAGATAACTGGTGGTTCTTTACAATGGTTGGGCTGAAAAATACTTTCTTTGATGGGATAAACTTTTAAGTCTACTATTGTCTGTGGCAGTATATGTTTGGATATTTATAGCTGAGTAAAATTCAGATTTTTACTGCCATGATTATGATCTACAATCCCCTGGTTTATCAAGTTTCTGATATGGAATGCATGTGATGTCTCTAATAAATATTCTAAACTGCTATATCAATGCTCTATTTTGTCTAGTATGCATCTATAAGTTCTGAAATTGATGTTTGCTTAAACCGACTTACTCATTATACATCAATGCTTTAAAACTGTATGTTTCTGACATGGTGGTTCTTCTAAATATTTCACTCTTCAGTCAATATCACCTGATATATCTTCGTCAATGACTGACAAAAAGGGGGAGAACAATCCCAACACCCCACACCCCGAACGGAAAATTGTATATTTGTATGTTATTTGCAGGTGTCAGGGGGAGCAACTGCATCAAGTGAGGGGGAGTTTGCAGAAAACAGCTACTTGTTATGTACATGGGCTAGAAATTATAAAATTGTGTAAAAAGCATGTACACACAATTTAGGATGTGTTTGTCTACAGTATTCGAGGGTGTTTTTAGAATTTTGTCACGCAATTGACAAAGGGGGAGATTAAAAGTGCCCTGGTTTGTCAAGATACGTGAGTATTGAGTCAGATTGTCTACAGATCCTGATAGGAAGATCAATTCAAGCGTCTGCCTCAACCGGATGTGTGCAAGCTAGCCACAGGTAAATCTAAAGCCTCACATCCCATGTCCCAAAACACCAGGTGAAGAAAACCCTTAAAAATAAGTTAAAAAATCATAACGTTTTAAGGTGAGAAAACTTTTTTTTAAACAGGAAAATCTCTAAGTTTTTTTTGCCTTGACAATTTTATCAAAACACCTTCGATATGATCGAACTACGCTGTGAGTCCTTGATGCTCCATCAATATCATCGAAAAGAGGACCAAATATGTCCAGCAACCTCACAACATATCTGGACGAATTAACGATGTATCGATACACCTATCGATATTATCGATATTCAAATCTTGAGTCTATCGAAATCAACTCGATACTATCGATAGGAAGATTTTCGGTGCCCCTATTTTTCAAAGAAAATTTCAAATTCCTTCGATATATCGATGCTCCTTTTGATATGATATAAAATCAAATATCGATAAGATCGGGAGTCCATCGATGATATCGATCGAGGGCGTGTATTTCTTCCAGTAAATATTTCAGGTTGCTTTTTACTTAGATCAAGGGTCATTTGAGGAAATTGATATTCATATGTCGATGATATCGAGGCTAGGTAGATTGGATCGAGATTAGACATAATCTATCCAGCGAGCTTATTGGTAAATCTATAGGATTTATCGATCCCATCGACACTGCCTTCAATAGCATCGATATGCAAATTCCGATGACATCAGCTGACCCTCGATCATATCTTTAAAAACCCGAAATATTTCTAGTCAAGTCTCTCTCATTTTTCAAGTGTCGATGGATCGAACCTATCATTGATGGAATAGGAGTTCGAAATCTGATGACATCGACAATTGTTTCGGTTCATCGACCAGCTGGCAAAAGGTTTCAAAAGCGTATGACATTTGATCTTGTGTCATCGAGCGGACCGTCGATGCTATCGAGAGTATACGCTCGATGATATCGACAACGCTCGATGATATCAAACTCAGTCATAAATGTGACCGTTTTATATCCGTTGGAACCTTTTACCTATATATAAAGGACTTGTCTATTGTTGCTAGGAGAGAAAGTAGAGAGTGCTTTTGTGTGTTTCAACTTATATCTTATATCCAAAGCCATTTCTCTCAAGGGAGTTCATCCTCCAATCCACCCTCATCATTGATATTCAATAGAGTAGATTCGGGAATGAACTTTCGCATTCAAGGATCCTCCAGCTACTACCTTAATGGAAAATCATTAAGCTGGGATGCCTTGAATGCATAAGATTGGAATTGCTCTATCTTCCTAATAGGAAAACATTTTGAGATAGGATTCCATCTTGACCTTGACCCAACCCGAAGCCGAGTATTGGTATATCTTTTGTGTTGTAGATCAACAGAGCAGAAGACTCTTCGTCAACACGGAGGAGGAGATCTTCGGCATTGTGTTAAACAGGACTCATCAACTTATTTTCCATTATGATCATTCCTTTGTAGGATTGGGTCTTAAGTGGTTCTCATCCTTTGAAGTCCTAAAGGAGGCCTCCGGCAGGAGTGTACGTGGTGGGTGCGTTGTGTGGACCCTTGCTCTGTAGAGAGCATAAACATCTGGTTGAAGGTGAACCAGTCAAAACCTTAGGTTTGAGGTCAACCGCTGTGAAACGTCGGGTTTGAGGTGAACCGTGTAGAAACCTCCAGTAGGGTCTTATGGAAGATCCTTGGCTAGTGTGCCTAAAAGTGGGTGCGTTGTGTTGACCCTTACTCGTGAGAGCATAAACAGTCAGCCTCAGTGTGGGTTGTAAAGGTTAAAGGTGAACTTGATTTAAAACCTTAGGTCAGAGGTGAACCGCTGTGAAACCTCCTTAGTGAAATCCTGTACACTTAAGGGTTGAGTGCAGTTACCGGGAGTGGAGTAGACAAGTAGCCGAAACACTATAAAAATGACTATGTTTGTTATTGCTCTTCTTCTGTGTGTGTGATTTATGTCAATACATTCATATTTATATATCTGATCACACCCCACACACATACACAGTCATATCCATCATAAACTAAGTTATATATTGCTAGCTCTTGAATAGTTTTTTATTGGATCCTCTACCAGGCTTGGAAGCCAGTAGAGTTACATTTGAGTAATCCTGATAATTGCATATTTATAGGATTAGTGAAATAGGATTTTTAAGTAAAAGCCGTAAAAACTTTAAAAAGTCCTATTCACCCCCCTCTAGGACATATTGGCATATCCCGACTTCAAATAAAGCTGTCTTCACCGCCATTTCATAGCCTGCGATACTAGGTACTATCATCCCAACTTCACACTCTAGCATGGTCATTTCATTCGCACCGCATATTACATTGCATCCGCCGTACTTGGCATTTTGGGTTACTATGTTTTTGCACTTAAATGGCCTAAATGAGGTTGATGGTATTCGTAGCTCATCAGGATTTACATATTACATTGCATCTTCAGCATCTGTTATTGTCTTATTATGTTTTACATCGCATAGCCTTGGTACGGCTGATAGCACTCATAGACTTACTAGGATATTTCCACTTACTCTGATATCGTATGATTCATGATCTTGTCGGTATTTCTGCTTATTTCGATGATGTATGATTTATGGGCATTATTATATACTTGGCACTTACCTTACACACACTTTCACCACCCTCTAAGCTTTCTATAAGTTTATGCACGATATATGCGTGCAGGTGGCGTTGGATCACAGCAGCACTGAGGCAGGAGCGCGTGTCGGATTATTTTGGAGTTTTTGATCACCTTGTATTTTCCTTTCTGCATTATACTTAAAGTTTTGATATAGTGGATATGTGGTGATGTTGTTTTATGACTTGGTTATGCTTGTGGTTATACTCCATTATAAAAAAAAAAAAAAAAAATCATACTGAAAATCCTCCTTATAGGTCCCAGGATCGGAATCTGGCATGCAAGTGCCAGAATCCGAGAATGGGGCATTATGGAGGTTGTCAGAGCTGGATTCCGCAATCGAAAATTTTGTGAGCCCGTTTATGAGTTTGGGGTGTGATAATAGGTTTTTAGTTTTTAAAGTCATTCCTTTTATAATTTGAATCTTTTAGAGTCCCTGCTTTAGAGTTCGAGGATTCTCCTTTTACCAAGGTAGGAGCATAATTCTTACATTTCAAAGAGTTATTTTTAATATAAACCAGTCCAGACTTGTCACCACATCGCCTAGATGAGGTTAATAATTTTTCAAGTTTCTAGTCACCAAGGGTATATTTCCAATTATCCTTTGAATTCTAAAGGGAGGAAACTTCAAGTTTTAGTTTTTCATTTTCAGTTTTAAGTTTTTACAATTTAGTAGACTTAAAACTCAAATCTTATTTAGTCTTTTCAAAACAATCAAAAAAATGAGATTTTTCTAAAACAACTTTTTTAAGTTCTAATTGTAGTTTAGCATAATTTTCTTTTTAAATTATCAATTTGGCCACAATTTTATAACTTTCTCTGTATAGGGCATCATATGCATCTTGAAGATCATCTTTGTTTACAAAGTCACTTATTGGAGTTTCATACTCAGATATATCACAGTTATCTGAAGAAGTGATTCTGGTTATAGTCATAAAGACTTTCAAATCGTTTGCACTTTCCTACTCTGATTCATCAGTTTTAGAATTAGTTTTAGATTCTGATGATTCATCCCAAATAACTATCATGCCTTTTCTTCTAGATTTATCCATTTTAGGACATTTAAGAGTTAAATGCCCATATTCAAAACAGTTAAAACATTGGGTGCCTTTTATTTTAGATTTTCAAAATTTTGAATTTCCTTTTCTTTTATCAAATGATTTTTGAAATTATGTTATTTTCTTATTTTTAAAAATTCTATAAAATTTCTTTACCAACATAGCCATATCATTTTCGTTTTCCTCAAAATCAAAATTTATGTTAGATTCCTTTGAATTAGATTTAGAAGATTTAAGAGCAATGGACTTGATTTTAGGAGCTTTGAAATTCAGCTCATAAGTTTGAAGTGAACCAACTAACTTCTCAACTTTCATAGTATCTATATCTCTTAATTCCTATATAGCAGTAACCTTTGAATTAAACCTATCAGGAAGTGATCGCAGTATTTTTGTGCAAACCTTGCTTTCAAGAATTCTATCTCCAAGACCCCACATGGAATTTACTATGTCATTTAGTTTTGTATAGAAGTCCATAAAAGACTTATTTTCTTTCAAACAAATTTCCTCAAATTTGGTTTTGAGGATTTGGATTTTAGATTTTCTTATAATAGTAGTTCTTTCATGTGTCATTTCGAGAATATCTCATGCTTGTTTAGTTGTATCGTACGAAATGATTCTTTTGAATTCATCTGTCATAGAGCACAAGTTATTGAATTTAAGGCTTTTACATTTGCACTGCTTTCACTTTTTTAACAGTAGTCCAAAAATTGTATATGGTTTCTTTCATTGATATGGTTCCATCACATCGGCTACTACTTCCATCATAGGACGGATCTATTTAGTTACAATACCTTGCCACACACTTTCATCAATAGATTTGAGGAAAATCCTCATCCTGGCTTTCCAGTAAGAATAGTTATAGCCATCGAAGGGAGGTAACCTGGTAATGGATAAGCTTTCATAATTTGACACCTTATAGCTTTGGATCTAGTTCAAGGAGGTAAATCCAAAAATAAAAAATAAAAAGAACAACCCTCTCTGATACCACTTGAAATGGAGAGTTAGTGATGTCCTAAAGGGAGGATGAATAGGACAACGTTAAATAATCAAAATAAATGCTGAATATGTAAATATTACAAAAATCTCAATCGCTTGAGTATTGAAACCTTGATTCCAAACAATTCGTAGGACCATCTTCACCTAAAATATTAGGCAGGACAACCTTATTTCATGTCTTTAAAATTAATCTTTCAAACTAGCAAGAGAATATAAAAAGATTACAATATTCACCACAAGAATGAAATAATAAATAACATCCAATTACCAAAAAGAATAAAGCATTCACCAATGGCACAAGGAGTTATAGTGGTTCGGTGTTTAAAACAACCACACCTACTATGCTCCCAAAATCACTACTGTCACGCACCAAACCCGGAAACCGGGCTCACAGAATTCCTGATTGCCGAATCCGATACCGACAGCCTCTGTAGTACCCCATTCTCGGCTCCCAATACCCATATGCCGGATTCCGATCCTAGGATCCTACAAAGAGGATTTTTAGTATGATTTTTTTTTTCAAAATTGTTGATCTGTTTATGTTGTTACACATTTTGTACATGGTATCAAAGCATATAGAAGAAACGAACCTGTTTGATATATCACACATACTATGGTGCACCAACTCAGTATTAATGAGGGAAACAATAATAACTCCAACAGCTCTTGCATACATCCTGAAAAAGTGTAAGTCATCTATATGAGAAAACCACAGCTCGTGAGTCTACTGCATGCCAGGAGTAAAACATGGCTTATCAGGGCACTCCCATAAAGACATTCAAAACAACCATGGGCATGCTATCAATAGAGCATGTTATCATATGTGAGCAAGTTGTCAATTAAGCATGTCATATAACTACATAGGTTATTATGAACATGATATCAATCATAGGCATGTCACTCAACAAGCGACCACGAATCATTAAAACAGCCAATCATTATGAACAAGATAATCAAATTCCATTTTCTACTCTATGGCGTACGATGAAAAAGCAATGGCAGAGCTAGCATGTGGAGTCATAGTAAGCCAAATGTCATATGTTGAGGATGCAATGCAATATGTAATTCAAAAGAACTAACAAGCTAGAGTGTGTAGTTGGGATAATAGTACATGGTATTGCAAGCTGTGGGGTTCATCACAAGAGACTTCTATCCAAGCCAGTCCCATACCTAAATTTGGATAGCTAGACTCAATGTGGCAAACTCCTAATTTCAGGTTGGTCGCGTGCCCCAACCGAAATCCTGGCTATTGAGAAGATACACATAATGAATTGATTGCTCACTACCAGCCCGAGTGGATAGTGGATGGATGAATGAATAAGTCAAGTACTAAGTATGCAACTACTGCACAGCAGTCTGCTAGCACAGTAGCCCGTCAACCACTGGTAGCTCGCCCAAGCCCTTAGGCCCCATCCACAACAGTGTCCGCCCATGTGAGTAACAGTGACAGGATGTCATCATATCACTGCCGTACATCTCTTGGATCATCACCGGGGTCTAGTACAATGTTGTCAGCTATACCAAGGCTATGCATGCAAGACATGAATGTTATCTGCTGTATCAAGGCTATGCGATGTAAGGCATGAATACTATCTGTCATTCCAAGGCTATGCAATGCAAGGCATGAATGCCTATCGGTCACACCAAGGCCATACAATGTGATGCAAGGCCTACATAGCCAATGTCATATGCAAGATGCAGCTCAAGTATACCAATCCACATATCAATCAACCTCATCTCTGGAGCATCATATATTAGTATAGTTCTCTCTCGATAATCACTGGGGTCTAATAAACTATACACCACATTACCACCCTACACTGGATGCACAACCGTGCAAGCGAAAGAGACCTCACTACCCGCCTGACTAGTAGTCTGCCAATATCTACCCAGCACGTCGGTAGTGGACCTATTTATGAGCTGGTCAGACTCAGCCTAACAATTGCCCCTACCCTCAGGCGGGTAAGGCCACACCCCCTTCCAACTGACTACGACATAGTGGGAGACATAGCCTCCTGGTATTCAGCCCTCATGCGCTCATACATCCACTCGGTCCAGGCATTAGAGCATCCTCCATGGTACCATAAGGGTTTGGGGACTTTCACCCTAGGGCATCTTTCGCGCCCCCGTGCTGAACAAGAATTTTCAGTGTCAAATCCTGCCATCCACGCTATATCTACGGAGGCTACAGCCCTGATGTTCCTAGGGCATATAGTAATCATAATCACACAATGTCAGATGCATGAGTCCCATAAACATACAGTGCGCTCATGTGAGATAACTCCACCTATCAGGGAGTCCCATAAACAACCTGCCCAATGGCATATGCAACGGTCAACCACATCTCATATCAAGCATGCAGATAATGTGTATGGTCATGAATCATGGTGATGATGTACTCTCCTCATATCAAGGATGGGCCTAGACGGCCTACTGATATCAAGAATGTGCCTAATAATTATGAGGGCCCAATGATTTGGGTTAGCCCATTAAGAGGAGAAGAGAATGAGCCTAACAATGGGCCTTAAGGAGGGTTACAATGTGGACATTTAACCACCATTGCCCTTACAATATGGACATTTAACCATCATTGCTCCCAAGGCATGGCCCATTTTAATACCAATTAGGAAGACGAACGGGCATCATAAACATATTTACATACATCATGGTGGAATCACACATCACAATTGGGCCTCATATACATCATCTTGGGCCTCACACAAGGGCCTCACATACATCACATTGGGCCTTGCTCATGGGCCTTATATATATTACTTTGGGCCTCATACAAGGTGTAAGGCCCGTGTCCTAGACTGTACCGTTTTGTAGGCTTCCACAGCCCTCCCGGTCGAATTTCAGCAACCCACCACATGTAATAAGCATTTGCGTATGACCTTGAGTCGTATCCCAAATTTCAGAGTCGGCTCAACCCGAGACTTGTACCCTAACGACCGCGCCGTCACCGCGGTTTCGATGCCACGTCTCGTGCACCGAGGCGATACCCAGGCTAGGAGATGTGGGTCCGCGTTCAGTTCGAGGAAAATACCGTGTGTTGTAATCTCAAGAGAATCCATCACATCAAATGTCAAGTACACATCACATCACTCCCATCACTCACACCCATCCCCAAGTACAACTACACATCCCCAAAAGTCAACTTTCCATCACTTCACCCATCCCTCTCCCCATCACTCCATCACTCACATTACCTCTCTCTCTCATCTCTCTCTCATTTTTCTCCCAAGCTCCATGAGAGCAACCCACGTCCAAGCAAGCTCCATGAGAGAGCTTTGTGTGGCCCACTCCCTACCACTCAATCCAACCCTTCAAAGCCAATTTCAACCGTTAAAATCCACCCCTTAGAGCTCTAGATCGCATCGGTGGAAGGAGGAGTCCAAGAAGATCAAAGGTGGGTGTTCATAGCATTAATTTATTTATTTTGATGATTTGAGGGCCCACATTTGGTGGGACCCATCTTAATGTATGCATTATATAAGGGAGGGCCTAATAGTGGCGGGGTCCCTCCCCTTCACATTTTTCTCTCTCTCTTATATGGATGAGGGTGTGTGTGTGTGGCCCACCATGAAGTATGTATGTTATCCATGCCGTCCACCTTTGTGGGATCCACCCAATGGATGTGTTGGATCTATACCGTCCAGCCTATTACCAGGTTTGGACGGAAGGAAAATACAAATATCAGCTTGATCCTAACTTGTGGCCCACTGGACGTGGGGTCACCATGATGTACATCCACACCGTCCATGGGATCTGGACAGCGGGGCCTGCTGCACGTGTGGCAGTCCACACCGTCCAGTCCACTGGACGGTGATTACTGTCATGTGTGTGTGTGTGTGTGTGTGTATGATGATAAGGGTTATATATATAATATATATAATATAATATATAATATTATATGATACAAATAATGAGAGGATGGCCCACTACGTGGGACCCACCCTAGTGTATGTACAGTATATCTACACCGTCCATTCATTAAATCCAAACCGTCCAGCAGTCTGGGTGTGGACCCCATATCAACTCTGTCCATCCATTTACATGACCCATCGTGATATATGGGTCTTATCCATACCGTCCAACAATTTGGATGGGTGGGACCCACCGATGATGGATGCATTCCATCCAAACCGTCTATCCAGTTGACGAGCTCTATCTAAACGGTGGACCACGTACGTGGACCCCACCCTGATGTATGTGAATCATCCAAACCATCCATCCATTTGTTCAGCTCATCCTAGGGCTTGGGATAAAAAAAAAATTAAATAGATCTAGTTATCAAGTGGACCACACTTCCCAGTTATCAAGTGGACCACACTGCCAAAAACAGTGGAGATTGGACGTCTACCATTGAAACACTTTTGGGTCACAGAAGTTTTGGACCAGTATGATATTTGTTTCTTGGGTTGGTTCAGGTCCTTGTGACTTATGAATAGACTGGATGGAAAATACATGTTATGATGGCCCCTGTGAAATTTTGTACTTTGGAAATCACTGTCTCCACTACTATTTGTGAAGGCGTTCAACTGACCTTTTGATCACTATCATCACCGTTATTTATGTTATGGTCCAAATGATCTTTTGATATGATTCATTGTTTGGATAATGCTCTAAAATGATCTCCATAGATGGATGAATGGGGTAATTGTTGTGGCCCATTTGATACGGCCCATTGAATGTATTTAGGACCCATTTGATGAGGCCAGATGTGATGTATTTGGGGCCCATTTAGAAGGGCCCGATGTGATGTATACGAGGCCCTTATATAAGGCCCAATATGATGTATTTACGGCCCATTCATTAAGGCCCAATATGATATATTTTAGGCCCATGGGTTGAGGCCCATTGTGATATATTTGGGGCTCATGGGTCGAGGCCCATTGAGATTTATTTGGGGCCCATGGGTTGAGACCCATTGAGATATATTTAAGTCCCAGGTATGAGGCCCACTTGATTGTATTAGGACCATGTATAGGGCCCACATATTGTGTATTTGAAGCCCATGGGTTGTGGCCCATTGTGATGTATTCGAAACCCATGGGCAAGCCTGATGTGATGTGTTTATGGCTCATATGATAAGGCCCATTGAGATGTATTCCCAGCCCATATGTCGTGGCCCATTGTGACGTATTTTCAGCCCATGTGAGGTGGCCCATTATGGTGTATTTGAGGGCCATGTGCAGGGCCCACTTGCTATGTATTTTTTACCCGTATAACGAGGCCCGATGTAGTGTATATGTGGCTCTTGAGTGAGGCCCAATGCGATGAATGTGTGGATCGATGTAATGTGTGATTTCACTATAATGTATGTAATGATATTTATGTGGGCCACTCCTTGGGAGCAATGTTGGTTAAATGACGACATTGATGGGCAACGATGGTTTAATGTCCACATTCTGACCTTCCCTTAGGCCTTGTTCAGCCAATTCCGATTATCGAGGCCGATTGTCGAGGCCGATTCTGATTGTCGAGGCCGATTCCTATTGTTGAAGTCGATTCCGATTGTTAAGGCCAATTCTGTTTATCGAGGCCAATTCCGATTGTCGAGGCCGATTCCAATTATCGAGGCTGATTGTTGAGGCCGATTCTGATTTCAATTGTCGAGGTCGATTATCGAGGCCGATTCCGATTGTCGAGGCCGATTCTAATTTCGATTGTCGAGGTCAATTTCAATTGTCAAGGCTGATTCTGATTGTCGAGGTCAATTGTTGAGGCAGATTCTGATTCTGATTATCGAGGTCGATTCCAATTGTTGAGGTCGATTCTGATTGTCGAGGCCAATTGTTGAGGCCGATTCTGTTTTCGATTATCGAGGCTGATTCCTATTGTTGAGATCGATTATCGAGGCTGATTCCGATTGTCGTGGTCTATTGTTGAGGCCGATTCCAATTCTGATTATCGAGGCCGATTCTGATTGTCGAGGCCGATTGTTGAGGTCAATCCCGATTGTCAAGGCCGATTCTGATTGTTGAGGCTGATTATCAAGGTCGATTTCGATTGTCGAGGCCGATTCTGATTGTCGAGGCCCATTATTGACGCCGATTTCGATTTCGATCGTCGAGGCTGATTCTAATCGTCGAGGCCGATTCCGATTCCGATTCCGATTATCGAGGCCGCTTCCGATTGTCGAGGCCGATTATCGAGGCCTTCAGATTGTTGAGGTTGATTCCGATTCCGATTATCGAGGTCGATTCCGATTATCGAGGCTAATTTTGATTGCCTAGCCCGATTGTTGATGTGGGTTATTGATATCGATTATGAGTATGTGACAACATAGCATCATGATACATGCCCATACGCATCATTTACATGTTTATTATGAGATGTGATTGACCATTGCATATGCCATAGACAGATGGTTTATGAGACTCCCTGATATGTGGAGTTATCCCACATGAGTGCACGGTATGTACAGGATTGATGCATGATTGGACTACACGACTCATGCATCTTGCATTGTGTGATCGTGATTACTATACGCCCTAGCAACATCAGGGCTATGACCTCCACAGGCATGTTGTGGATGACCAGATAGGACACCGAAAATGTTTAAGTTCGACCATCCGGGCACTTTAAATGTTCGTGAGTGAAAGTCCCTAAACCTCCGAGGCCATGATACGCCCCAACGTCGAGACCGAGTGGATACATGAGCGCCCGAGTGCCAAATACCAAGAGGTCGTGTCTCCCACTGTGTTGTGGTTGGTTGGGAGGGAGTGTGGCCTTATCCGCCTGAGTGAGGGGGCTGTAAGCTAGGCCGAGTTTGACCAGCTCCAAAATGGGTCCACTATCAACGAGCCAGGTATGCATTGGTATACTACTGGCAGGCAGGTAGTGAGGTCTTTTCCACTAGCTGGGCTACGCGGCCGACTAGGGCGGTAGCCAGCTTAGAGTGTACTAAACCCCGGTGATGATCCCAGAAATGTACAGTACTGATATGTGGACTTATTGAGCTGGAGTTGCATACTTATTCATTCATTCATTCACTATCCACTTGGGTTGGTGGTGCGCAACTATTTGTTACGTGTACCTTCGCAATGGCCAAGATTTGGGTTGGGGTGCGCGACTAACCTGAGATCAGGAGTTTACCACATTGAGTTTGACTATCCAAATTTAGGTATGTGACTGCTTTGGATAGAAGTCCCGTGTGGTGGACCCCATAGCTTGCGATACTACGTACTATCATCCTGACTTCACACTCTAGCTTAGTCATTTCATTTGCATCGCATATTGCATTACATCTGCAGGCATATGGTATTTTGGGTTGCTATGTTTCTACACTTATATGGCCTAGACAAACTTAGCAAAATTTACAAATTGCATTATACCCTTGGCATCTGATATTTGGCTCTCTATGACTCCTCATTTACATAGCTGATCTGTATTGCGTACTCTGATATTGTATGATTTATAGACTTGCAGTATTTCCACTTACTCTGATATCGTATGATTCATGATCTTGCCAGTAATGCCGATATTGTATGATTAAGGCATTGTATTGAATACTTAACACTTATCTTGTGCACACACTTACACCACCCTCTAAGCTTTCTATAAGCTTATGCACGATAGATGCGTGCAGGTGGCATTAGGTTGCAGCATCGTCGAGCTTGGAGCATGCAGCTGATTTCTGGAGCTTTAATTTTGACATATGTATTTTCCTTTCAGCACTGTATTCAACTGTTTATATTAGTGGATATGTGATGATAATGTTGCCTTTGTGATTTGGGTAAACTTGTGGTTATGCTTATTACGAGTTAAATGTACATTGGAAAATCCTCCTTGTAGGATCCTAGGATCGGAATCTGGCGTATGGACGTTGGGAGCCGAGAATGGGGTACTATGGAGACTGTCGGCACTAGATTCGACGATTGAGAATTTTGTGAGCCTGGTTTCCGAGTTTGGAGCGTGACACAAGGGCCTCATATACATCACATTGGATATCAAGCATGGTGGTCAACTAACAATTTTTGTCATCATGCATATATATATATATATATATATATATATATATATATATAATCATCATCATCATCATTACCATGAGGATCATTTTCACTTCATGATTAACATAAACAATGTTATAAGTGTTATAAATAATTACTCATATATCATCAATGCATATATATATATATATATATATATATATATATATATATATATATATATATATATATCACCATCCATTAAATCATATCTATCATTTTAACCAACAACTCACAATTATCATTATCATGTTACCATACATGTATCGTCATCTCACCCATCACCAGGTGTGTCTTACCTAGTGTGAGTCCCACTTGGTGAACCAATAGGCCAACCCAATGGCATAAATGTCCAACCACAACGCTTTCAATAGTGTGGATCTAATTCCATGACTAAGTGGGCTCCACACATTCCACCAACTAGAAACAATGCACAATCTCACACACAACAGATAACATGCTAACATCTTTCTTGTCATATATTATATTGGGCCTGCTAGCCACATACATACAAACCAAGAAAAAAACCCACAATTATCCAGTTTATGCATTATAAAATAGGCCTCTCTAATCGTGGTCTACTTGACTAGAGGTATAATACAAGACATGCTACCCAGTAGGCAATGGGCCTGCCCAACGTGTCAGACCCTTAATTTGGTATCCGTTCTAATTCGTTAGGTCCCGCGGTCCTTCCAGTCGAATTCCGGCGACCCGTGACCTGTAAGTTACATTTGCGATGATCCTTAAGTTTCATCCTGTAAACTCGACCTGATTCGACCCGAAACCTATGCCAATGCAGCAGCATTGTCGCCGCGGTTCCAACGCCGCGTCTCATGCGTCAATTCAAGTTGTAGATCAAAAGATGTAGGTCGTGCATCATTTGGACAGTTAATCATGATTGTGAGACCGTCCTAGCATGTGCCCCCCCCCCCCCCCCCCATGATGACATCATCTACTCCATCATGACCTAGCTAACCTAGCTAGCCTATCCTAGCCCTTGGCCTACCTAGCAATTATAGGCTTCTCTTCTCAAAACTAATCATGACTCCCTCTCTCCCATGAGTAATGATAGTTTTGCTTCTCAAAAACCCATCATGAGCTTGCTACATCTCCCTATACGCCTCTTTTCTCCCTCATTCTTCGCTCCCCCTCTTTGCTAGGGAGCCTTGGATGTCCCACCATTTTCAAAAATTCCAGCCCTCTTTTTTCCAAAATCCCCCTCAAACTAACCCTTGAAACCTCATCTCAACCGTTGATCCATAATCCTTGGAGCTATAGGAGCATGGTAGGAGAAAGCTAGAAGCTCTTTGAGGTGGGTGATCCTCTAGAGTAGAATTTTTATTCTTTTCTTTTTAGATCTTTATCTTCCCTTTTGGGAGCTTGTGGGGCCCATTAATCAATGGTAGAGGTCCCCCATGACTCCATGGGTGTGGCCAATGGCCCACCTTATGCATGCATGATCCATTAATGGGGCCATTCTCTATGGGGCCCATCATGGTAATTTTCTTGATTTATGGCATGATTTGGGTCATCTACCCTAGATCTATGGTGGGGGTGGTATCCCCACCTTAGATTTTGATTTCTAGGCCCACGCATGTGTAGATCCAAGATGTATCTTGATATAATGTATGATGTTTGGTTGTGATGGTGGAGAGGGACTCAATAGTGGCGGAGTCCCCTCTCCTATGGCCGAGATCTTTTCTCCCTTCCTCTATTAGTATTTTTGATGTGTGTGGTCCACCTAGTGAGCCAAGGATGTCCAGACTGTCCAGCAAGGCGGGACGCCCCTTGCTATCCATTTTCTGGACATTGGGTGTCCCACTTCCTGCCCATTTGATGCATGCAAGGTGATTTGATATGGGATCTTGGTCTGGGGGTTTGTGGGGCCCACTAAGGTAGGCCATACCATTATTTATGTAGGGTATTTCCCCTTGTCCAGCCAGTTATGGACAGGGATGTTCAGCCATATGTTGATGTCCAGAAATTTCTAGACTGTTTTCTGGACTAGTGTTGTTGATCTTTGGCTTGGGTTTTGGCCTTGCATGTAGGCTTATTTTATCCCTATTGAAGGTTGATTCTTGGAGGTGTGAACAGCACCTTGATGTATGTCGAATCACATCTCCAAACATCCTTAAATGGACAGCCAAAGGAGTAGGCCCAAAAGGTGGGACGGTCCAAATTTTTGGACCGTCCAGTCCTATGTATAAAGGGGAAACACAAGTATCAGTCTGATTTTTGGGGATGATGGGCCATTTTTATGGACCCCACTTTGCTGTACTTTAATGGGAACATGCTCACCACCCCTTTCTTTTTCCCTCTTTTGGGCAGGCATGGGCCCACTCTATTGGATGTACCATGCAAGGACAACAATAAATTTCCAGCAGTATATTTTATTGTACAACCTTGCTGTCCGGAATTTGGTTTCATGTTTATATGAGTTTGTAGCCTCCCTCTTTACCCATCTTTTGGTCCACCTTGTTGGGACCCTCCTCAAGTGCATGTGGGTCATCTAGACAACTCATTTTTGGACTTATTGGAGCTGGGACAATAGTCCCTGTTGGAAGTTCCAGCTAGGCTGGCATCCAGCAAAAGGGCTGGCCATCCTCCCTTGTATGGCCCACCTTGATGATGTGTTTCATCTATGTCGTTCCTCCCTAGGTGTGGCCCACTGGGACATGGTGCCCACTTGATTTATGTGTTGTATCTTCACCCTCCCATCTAGTGGGGCCCACTGTGATAACTAAGGATCTTTATAAAAATTATATTCTCCCAAATTTACCATCTGTTGGACTTCAGTAGGCTCAGGAACTTGGGTGGGCTGAATATCCAGCAAGGCCTTAAAAAAATAAAAAATTCCTGCATGTAGCTGAAAGTTGTGAGGTTGTGAGGCCCACCCGATGGAGAGTATACATACATCATGCCTTCATTTCTGAGATTTTGGGCTTAATTAGTGCCTTGTGAGGCCCACTTCTAGTTGATTGATGACGACTAAATATAGTCCAGATTTTTTTGGGATGTTCAACAGACCCAGGTGGGCTGGAATGTCTAGCCTTGGCCCAGTTCTTGTGAATGGGTTGTTTTCATCTTATGCTGAACCTTATGGGTAGAAATGTGTATGTGGTTGAGCCCTTGATGCCCATCTATTTTTAGCCAGTTTTGGGCTGATATTGTAAGGCCCATTTTGACCCAATTTGGATATGCATTACCTATGTATTTGGGCATATGGGTTGCCCATTAGGTTTATCATAATGCATGAATTCGGTGGCCATTGTACTTGGGCCATAATTTGTCCCTTTTAGGCACATGTTAATGTATGTAGGCTTTAGGTCATTTTCTTGAGGCCCATCATGTGATGTAAGATGTATGTATTGCTACCCATTTAATTTTTATGGTTGTATTTGGGCCATAGGCCTTGTCTTGGCTAGACTCATTGATGGGTTGCCTTCTTGGAGACAATGGTGGTTGAATTCCCCATTGTGTACCCCTCTAGGCCCCTTTGTTAGGCCCATTCTCATCTATTGGTGGTTGAATGTCCACCTTAGACCTTGATTGGGTCCATTCTCATCTATTGGGCCCGTAGTATTGCTTACCTAGATTTTGTGGGCTACCCCAAATAGTTGGGCCCCCACTATTGATTATATTTCTTCCATACCATGTAAAATCATCTAAGTACCTAGGCCCAACCTTGCTAAGAGGAGAGTACAACATCATCGCATGTCATACTTAGTTATTTTCATGATTCATTTCCATGTGCATGATATGTGTGCTTGAGGAGTGATTGGTCATGGTATATGCCATTGGGTAGGTAGTTATGGGACTCCTTGAGTAATGGAGTTGCCCCACATAAGAGCGATGTATGCACAAGACTGATGAATGGTTGATTGGTATACTTCATGTATCTCACATTTGCATGGCATGGATTATTATTCACCCTAGCATCATCAGGGCAGTAGCTCTACAGGCACATTGTGGATGACCAGATTTGGACACCAGAAATGCTTGGTTCTAACACTGTGGGCACATAGGATGTCCTTGGGTGAAAGTCCCATAACTTTTTTGATACCAGGAGATGCTCCAATGTGTAGACCGAGTGGAAAACATGAGTGTCGGTGCCATTACCATTAGGCCACGTCTCTCACTGTATCGTGGTCGGTTGGAAGGGGGTGTGGCCTTATCTACCCTAGTGAGGGGGCTATAAGCTACGTTGAGTTTGACCAGCTCACAAATGGTTCCGCTACCGGCGAGCCTTGTAGGTGTTGGTTGACTACAGGCAGGTAGTGAGGTCTCTTATGCTCGCTGGGCTGCACTGTAACGCCTCGAGTTTTCAAGACCAGAGTATATGACTCGTTTCCTAAAAACCCGAGTGTTAACGTTGAAGGATGGTCAAATTCAAAATATAATATTTCCTTTTATCAGAGTTAACAGATGAGCGTAGGATGGACAAATCAACGTAAGAAAATTTTCATTTACATTTGAAATATACAAAAGCTGCACATAATGACTTATACAAACCAATGTCTCCATTCTTACAAACATAAAATGAAATAACATTACATGTGAAACAAGGTAAATTGCAACAATCTTGAACTGTAAAATCCCAACCAACCCTTAGCAAATAGAATCATGCACCCTTGTCAATTATAGCCTGCTCCTCACTAACATGAAGGTGAATATCATCTAAGCTACCTGTACTACCTGTATGGTTATATATTTGATGGATGAGTGGCCAACTCAGTGTGAATTCCCCTCAAGATTATACACCGGCACATTAGATAAGAAATAGTATAAAACATCTAGACAACCAAAACAAAGTAAATGCAGTCTTATTACATGCATGGATGCATGAATGCAATCATCGACCCGGGTAAAACATCAGGACGGTTGGTGCCCCGGGTAAAACATCTAGACGAGCATTGGGGTCGTCACTCAAGGATGTGACTGGTCATCAGCGCAACACTCAGTGTACTCGCATGGGTATGAAGATCCAAGTCATCATCATAAATCGAATGATTGGTCATTAGCGCAACACTCAGCGTAATCGCATGGGCATAATGATCCAAGTCATCATAAATATGCCATGTATGCATGATTAGCCAAGTCATTATTAGTCTATTTACAACCAGCAGATTTAGTAAGCTCAAAGGTCACTATGAGGAGCTCAGAGCCTAGCGTAGGCCAACAGCTTGAGCATAGTGTCCCATGACCACCATCCCCGGTCCATGAGGCTACCATCTTAGAATGTTTAATGAAAACCCATCGACTAGTAGCCAATCATTTTATAGTATATGAGCTTACCATCACATGGTTGCATGGTATAAAACTTCAAACCCATATAGGGAAAATACGAGAACAAAGCCACATAAGGCGATATCAAACAAGCCACATAGGGCGATATTAAACAAGGCCGCATAGGGCGAGTATCAAAACCATACGATAAAAGAACATCCTTGAAAACCATTGGACACAACAACCCTATATGGTATGCCCACATCAATGGTCAATTCGAACCACCATTCAATCACTAAGCCGAAGGTCCATTACAGTCACAACCAGTCGGGTTACATCCCAAGTATGGGTGTACACATATAGGTGGGGATTTCCTGTTGATTATAAGTTAAAGTGTATATTGCTTATGGAACATCCCAAGTTTAAGTTCCATAAGCAATCTACAAATAATTCATGAACAAATATACAGGATGAACATTAAGCAACTAATATAGCAACTAAATTTCCACCAGCTAACACATATGATTATAAGAGAGAGATATCAATTATAATTTCAAATAAAAATTATAACTAAAGCTAATGGAAAGATGGAAAGCTCAAGGGGAAGAATCATCACCTGATGTATATGATTACCTACTAGTGTTGTTAGGAGGTACGTGCGCCCTTTGAGTTGGGTCCTATCACGAATTATGAAACAGTATCGTCAGATCAAGTTCTATGTACTATTTGTGGTTAAGATTATAACCTAGGGTTTGGATTACTTTTTTTTAGGGTTTTAATGTGAGATTAAGGTTCTCATCCTAAGGTTCAGTCTTAAGTTTAGAATCTAGGATTTTGAATCCTAAATTATTATTAGTATTATTGTTGTACAATGGGCCAAATAATATTCGTAATAGGAGTATTAATCCATCAATACTTTCAATGATGATTCACGGGTTTATATTTAAATATATATGCCACAACAATATCTACTATTCTCAATATGACTAATAATCTATTAAACAATAGAAGTAATAAAAATAGAATATTTTCTAATAGTAAAATGATGATGACTAACGATAATAATCATATTACAAGAATTACACTAACCCCGTAAGGAAAATGATAATGTTTCTTAATGATAATAATCGTAACTGTAAATAATGAATCTAGTCTCGATAATAGATACTATGAGCTATCATTAAATAAATTACCATCATTTGATAATCACAATTTTGTTTACAATAGCTAGGTTACATAGTGGACCCTGATCCTACTATAAATTTTAAAATTGCATCATTAGATCCCACTTAACTTACTATTTACGTTTTAAGTATCAGCCTATGGTTTAGATCACTTAGGTCTAGGACTTCACCCTAGAGTGTAGGTTTAGGTTTTGATTTTTGGATTTAATTTCTATGTGATGTAATAACGGTATTGATGATATTACTAACTTAAAATAATAAATTAATAATGGCTAAATAACAACAACACTAATTATTACATTATAATATTAATTAAAATTTCTAGTTAATAATATTAAAATAACTCAAATCACTATGACAGATAGGAATAAAACCAAAGAAATTAATGTTGAGAGAGGTGAAAAATCTTACCAGTGTTGGCTCGGTTCAACAGCCCACCCCCTTCTTTCTCTCTCTTTCTTCTTTTCCTTTTCTTCTTCTTTTCTTCTATGACTGACAAAGCCATCAGCCCCACAACAACCGCTCTGGTTGTGAGTCGTCAGCTGAGTCAACTCAGTGGTGAGTTGTATGCTTTGGGCCCAACTCGTATTGCAACCAGATCGTCTCCCACTCTCTCTTCCCTCCTCATTCCTTTCTTTTCTACTCTCTTTCTTCCCATCTGTTGGAACTCCAGCAACACCCAAACCAGGCCCAAACCGCACCCATTGCTGGCCTATCTCAGACTCAGTGAGTCAAGTTCAACTGGGCTAGTAACACTCGGACTGGCAGTGAGTCGACCCAAACTCGGCTCGATTCGAGTGGTTACCACACCGTGCAACCTCTCTCTCTCTCTCCATCTTTCTCCTCTTCTTCTTCTTTCTCTCTTACCTGCTGGAAACACCAAGCAACGACTAACCATCCTGACCTGACTTAGGCTCGGCCCGAGTGTAACGGTTTCACAACGCACTCCCTCATTCTCTTCCCTCTCTATGCTTTTCATTCAATTTCTTTTTCCTTCCTTCTCTTCCAACGCCATCACCAGGTGGTGAGAGTCGGAAAATGGCATCCCGAACTGAGTCTGACATAGTTGAACGGCGGAGAAGATGGCTGTCATTAATGGCGGATCTCAAACGGAGGCTCCCTCCTCCAATCCGACAGCATGGGATGGTTCATATGGACTGTAGGAAGCTTATGGATAGGTTTTTTAAAAGCTCTAGGATCATTTGGGTGGTGGGTTCAAATGGAGAAGGGAAATGGTTGGTTGACGAGCTGCGGCAAGGGCGTGGGAGAGATACCCATTGCAACTCCATATTCTCGACTTAAATCGAGCCTAAGCTCTCTCTGGGTCATTGGATGAGGACTGGATGGCTCAGATTGAATACTGTCATTTGGTTTTCTCAAAACCGTGGGAAGGAATGAAAACCGGTCGTGGTTTCATTTGGAAAGCCCTAAGCGAATGGGACGGCCGAGATCTCTCTAGGATGGAGGGTTGAGATGGCGTAGGAGCAGCTCACGCAGATCGCTAAGCTAGCTGGGAGAGCAGTTTCCTCTTTTGGAAATGGTGTGTTTGCAGGACCAAATTGCAGCTAGGATCGTGTGTCTGCACGTGCATGAAAATTAGTTTTGACAGTTGGGTTTTGGTCAGGGCTGAAGGACGTACGTGATGGACGGCTTGGAATATTAAGATGGGTTCCGCTGGTGGGCCACCATCGAAGTAACGAACGAACGTACGTTCGCTGGATGAAAAAAAAATGGAAAGGGAGTTCTTTCCTTTCACGGGAGAACATGGGTCAGACCCGTTTGACCGATCTGGGTCATCTAGTGCACCGCAGGTGCTTTAGAACCAGTGTACACTCACACTAATGTGGGGCCCGTGGTTATGTTTGTGGGAAATCCACCCCGCCCACGATGTTCCATGGCTCAACTAGGCCATCTTGACCGAAGACGTAACAGATCCAATGCTCAGGTGGGTTGTACCAACCAAACCAAGATCTTTAGGTGTCGGTTACGTTGATCTGACGATCGGATCACCATGAAATCAAACGTCAACAGTTGAAAGGTCCTAATGGGTCATTCGTAAGGCTTCCATCATATATAATTGGCCAATTAATATAAAATCTATTACTATTGTACATTACTTATAGTTACATTGATTAAAACAATTTACACCCATATAAATACAATTTGAATATTAACATACTACTACATATATGTATTGGTCACACATTTACTAGTGTATAATTCATAATATACATTATCATACTATACATATATATGAATTGGAAATTGTACAACACCATACTTAAAATTTTCATTGTTAAATAATATACAACTTTATTAAGATATCTAATAATTTTGTACACGTATTTATGAAAGATATTTTATACACACTACTATTTATAATTCATTATATGTCGTAAAATTATTACTCATTATGTTTATTCATTATAATATTATTTTCATAATATTTATATACATTAAGTACATATGTATCACTCTGTTACAATACATTTTCATACATTATTAAATTGATAAATAAATTACCAAAATACACCCATAATTCTTTTGATCTGTGTTTGTGTAAAATTTTTACTATATATAATATATATATATATATATATATATATATATATATATATATCTATATATATATATATTAAATAAATGTCACTGGATGGTTCGATTCTTTGATTGTGATGACCAAGGGGCAGATCTTTAAGTTGGACGTTGTGTATCCAACGGATGGTGGTTCTGATGTTCTAAGGCCTACGATTGACCACATATGGCTCAATCTTTCTAATAAAGTAGGGCTAGATTTCTGTCGCCATTTGGATCCTAGCAACTTAGTGGGTTCCTAAAGATCAATGTCACTTTTGGGATGAGATGATTGTTTGTTCTTGAGGACCAATGGTTAGATGACTCGATGAATGAAGATCGTCCTAATCGGTCCAGATAGATAGATTGGGGACCACTGGATGCCGATGTGTAAGGTGAGTCACGCGTGACTCTACGCATGTGTGATTAATTTGGATTATCAAGGTAAGACCTCAGTACGCAAAAGTATGGGGTGTTACAATCTACCCACCTTAACAGAAATCTCGTCCTGAGATTTGTTATGTGTATCCCTAAGTGTTAACATTATAAGCAGTAAATTTCATTTTAATAGTGCACTCTATTTCTCGCTTGTGCAATCACGTCTTGCACTGTTAACAAGCTATATTTAAATGTGCCACATCCCTAAGCATCTAGTCTAGCATATCAATTCCTACTAAACATTTGGAACCATTCTAGCATTAACCAATACTAAGATTTATTTAAACGTTTATATACATCAAATGTCCTATCTTATCTACTAAGAGTTAGGCGACCATTAATGATAATATTTTACCTTTCTCTTTATTTTCTTTCACTTCTAATGATAGTCCCTTGCTGTCCAAAGTGCACTACCAATTTCTATTTTTCAGCATTCAAGGTAACACGAATAGATGGTCAAAGTAGGTTTGAGCCCGATACATCAATCCTTTACCTACTAAAACAGAGGATTTTCTGTATCAATCCCTAATCCTGGTAAATCTCGATCTTCTGCCTGATCAGGGCATTGAGATCATTAGAATCTGCTAGGATATGGGGTTCGGATCAAACCGCGTACACGTCGTATACACATGATTGCATCAGTCAATGACCCCGATTATTCCAAACTCACGGAAAATATTATGAAATCTTCTATCCTAAAAATGAGAGCACCCAAAATCTACGTGAACAAACACGAATGACCATCACGCTTCCCGCGTGCACTTTGATCACCTTAATGTACTACTTAAAAAAAAATGTTTGGATCAAAGTTCCTACATGGAAACTTAAGTTTTGACATTGCTAAATTTTATCCAGGTTCTTAAACCTAACCCTCATAGGCTCAACCTAGAGTTTAAAACTTGCCCAAAATCCTATAAACTTCCCTCTAATTAATTTCATGTGCTAAAATTTGTAGGGAATATTAATTCTAAGTAAAGGGATGCATTAAGGAATTCAAACTACATTTCCCGTTGCGATTCTTACGCTTAGAGGGCACCTGTGTCCAATCGAGTATTCAATCTGGTGATCATGGAAATTCCTACAATGCGTAAGTTCTTTTCATTCACTAAGTGTTGTGACCATGTTATCTTTGACTAAGGGAAATTACATAAGGGGTTTGGATCCTAAATTTCTAAAATGTCCTTTGGGTATTTGTTCTTCCATGATACATGAGTTTAGTTTCTAAGTTCAAATGACTAGACCTAAAATCTTTTAGGGGGAACCTACACTCATTTCTAAGTCTTATAGTTATCAAAACAATCTTTCAGGGAGCCCAACATTTTGAAGTATCTATATTCTGATAAATATATTTTATTTTTTTTGCAGGGAACTTTTCATAAGTTCAATGACTAAATGTTCTAAGGGTCTTAAGTTCATGTCTAAGTTCTTCAGTCATTCAAACAACTTTTCTAGGGGCCTAAAATCTTGAATCACTATGTTCTCAATTCCTCCTAATTTCAAATGGCTAACTTAATAGTTTCTAAGGATCTCTACATCCTCAATGATCCTCCTAAGCCTAAGGGAATTTCACTTAAGTCCAGATTTCTAGTTTCAAATGTCCTAACTGAGACATTTAAGGCTTGTATAAGATCATTTCCCAAGGCTAAGTTTGTCTAAACTATCCTCTGATACCAACTGTAATGCCCCGAGTTTTCAGGACCCGATTATACGACTCGTTTCCCAAAAACCCGAGTGTTAACCTTAAAGGATGGTCAAATTTAATATATAATATTTTCCTTTTATCAGAGTTAACAGATGAATGTAGGATGGATAAATCAACATAAGAAAATTTTCATTTACATTTGAAATATACAAAAGCTGCCCATAATGACTTATACAAACCAATGTCTCCATTCTTACAAACACAAAATGAAATAACATTACATGTCAAATAAGGTAAATTGCAACAATCTTGAACTGTGAAATCTCGTAGCAACCCTTATGTAACGACCCGTAAATTTCCGTACGTTGGCTCGAGTACCATCTCGACCAGAAATCAATTAGGATTAAATCCTTTAGAAATTTAACAAAGTTAACTAAGTGCAAAACTCGAGTAGCCATGGAATCCGTTGGAATCGCTTTAAATACGATCTGCAAGACCTAAAACTTGCAAAAACATTGACTCTAGATTACCCTAAAGTTTAGGATCAAACTCATTACCCGGCTACTCTCGGGAATGACTTGAAACTTCGTATTAGGTCTAGACCGCACATCGGAAGTCCGATTAATACGAAGTTAAGGATCTAGGACCGCCTCACTGGGCTTGACAACCACCTCGGAAATTAGGTCCAGTCGATGTCCCACGGCCATTCGCTTGAGTCCGGAGCGAGGGAGTGTGAAAATCACTCTTTCTTTTACAAAATAAATATCTGGAATAGTGATCTGGCACCATTCGCTTGCGGATCAGTATTAAGCAACCAGACCGTCAGAATCAGACCAGATTACACCCTCGGATCAGGAAAAATTTCAGGAACATTTACATGTACTTGGAATTTCGGATCGTGGCCCACCGACCATTGAACTGAAAATGGTCGGCCACGTGCGATCTAGGAATCCGATCAAGTCGAAAGCGTAATCCCACGTAGATCCATGTGTTGAGAGCTTAAGTCTGACGTTTGGCTCAAGGAGGGCCACCAGAAACCCTCTTTTGAGCTGGAAAAGTGCCGAAATACCTATAATAGTCGTACCCTTGAACAGGAGTCTATTTCGGAGAGGGTTTTGGCTATAAAAGGGCCTTAGAACAGCCCCTCTCACAGCCATACGAATTTGGGATAAAACCCTAGAGAGATAGAGAGAAAAGGGAGAGAAAGCTTTGGATTTGTGAGAGCACCTTCCTCCTACTGCTTTCAATCATCACACGGGCTACACCGCCTCTTTCCAGGCGCTTTCCCAGCGGTATCAACTCCGTTTTAAGGTGAGAAACCCTAACCCTAGGTCTGATTTGAAGTGTATAGGCTGTAGGTTGTGAAATAGCTAACCGATTTCACTCTTTAGGCTAGAAAACTCCCGAATACAGAAGCTCATCCAACCTTGCTGATTCGTTGAGATTCCAAGGGGCAAGGTGAGGACTTTAGGTGTATAGGTTACGTTTTTCAATGCTTTCAATGTCAGATAATGATAGATTCATGATCTGCATGCAAATGCACATGTACAAAGTGCTTTCCGTTTTCTGTTTCAATTAACGTTGTAGAATATGGAATTTCACATACTCTAGGTATACGTAGAAATACCGTATACGTATTTTTTTTTGGAAAAGTGTTTGACATGTTTACTTAATGTATGATTATACAACATATGGATAAAATACTTGTTTGGCGAAAGGAATCGCCGTAATACATGTTTGCTTGTAAACACCATGTATGTTGAAATTGTGTATTCTAGAAATACCGTATATGTGTAAATTTTGAAAATGCAATTGTCATGATTAATGGCTGTATGATTATGATATACATGGATAAAATACTCGCTAGGCGAAGGAATAGCCCTAATACATATTTTGCTAACATACGTCATGTATGTTGTAAAGGTGTACTCTAAGTGTTTGTGTAAATGCTTGTGAGTGCAAATGCTTAGATGTTGGCACCATAGGTCGGTGCTGAGATGGAATTCTCGACTAACTTAGAGACACGTAGGATTCCCTCCATGTGGTTGTTTAATTCAACCACTCACATATGATGTATATGTGTTTGTATACCTATCTGTATAGTGCTCTATTACATGCTTTACAACATGCTTTATATCATGCTTTATAACATGCTTTATGATATGCCTCCTAGCATGTTTGTATTACTTTGTTTATCATGCTTAACTCCACATGCTATTGATGAGAACTGTATGAGTTTGGGACTATGTTTATAGTCCAGACATTCAGTACCAGACTTGAGATTGTGGCTGAGATTCATGTCGCCACAAGGGATGTGTTTGACGAACCCGAGTCGTACTTCGGTTGGCGATAGTGGTTGGCCACACGGAGTGCTTTTGCGCTTCATATAGCCCAACTTGTTGTGCGCTCGAGCTAGTCAGGCTCGTCAAGTAACCCGATTGTCGAATGTGTGTTCACCATGTTTGGTCATTACTGTTTGAACCTAGGGTACCAAACTTACCAGTGGCAATCCCGTTAACTATGGTACCTCGATCCGTTAAGACTCATGAGCCGAACATGGTGGTATGGGACACCGTGGCCGAGTTGTCGGCCTATGCTGGGGCCAAGTGCCTCCCCATAGTGACCATTGAGCAACCCAAACTCGTGAGCCGAATACGGTGGTATGGGACACTGTATTCGAGCTGTCGATACTTACGGCGAGAGCTGAGTACGGTGAGACCTGTACTCGTGCTGACGGGCGACGAGTCCTCTGTAGTATCTTCGAGTATACTCCAAGGTCTGTGATTGGCGACGAGTCTTTCACAACAACTAGAGTATGAGTTGAGCCGAGTACGGTGAGACCTGTACTCGAGCTGACGGCTAGTGATTGAGCCGAGTACGGTGAGACCTGTACTCGAGCTGACGGACAACAATTGAGCCGCATACGGTGAGATCTGTATCCGTGCTGATGGGTGACGAGCCCTTGTGATGCCTTCGCTATGCCTCTCAAACCATAATATCGTATGAGATTAACTAGGATTGACGACTCTAGAATGGATCATGTTTGGGAATGATACAAGGGAGGTACCTTAGTTTCCCAATACTGCTGTTTGAAACGGACTAATAACAACTCGAAAATTATGCGCATCATTGCACCGCATGTGCCTAGTAGATGTGGGGCACTGAGGGAGTTATGCATTCGCGAACGTAAGATGATGTCGCATGAGGGTGGTTTGGCAAGGGCATACATCATCATGTCATTTCGTTCTTGCATTTAACAAGAGTAGTTAAACTTGTTTGATTTGTACTGCTTTATCATTACTGCTTGATTGTATTGATAACATGTTAACCTATGCTTTATTGTTCCACTGAGTTAGCTACTCACTCCCATGTTACGGGACGGTGTTTGCAACACCAACCAGACTCTGTCGCAGGTATAGACGGCGCGTCGGTTCAGGAGCCGGAGCCCAATTTCGACGAGGACCAGGATGAGTTCTCATTTATGCAGTACTCTGATGGCTTTGCTTAGGCCGACTGCATCGCAGGGATTTCAGGACTCATTTTGTAGATTGTATTTTGATTTTTGACTCAAAAACATTACATGTATATGGGTACTCAGTGTTCATACTCAGGTGTTCATGGAAATTTTGTTTCTTTACACACTTTAAATATACATTTTCAGTCTTCCGCTTGCCTTTATACAATTGAACTAGAGTATGAATTACTGTTTTGGTATAATCTCATTCATGTTTATTGTTCTAACTCAAACAACATTTAACCATCATTATGTATGTTGCATAAGTGATGCGTTGGAACTCAGGAGTTGAGTTCATACTCGACCCCCGAATTTCAGGGCGTTACACCTTAGCAATAGAATCATGCACCCTTGTCAACTATAGCCTACTCCTCACCAACATGAAAGTGAATATCATCTAAGCCACTGTACTACCTATACGGTTATATATTTGATGGATGAGTGACCAACTCAGTGTGAATTTTCCTCAAGATTACACATCGATGCATTAGGTAAGAAATAGTATAAAACATCCAGACAACCAAAACAGATTAAATGCAGTCTTATTAGATGCATGGATGCATGAATGCAATCATCGACCCGGGTAAAACATTCGGACGGTCGATGCCCCGGGTAAAACATCCGGATGGGCATTGGGGTCGTCACCCAAAGATGTGACTGGTCATCAACGCAACACTCAGCGTAATCGCATGGGCATGGAGATTTAAGTCACTATCATAAATCGAATGACTGGTCATTAACGCAACACTCAGTGTAATCGCATGGTCATAATGATCCAAGTCATCGTAAATATGTCATGTATGCATGATTAGCCAAGTCATTATTAGTCCATTTACAACCAACAGATTTAATAAGCTCAAAGGTCACTACGGGGAGCTCAGAGCCCAGCGTAGGCCGACAGCTTGAGCATAATGTCTCATGACCACCATCCCTGTCCCATGAGGTTACCATCTTAGGATGTTTAATGGAAACCCATCGACTAATGGTCAATCATATTACAATATATGGGGCTTATCATCACATGGCTGCAAGGTATAAAACGTCGGACCCACATAGGGCGATGTCAAATAAGCCACATAGGGCGATATCAAATAAGCCACATAGGGCGATATTAAATAAGGCTGCATAGGGCGAGTATTAAAACCATACGATAAAATATCATCCTTAAAAACCATTGGACACAACAACCCTGGATTGTATGCCCACATCAATGGTCAATTCAAACCACCATTCAATAACCACTAAGCTGAAGGTCCATTACAATCACAACCAGTCAGGTTACATCCCAAGTATAGGTGTACATATATAGGTGGAGGTTTCTCACTGATGTACCAGTTTAAGTTCCATAAGCAATCCACAAATAATTCATGAACAAATATACAGGATGACCATTAAGCAAGCAATATAGTAACTCAATTTCCACCAGCTAACAAATGTGATTATAAGAAAGAGATATCAATTATAAATTTAAATAAAAACTATAAGTTAAGCTAATGGAAATATGGAAAGCTCAAGGGGAAGAATCATCACCTGATGTATACGATTAATTACTAGTGTTGTTAGGAGGTATGTGCGCCCTTTGAGTTGGGTCCTACCACGAATTACGAAACTTTATGGTTAGATCAAGTTCTATGCACTATTTGGGGTCAAGATTATAACTTAGGGTTTGGATTACTTATTTTTAGGGTTTTGATGTGAGGTTAGGGTTCTCATCTTAGGGTTCAGTCTTAAGTTTAGATTCTAGGATTTTGAATCCTAAATTATTATTAGTATTATTGTTGTACAATAGGCCAAATAATATTCGTAATAGGAGTATTAATCCATCAATATTTTCAATGATGATTCACGGGTTTATATTTAAATATATATGCCACAACAATATCTACTATTCTCAATATGACTAATAATCTATTAAACAATAAAAGTAATAAAAATAGAATATTTTCTAATAGTAAAATGATGATGACTAATGATAATAATCATATTACAAGAATTACACTAACCCCATAAGGAAAATGATAATGTTTCCTAATGATAATAATCGTAATTGTAAATAATGAATCTAGTCTTGATAATAGATACTATGAGCTATCATTAAATAAATTACCATCATTTGATAATACAATTTTGTTTACAATAGCTAGGTTACATAGTGGACCCTGATCCTACTATAAATTTAAAAATTGCAACATTAGATCTCACTTAACTTACTATTTACGTTTTAAGTATCGGCCTATGGTTTAGAGCACTTAGGTCTAGGACTTCACCCTAGAGTGCAGGTTTAGGTTTTGATTTTTGGATTTAAATCTATGTGATGTAATAATATTGATGATATTACTAACTTAAAATAATAAATTAATAATGGCTAAATAACAACAACACTAATTATTACATTATAATATTAATTAAAATTTCTAGTTAATAATATTAAAATAACTCTAATCACTATGACAGATAGGAATAAAACAAAGAAATTAATGTTGAGAGAGGTGAAAAATCTTACCAGTGTTGACTCGGTTTCAACAGCCTAACCCCTTCTTTCTTTCTCTTTCTTCTTTTCCTTTTCTTCTCTTCTTTCTATAACTGACAAAGCCATCAGCCCCACAACAACCGCTCTGGTTATGAGTCGTCAGCTGAGTCAACTCAGTGATGAGTTGTATGTTTTGGGCCCAACTCGAGTTTACGCCCAACTCGTATTGCAACCAGATCGTCTCCCACTCTCTCTTCCTTTCTCATTCCTTTCTTTTCTACTCTCTTTCTTCTCATCTGTTGGAACTCCAACAACACCCGAACTAGGCCCAAACCACACCCATTGCTGGCCTATCTCAGACTTAGTTAGTCGAGTTCAACCGGGCCAACAACGCTCGGACTGGCAGTGAGTCGACCCAAACTCGGCTCGATCCGAGTGGTTGCCGCACCGTGCAACCCCTCTCTCTCTCTCTCTCTCTCTCTCTCTCTCTCTCTCCCCTTCTCCTTTCTCTCCATCTTTCTCCTCTTCTTCTTCTTTTTCTCCTACCTGCTGGAAACACCCAGCAATGACTGACCATCCCGGCCTGACTCAGGCTCGGCCCGAGTGCAACGGTTTCACAACGCACTCCCCCATTCTCTTCCCTCTCTATGCTTTTCTTTCACTTTATTTTTCCTTCCTTCTCTTCCAAAGCCATCACCAGGTGGTGAGAGTCGGAAAACGGCATCCCGAACTAAGTCTGACTCAGTTGGAACAGCAGAGAAGATGGCTACCATTAATGGCAGATCTCGAATGGAGGCTCCCTCCTCCAATCCGACAGCATGGGATGGTTCATATGGATTGTAGGAAGCTTATGGATAGGTTTTTTCAAAGCTCTAGGATCATTTGGGTGGTGGGTTCAAATGGAGAAGGGAAATGGATGTGACGAGCTGCGGCAAGGGCGTGGGAGAGAGACCCATTGCAACTCTATATTCTCGACTTAAATCGAGCCCTAAGCTCTCTCAGGGTCGTTGGATGAGGACTGGATGACCTAGATTGAATACTATCATTCAGTTTTCTCAAGACCATGGGAAGGAATGAAAACCAGTCATGGTTTCATTTAGAAAGCCCTAAGCGAATGGGATGGCCGAGATCTCTCTAGGATGGAGGGTTGAGATGGCGTAGGAGCAGCTCACGTGGATCACTGAGCTGGCTGGGAGAGAAGTTTCCTCTTTTGGAAATGGTGTGTTTGCAGGACTGGATTGCAGCTAGGATCGTGTGTCCGCACGTGCATGAAAATTAGTTTTGACAGTTGGGTTTTGGTTAGGGCTGAAGGACGTGCGTGATGGATGACTTGGATTATCAAGATGAGTTCCGCTGGTGGGCAACCATTGAAGCAACGGACAAACGTACGTTTGCTAGAAGAAAAAAAAATGGAAAGGGAGTTCTTTCCTTTCACAGGAGAACACGGGTCAAACCCATTTGACCAGCTGGGTCATCCAGCGCACCGCAGGTGCTTTAACACCAGTGTACACTCACACTAAGTGTGGGGCCCGTGGTGATGTTTGTGGGAAATCCACCCCGCCAACGATGTTCATGGCTCAACTAGGCCATCTTGACTAAAGACGTAGCAGATCCAATGCTCAGGTGGGCCGTACCAGCCTAATCAAGATCTTTAGTGTCGGTTCGGTGGTCGGATAGGTTGGATGATGATCGGAGGAACCCTGGAACGTCAACGGTTGAAAGGTCTAATGGGTCATTCGTAAGGCTTCCATCATATATTACTGACCAATTAATATATAAAAATCTATTACTATTGTACATTACTTATAGTTACATTGATTAAAACAATTTACACCCATTTAAATAAAATTTTAATATTAACATACTACTACATATATGCTATTGGTCACACATTTACTAGTGTATCATTCATAATATACAATATCATACTATACATATATATGAATTGGAAATTGTACAACACCATACTTAAAATTTTCATTGTTAAATAATATACAACTTTATTAAGATACCTAATAATTTTTGTACACGTATTTATGAAAGATATTTTATACCACACTACTATTTATAATTCAATTATATGTCGTAAAATTATTACTCATTATGTTATTCATTATAATATTATTTTCATAATATTTTATATACATTAAGTACATATGTATCACTCTGTTATAATACATTTTCATACATTATTAAATTGATAAATAAATTACCAAAATACACCCATAATTCTTTTGATCTGTGTTTGTGTAAAATTTATACTTAATATATATATATAATATATATATATATATAATATATATATACACTGGATGGTTCGATTCTTTGATTGTGATGACCAAGAGGTAGATCTTTAAGTTGGACGTTGTGGATCCAACGGATGGTGGTTCTGATGTTCTAAGGCCTACGATTGACCACATATGGCTCAATCTTTTTAAATAAGTAGGGCTAGATTTCTGTCGCCATTTGGATCCTAGCAACTTAGTAGGTTCCTAAAGATCAATGTCACTTTTGGGATGAGATGATTGTCTGTTCTTGAGGACCAATGGTTAGATGACTCGATGAATGAAGATCGTCCTAATCGGTCCAGATGGATAGATTGGGGACCACTGGATGTCGATGTGTAAGGTGAGTCACGCATGACTCTACGTACGTGTGATTAATTGGGATTATC
The DNA here is from genome assembly GCA_021015155.1 of Magnolia officinalis. Lineage (NCBI taxonomy): Eukaryota > Viridiplantae > Streptophyta > Magnoliopsida > Magnoliales > Magnoliaceae > Magnolia > Magnolia officinalis. The sequence goes on from JAJHSJ010000008.1 coordinate 50,619,635, forward strand.
AAGGTAACACCCGAGTACGCAAAAGTACGGGGTGTTACATGCGCGGCTTGGGAGGCGGCAGTCAGTGTGGAGTGTATTTGACCCCGTGATTTCCCAGAGAGGAACTATACTAATATGTGGACTTGATATGAGCATTGGAACGTTCGCATTGCATATTGCATATGGCATTTGGCTATATAGGCCCCGCATTGCTTAGCCTTGGGATGGCTGATGGCACTCTTGTATGGTGTTGCTTAGCCTTGTTACAACTATTGGTATTCATGGTCTTGCCAGCATTTTCCACATACTCTGATATTGCATACTTGGCACTTGTCCTGCACACACTTACACCACCCTCTAAACTTTCTATAAGCTTATGCATGATTGATGCGTGCAGGTGATTATAGGCTGTAGCAGGAGCAGGAGCGTGTCGCGGAGCTTTCTTTTGGAGTTTTGTTATAGCCATTGTATCTTTCCCTTTGTGCGCCTTGTATTATAAAAGTTTTTAATCTTAGTGGATTTTGTGATAGTGTACCAATGGTTATTATCCGTGGGTTATGATCTTGGTTATGGGTCATTCGTAAGGCTTCCATCATATATTATGAAACAGACTTGTGTTATAGAAATCCTCCTCGTAGGATCTTAGGATCGGAATCTGGTGAATGGGTGACAGGAGCCGAGAATGGGGTACTACGGAGGCTATCAGCGCCGGATTTAGCGATCAAGAATTTTGTGAGTCCGGTTTTTCAGTCTGGGGCGTGACATAATGGGCTCAAGGAAGGTTACCTTTATGGGTTTCTCATTCCCCAACGATTTCTCATAGTGTTGGGGTTGCTTGGGCCTTAGGGTTGCATCATTTAGATGGGCCCAAGGCCACCTATGTCTTAAGAGAACATTTGGATAGCAAGATCTGTCCACTAAATATTTTACAAGTTTTATAACACCCATTTACAAAACATGTCAAGTGGACCTCATTACATGAAAGGTGGACCCCATACAAGATGGCCCATACTAGATGGCCCACATAAGGTTTTTTTTTTTAAGCCCAACAATATCTGAGAGTTATTTTTAAGAGTTTAGATGCTACATTAAATGCTTTGGAATGGTGGTGGACCCCACCGCACCACATAAATTTTACATGAAACAGATTTTTGTGGAATGTTGGTTCTGGACCATTTTAGAGTCAGATTTAGGATCACGTGGGGCCTACATATGGTGAAAGAGAATAATCACCTGGTAGCTCTATGTATTGGCCTTACAAATTATAAGGCAAAACTTATTGGTTAGGTGAGTACAACTTACGGTGATGGCCCAAACATGGGTACATAGGAGAAACTGGAGAAACTGAAAATAGAAAATATAGTGCAGAATTAGTTTTGGCCCAATTTAAGTATATCCCATGATCACAAGACACCACATTTTAGTGTGTCGTCAGGTGCCCTTGGTTGTACTATATATGCACTTAAAAATTATAAGTTGGGACCAACTGGTTGTACACACGTAATAGTTGGTATAGGATCAAACATAGGCACTTTGATTTTCTGCACAACCATGCCTGACCACATTTTGGGATCCACTCCCTGATCATGTGGGGTCGGATTTGGCCCAATTAAAATATTATTTATCTATTCATTAGTGTAAGTAAGAGGTTCTAAGTGGTGGCCTACTCAAACCTCCAGTGCGTGGTCCACTCCAGAGGCCCAAAGTTGGTACAAAACACAAATAATCAGACAATTTTCAGAAATGGAGTCTGTCACAACTTAAGGCGCAATTTCCAAATACTTAGGGATCATTCCTGATAAAAAGGTGGGACATCCCAACTCACTTATATAAGGATTAAACATCCCCCAAAGTGAGACCCTTAACTACAGAGTGTGGGGCCCAGTACAAGGTGCCAAAGAGGCCTACATGTAATACACTTATGTACTTAGAAAATTTTCAGCAAACAGAAAGTGTAAAGGGAATGAAATAGATCCAATGGCAAGTGGGGCCTACATACTAGCAAATCATAGATAAGAGACACATAAAAATATACATGGGTTCCCATATTAGATGAACTAATAAAATGCATAAATCACAAGTGATCCCACACCCAAGTGGGTCAATGAGAGGATAATTATTATGTATAACATAGATCCAACATATTCATCAAGTAACACATGAAATATATATTGATAAAATCTCTATAATCAGATTCTCTGTTGGAATATCTGATCCAATGGATGGTTTGGGAACAAGTCATTCAGGTCGTTTATAGGTTTCCAATCATACAGAGCCTTGGATCCATCTGGACCACACATAAAAATCAAGATTTGTCCTTACAGAAGTATCTATTGATCCAAAATTTTCTAAATTTATCATAAAAGAATCTGATCATAAGGACCATACATATGATTATTAACTATCTCAAGTAAGTTAAGAGCAAATATCAAATACATCTGACTGTTGGAATCACGGATATGGCCCAAACAAGAATGGTCATAATAAGCTCCCTAATACATCTTCGTATAAGGCCAAGATCTCAGCTGTCCGAACTCCAATTGAGGCTTATTATATACCGTTGGAAAGATGGTTCGATTTTCTACGAATCCAACGGAATATATATTTTTAATACATTCATTAAAAGAGTTAAAAATGGGTCCAATTAGGCAAATCAAAATCCTGTATGTGCTGCTGGACAGTTGTCAAGTAAACTTGATGTTACGGATGATTGGACCGTTGGACGGCTACGAAATTTATCCATAGGTAGTTCATATTGTGATTCATAATATCCCTAAGTTTCAAATCCGATCTTAGCATGGTTGATTTTATATGATTTTTAGAACTTGTTGTCCAGAAATAAAAATAGGATTACAAATGAAGGGTGTAGACATGATGTTCATCATGGTGGACCATACTAACATAGGCCACTTTGCCAACCACCATAGATATAAATACATGCACACAAGAACTCCACACCAGCGGGGCCCACACATATCAAGAAAATAAAAAGGGAAAGAAAGAGGAGGATGAGGAAGATGGGAGGGGTGTAGACTCACTTCAATGGATGGATGGTCGGATGATGATGTGTGGTCCACTCCCTCTTGATCAATGGTGGGCCACACCTTGACCCCACTCTCTCTCACTCTCTTTTAAAATCTCAGAATTTTTCTAAGGAAAAGAATAAGTGCAAGAGAGCTCCTACTCTTATATAGGGAATTGGGGGTTGAGTTGAGGTGGCAAAATGATGTGATAAGTTCATGGGATCTCATTGGTGCTAAAAGTAAGGTGGAAGGTGGTGTATGTTATGGGTAGTGGATAGATGAGGTGGATGGTGCTAAGCATGAATTGGCTAAGGTGGAAGAAATCTAGACATGCATTAACTAATGAATGGATAAGGGTTATGGGTTATAGGTGATGCATGGTGAATGATGAAGTAGAGTGTTGCAGTTGGTTGTTTGAAGTAATGTGGTATAAATCAAGACATGCATTGGATGCATGTATAGGATGAGGTGGACATGGGTCATGATTAGTTTATAAGGCATGGGGAGAGAACTAATGATGGGTTTTGGGAGAGAATCTAATTTTGTCTTATAGCGCTTGTCTTATATTTGCTAGCTTCTTATTTTGTCATGTAGCAATTGTCCTATTTGTTGGTACTTTCCATGTTCTAAAGGTGGGCTTTAGGCCCACATGGGCTCAAGTCCAATGGGCCTAGCCTTATAAAGGTTGCTTGTGTCACTGGATACATAATTTGGGCCTTAAATTCGATGGGTCATATCTTACTAACGGAGCATCGGATTGATGCATGATTTTCACCATTATGACCGCAACGACGACGCGGTCCACATGATAGAGTCATCCAGAACAAATCACTCTAGTGAGTTTTCTAGGTGCATTAGGGTGCGATGTAGTGTGTGGTCTATCAACGGTGTGAGTTAGGACATGTGTGCATACGAGCAATGTTGAAAAAGACAAGGATCTCACAACTACCCTCATAATTTTGGCTTTCACTATGATAAGGTTTTCACAGGTTCACCTTAACAACATGATACAGTTCCTTGTAATTTTTACGGGCTCAGCATAAAAAAACCCATTTTGTGATTTTCACGGGCTATCACAAAATAAAAACCCCACTGAGATTTTCACGGGCTATCTCAAACAAAACCTCACTAAGATTTTCACGAGCTATCTCAGAAAAAACCTAAATAACAAAACAATAAATGTACTTATCTTCAAATGTAGAAGACGTGACAGAAGCTTGCAGCAGAAGGACTTCTTTCCTAAACGTATATGTCAAAGTGTTCAATCCGACAGAAAGAGTCTAGGATTCTATAGATTTTAAATATGGAAAACTCAAATGCTACTTGATTCAATTCTCTTAGATCTCAAAGAAGAGTATACCCTCTTACAATAAGATTAAAACAATCTAGAGATAAGGGAATTGAATAAGCTATAAAATAAATTTTATAAATGCCACACTGATAGCTTTGTCGAGGACTTAAGCTCTTCTATCTTGTAGAAAGATTATGTAACGCCCTGAAATTCGGGGGTCGAGTATGAACTCAACTCCCGAGTTCCAACGCATCACTTATGCAACATACACAATGATGGTTAAATGTTGTCTGAGTTAAATCAATAAACATGAATGAGATTATACCAAAACAGTAATTCATACTCCAGTTCAATTGTATAAAGGCAAGCGGAAGACTGAAATTGTATATTTAAAGTATGTAAAGAACAAAATTTTTGTGAACACCTGAGTATGAACACTAACTGAGTATCCATATACATATACTGTTTATGAATCAAAAATCAAAATACAATCTAAAAGATGAGTCCTGAAATCCCCGCGATGCAGTCGGCCTAAGCAAAGCCGTCAGAGTACTGCATAAATGAGAACTCATCCTGGTCCTCGTCGAAATCGGGCTCCGCTCCTGAACCGATGCGCCGTCTATACCTGTGACAGAGTCTGGTTGGTGTTGCAAACACCGTCCCGTAACGTGGGAGTGAGTAGCTAACTCAGTGGAACAATAAAGCATAGGTTAACATGTTATCAATTCAATCAAGCAGTAATGATAAAGCAGTATAAATCAAACAAGTTTAACTACTCTTGTTAAATGCAAGAATGAAATGACATGATGATGTATGCCCTTGCCAAACCACCCTCATGCGACATCATCTTACGTTCGCGAATGCATAACTCCCTCAGTGCTCCACATCTACTAGGCACATGCGGTGCAATGATGCGCATGATTTCCGAGTTGTTATTAGTCCGTTTCAAACAGCAGTATTGGGAAACTAAGGTACCTCCCTTGTATCATTCCCAAACATGATCCATTCTAGGGTCGTCAATCCTAGTTAATCTCATACGATATTATGGTTTGAGAGGCATAGCGAAGGCATCACAAAGGGCTCGTCACCCGTCAGCACGGATACAGATCTCACCGTATGCGGCTCAATTGCTGACCGTCAGCTCGAGTACAGGTCTCACCGTACTCGGCTCAATCACTAGCCGTCAGCTCGAGTACAGGTCTCACCGTACTCGGCTCAACTCATACTCTAGTTGCTGTGAAAGACTCGTCGCCAATCACAGACCTTGGAGTATACTCGAAGATACTACAGAGGACTCGTCGCCCGTCAGCACGAGTACAGGTCTCACCGTACTCGGCTCTCGCCGTAAGTATCGACAGCTCGAATACAGTGTCCCATACCACCGTATTCGGCTCACGAGTTTGGGTTGCTCAATGGTCACTACGGGGAGGCACTTGGCCCCAGCATAGGCCGACAGCTCGGCCACGGTGTCCCATACCACCATGTCCGGCTCATGAGTCTTAGCGGATCGAGGTACCATGGTTAACGGGATTGCCACTGGTAAGTTTGGTACCCTAGGTTCAAACAGTAATGACCAAACATGGTGAACACACATTCAACATATCGGGTTACTTGACGAGCCTGACTAGCTCGAGCGCACAACAAGTTGGGCGATATGAAGCGCAAAAGCACTCCGTGTGGCCAACCACTATCGCCAACCGAAGTACGACTCGGGTTCGTCAGACACATCCCTTGTGGCGACATGAATCTCAGCCACAATCTCAAGTCTGGTACCGAATGTCTGGACTATAGACATAGTCCCAACCTCAATCAATCTTCATCCATAGCATGTGGAGTAAAGCATGATAAACAAAGTAATACAAGCATGTTAGCAGGCATGTCATAAGGCATGTTATAAAGCATGAAGTAAAGCATGTTGTAAAGCATGTAATAGAGCACTATACAGATAGGGATACAGACACATATACATCATAGTGAGTGGTTGAAGTAAACAACCACATGGAGGGAATCCTACATGTCTCTAAGGTAGTCGAGAATTCCATCTCAGCACCGACCTACGGTGCTAACATCCAAGCATTTACTCTCACAAGCATTTACACAAACACTTAGAGTACACTATTCAACATACATGACGTATGTTAGTAAAACATATATTAGGGCTATTCTTTCGCCAAGCTAGTATTTTATCCATGTATATCATAATCATACAGCAAATAATCATGACAATTGCATTTCCAAAATTTACACATATACGGTATTTCTAGAATACACAATTTCAACATACATAGTGTTTACAAGCGAACATGTATTACGGCGATTCCTTTCGCCAAACAAGTATTTTATCCATATATCATATAATCATACATCAAATAAACATGTCAAACACTTTTCCAAAAAAAATACGTATACGGTATTTCTACGTATACCTAGAGTATGTGAAATTCCATATTCTACAACGTTAATCGAAACAGAAAACGGAAAGCACTTTGTACATGTGCAATTGCATGCAGATCATGAATCTATCATTATCTGACATTGAAAGCGTTGAAAACCGTAACCTATACACCTAAAGTCCTCACCTTTCTCCTTGGAATCTCAACGGATCAGCAAGGTTGGTGAGCTTCCGTATTCGGGAGTTTTCTAGCCTAAAGAGTGAATCGGTTAGTTATTTCACAACCTATAGCCTATACACTTCAAATCAGATCTAGGGTTAGGGTTTCTCACCTTAAACGGAGTTGATATCGCCGGGAAAGCGCCTGGAAAGAGGCGGTGCAGCCCGTGTGATGATGAAAGCAGTAGGAGGAAGGTGCTCCCACAAATCCAAGCTTTCTCTCCCTTTCTCTCTCTCTCTCTAGGGTTTTATCCCAAATTCGTATGGCTGTGAGAGGGGCTGTTCTAAGGCCCTTTTATAGCCTAAAACCTCTCCAGAATAGACTCAGGTTCAAGGGTTACTCTATTATAAGCATTTCGGCGATGTTCCAGCTCAAAAGAGGGTTTCTGGTGGCCCTCCTTGAGCCAAACGTCAGACTTAAGCTCACCACTCATGGATCTACGTGGGATTACGTTTTCGTCTCGATCGGATTCCCAGATCACACGTGGCGGACCATTTTAGTTCAACGGTCAGTGGGCCACGATCCGAAATTCCAAGTACATGTAAATGTTCCTGAAATTTTTCCTGATCCGAGGGTGTAATTTGGTCTGATTCTGACGGTCTGGTTGCTTAATACTGATGCGCAAGCGAATGGTGCCAGATCACTATTCCAGATATTTATTTTGTAAAGGAAAGAGTGATTTTCACACTCCCTCGCTCCGGACTCAAGCGAATGGCCGTGGGACATCGACTGGACCTGATTTCTGAGGTGGTTGTCAAGCCCAGTGAGGCGGTCCTAGTTCCTTAACTTCGTGTTAATCGGACTTCCGATGTGCGGTCTAGACCTAATACGAAGTTTCATTTCATTCCCGAGAGTAGCCGGGTAATGAGTTTGGTTCTAAACTTTAGGGTAACCTAGAGTCACTGATTTTGCAAGTTTTGGGTCTTGCAGATCGTATTTAAAGCGATCCCAACGGATTTCACGGCTAATCGAGTTTTGCACTTAGTTAACTTTGTTAAATTTCTAAAGGATTTAATCCTAATTGATTTCTGGTCGAGGTGGTACTCGAGCCAAAGTACGGAAAGTTACGGGTCGTTACAATCTAACCCCCTTAAACAAAAAATTTCGTCCTCGAAATTTATACCTTTTCGTATTCCTCGAGAATCTAAGGGTAGTTCTTCCTGACCTCGGCCTCAGTCTCCCAAGTAGCTTCCTCCTCGGAATGATGTGTCCATAGTACCTTCATAAGTGGAATGACCTTATTACGCAGTACCTGCTCCTTCCTGTCAAGGATACACGTCGGGCGCAACTCATACGTAGCATCCTCGCTCAGCTGTACCTGCTCCCATCTGATGATATGCGAAGGATCAGGAACGTACTTCTTAAGCATAGATACATGAAATACGTTGTGTACAGACGCAAGTGGTGTGGGCAAAGCGAGACGATACGCCACATCACCCACTCGATCCAGTATCTGAAATAGACCGATAAACCTCGGTGTGAGTTTCCCTTTCTTCCCAAACCGAAGGACTCCCTTCATAGGAGAAACTCGAAGGAACACATGATCCCCGACCTCGAACTCAAGCGGTCGCCGCCTCGTATCGGCGTAACTCTTCTGCCTGCTCTGCGCTGTGCTGTAAGTAGTCGACGCCTGATAATGTCGACCTTCTCTGTAGTCGCCTGTACCAACTCTGGGCCAATCAGACTACGCTCGCCACCTCGGCCCAACAATGCGGTGCTCTACAAGGACGACCATATAGGGCCTCATATGGCGCCATGCCAATAGTCGCCTGGAAGCTGTTGTTGTAGGCGAACTCTGCGTACGGAAGACAGTCATCCCAGCTGTCCTTGAAGTCCAACACACATGCCCGCAACATATCCTCCAGAATCTGATTCACCCGCTCTGTCTGCCCATCAGTCTGAGGATGAAACGCCGTACTGAACTTCAACTTCACACCCATCGCCTCCTGGATACGAGTCCAGAAGATAGATGTGAACCGAGTGTCTCTGTCCGACACGATCTCTAAAGGAACTCCATGCAGACGGACGATCTCTCTGATGTACAATCTAGCCAGCTCGTCTGCAGAGTTCGTAACTCTGATAGGGAGGAAATGGGCCGATTTGGTCAACCGGTCCACAATCACCCAAATGGAATCGTGTCCCTTCCTCGTCTTCGGCAGCCCTGATATGAAATCCATGGAGATGAAGTCCCACTTCCACTCTGCTATGGGCATGGGCTGAAGCAGTCCAGGAGGTCGGCGATGTTCTGCCTTGACCTGCTGGCACGTCAGACATCGAGACACATACTCAGCAATGTGGGCCTTCATGTTATCCCACCAATACGTCCGTCTCATATCCCGATACATCTTCGTGCTACCAGGATGCATCGCAAGCTTCGAGTTATGGGCAGACTCGAGAAGCTCGCGTCTCAAGTCGGGCACATCAGGAACGCATAGGCTGCCGCGAAATCGTAAACCCCCATCAGAACCAACTCTCCACTCGGAGTCCTTGGCGTCGCTAGCCTGCTCTCGAAGCTCAGACAGCCGTATATCGCCCTCCTGGGCCTCAATAATCCTGTCGTCAATAAGTGGTCGAGCCCGAACGTGCGCAACACACTCAAATGGCTCCTCCACAGTGAGTCTCTGCTCGAAGTCCCATACGAACTCCACCATGTCCCACTCAGCTATCATCAACGGTGCCGCAAAAGCTATCGCCTTCTTGCGGCTCAACGCGTCTGCCACAAGGTTCACCTTGCCAAGATGGTAGGAAACCTCGAACTTGAAGTCCTTCAAGGTCTTCATCCATCGGCGTTCTCTCATATTCAAGTCTCGCTGTGTGAATATGTACTTAAGGCTCTTGTGGTCGCAGAAAAGCTCGAACTCCTCTCCGTAGAGGTAATGTCTCCAGAGCTTCAATGCAAAGATGACAGCTGCCAACTCCAGGTCGTGTGTAGGGTAATTCTCCTCGTGCTTCCTTAATTGTCTCGAGGCATACGAAATCACCCTATCCTTCTGCATCAGGACACAACCCAAACCAACGCGAGACGCGTCAGTATATATCGTGTATTTCTCCCCTTGCTCTGGCAATACTAGCACAGGGGCGGACGTCAACTTGTCCTTCAGCTCCTTAAAAGCTGCCTCCGCCTTCTCATTCCAGGCGAACTTCAGGTCCTTCCGAGTCAACTGAGACAATGGCCTGGCGATCTTCGAGAAATCCCGAATGAAGCGTCTGTAATACCCAGCCAGACCAAGGAAACTCCTCACCTCGGTAACCGGTTCAGGCTGCTGCCAATCCTGAACCGCGGCTACCTTAGCAAGGTCCACTGCTATCCCATCCTTGGACACTACATGTCCCAGGAAACTTGACTTCCTCCTGCCAGAAGTCGCACTTCTTGTATTGTGCGAACAACTGGTTCTTCTCCAGTGTACCCAACACCGCTCTCAAGTGCTCCTCGTGCTCCTCCCGACTCGTAGAGTATATCAAAATGTCATCAATAAAGACGATGACGAATCGGTAAAGGAAGGGCCGAAATACCCGGTTCATCAGATCCATGAACACGGCTGGTGCGTTCGTAAGGCCGAACGACATCACTAGGAACTCATAGTGCCCAAAGCACGTCCTGAAGGCTGTCTTCTGCACGTCCTCCTCTCTCACGCGCAACTGGTGGTACCCCGACTGAAGATCAATCTTCGAGAAATACCTCGCCCCTCTCAACTGATCGAACAGATCATCTATCCTGGGCAAAGGATACTTGTTCTTCACCGTGACCTGGTTCAACCTACGGTAATCAATACATAACCGTAGCGACCCGTCCTTCTTCTTCACAAATAGCACAGGTGCTCCCCAAGGAGACACACTAGGTCGTATAAAACCCTTCTCTACAAGCTCGTCAATCTGTCTCCGCAGCTCCTCCATCTCACATGGAGGCATACGATAAGTCGGCAACGAGATGGGCGTCGCACCAGGCGTAAGATCAATCGTAAAATCAATCTCGCGCCGAGGAGGTAAACCAGGAATAGTCTTAAACACACCCACAAATTCCCGAACCACCGGCGTACCCTCCAATGTCGGACCATCAACCGGCACTAATAAAGCAGCATAACAATCAACACGGCAGGACCAACTGACCTGCACTGGAAACGTGAAAGCTGTGCCATCAGATCCATAGGCAGTCACGATCCGAGTATCACAATCTATCTCCGCCCTCATCTTAGCGAGCCAATCCATACCAAGGATAACGTCGTAGTGCCATAGTGGAGCAACAATGAGGTCGACGAGTACTGTGTTGCTACCCAAAACTATCGAGCAACCCTCGCATAACCGTGCGACATCCGAACAGGTCCCAGTGGCCGTAGTGAGTCTCAGTCCCTTAGTGGGAATAGTACGCAAAGATAGACGTTTAACCGCCTCACAAGAAATAATAGAGGTAGTGGACCCAGTGTCCACCAATAAAGAAACAGAAGTACCATGAATATAAACCGTACCCTCAAAAGTCGTCGGGGCTGAAATCGACGTCTCAGGTGCCTCGGCAACAAGCGTGTGTACGCGAGCCTGCTGCTGACGGTTCGGCTGAGGAGCCAAGGGTCGCTGTGGCGGCCTGAAGCGCGACACAGGAGGTCGGAAGGAAGGATGTGCAGGAGCAGTCTGTAGCGGTGGAGCTGATATGGCCTGTGGGTAAGGGCGATCCAACCTCTGCGGTGGTGGCGCAAATCCGCTAGCCCTCATGTGCAAGAAGTAACTCTCAGCAGGATGTCCCGGTTTTCCGCAATACGTGCAGGTCACAATCAAGCATCTCACAGGAGCTACTGGTGTCGCGGCCCTAGGAGGAGAATCAGTACGAGGCCTCTTGCCTAGAATAGGCCTGCTCTGTAACTCTTGTCGTGGCCTCGCAACCATAGCACCACGCGATCTGGCCAATCGATCCATATCCTGCTCGGCCGTCATAGACATGTGGACCAATGCCGCGTAGGTGGGGATATTGAGGCAGCATATCTTCGACCGTATGTCGGGTCGCAAGCCTCCAGAGAAGCGACGCATCCTCATCTGCTCATTGACGAGGATAGTTGGGACAAAGCGGCCCAACTCAGTGAAGCGGTGCTCATACTCCGTCACCGTCATGCCTCCCTGCTGAGGCGTAGGAAACTCATCCTCCGCTCGTGTCGATAAGTCTGCGGGTAGTATTTCTCGTGGAACCGGAACTCGAAAGCCTCCCAGGTCCACACGTAATCCACTGCGACCGTCCGCAGCACACTGTCCCACCATAAACTGGCCTCCCTCTCAAACATGAAGGAGGCCAACTCGACCTGCTCTGCCTCTGAACAGTGCAGCATCCGTAGCATCTTGGAGATGCGGTCAAGCCAGAACTCTGCCTCCTCGGGTCTGTGAGAACCCATAAATGAGGGAGGCCTCAAGCACTGAAATCGCTCGAGTAAACCGCGTGTACCTACATCTCCAGTAGGAGGTGCGACGGATGTGGGCAGAGGCACATCCTCAAACCGAGCAGGAGGCTCAGAATGCTCATCAGGATGTGCGGATGTCGTAGGTGGAGTCGCACTACCACCATGGGATAAGGCCTCAGCGATAGTGGTCATAAGCTGCTGGTGCTACTGCTGCTGCTGCTGTATCTGCTGCTGATGCATCATCAACATCAGCTGCTCGATCCTATCAGTCGGCGGAGCAGCTTGGGAGTCATGCTGCGCAAAAGAAGACGGTCGGTACTGCTCACGGACCGAGGGCGTGTAAGGTGGCAGTCCACCGGTAGGACCAGCAGGAGGCTGATCAGAACCCAACCCTAGGTCTGCAGGACCGCTACTACCAGAAGGAGTCTGGTCCATAGAGCCGGTCAGAAGGAGATGTGCCGTGCTCCGTGTGTACTGTCGCGGCATGCCCTATACAACATAGGGTACAACATTTGTAAGATAAAGCATAACATGCATCATAAAGCACTTTAAGCATTCCACACATCATCAAAACAAAAGAGGCTACATGCCTTTCATTTACCCAAAATTGTCATAATACATGGGATACAGAGTTACATGAATCATGACAGAAAATCACATGATAGCCAATACATCTACAACATCAAACACTTAGAACATGCTACTATCTACTACATCATCTACATGAAAACATAAACCGCCTATCGCGGTAACCAAAATAAACAACAACACACAACAACGTGGATGACTAAGCATCCGAATCAGGCGATGGAAGAGGAGCATTCTTGTCCTGCACACAGCACAGAATGGCCTTCAACGTACGGGACACCTTCTTAAAGCTCTTCTTCATGTAGGCTTCGGTCTCTTCAAGCTTGGCTCGGGTCTCACCAAGCTCAGCCCGAACCTGTCCAATCTCTTGCCGCAGGGCGGCCTGGTTCCCCTCAATGTGATCCATACGAGCCTCTCTCGCCGCATGAGCAGCGTTCGACTCAGGTGCACCAAGAGGAGAGCTCTCCTCAGTATCTTGAGCCTCAGGTTCTTCTTCTTGTATGTCATCACCACCCTCCTCATCATTTTCTGCCTCAAGGTCAACACTCTCCTCGCCAGCGCTATCCAACTCATCTCCAGACTCGTCGAGTCGTGCTTTCCGCTGTTGAGGGCCGATCTTTATATTCTTAAGTGTCGCCTCGCTTATGACTCGGACTGGTGCAAGGTCCTCCATGTTCAACCTGCAACCGACATCACGAGCCATCCTACAGATCAGACGGCCGAATGGGAGCGAAAGATTGTTCCTGGCAGATCGAACAACCTGAACTATCTGAGAGAGGATGAATGTGGGCAGGCATATGTTGTCCCCGTGTCCCATCTTGTACAAAAAGTCCACCATCAACCGAGTACATTCCGTGCGGTTACCCGACCGTGGGTATACATTGTAGGTGAAAATGTGATGGAGCAAACGGAAGTCCTCGGCCATCTTTGTCGCCGCAATACAATTTCCTCACTTCCAAGCAACCCGGCGACCACAAAGGTATCGCGTGCGGCGATCCCTTTCCCGCGCACTTCTGGAGAAGTCGTCACTAGGATGCACTTAACCAAGTGAGAGCTTCGTGATCCGAGCCACCTCATCCACAGTGATTGTGCGCCTTATGCCCCTCACAGAGACAGTGAACTGAGGAGGCTCTAATGATGAGTCCACGATGTGGGCGTAGAAAGCACGAACCGTGTTCTCACATGTAGGGGACTCACCGTCAAACATAGAGTTCCATCCGATATCCACCAGGTGATCCATCATTGGGTGTAGCCTGAACATCCTCTCATCCACGTGAGCTTCAAACACGACTTTACAGCCAGTAAAGCGCCCATATTCAACGCCTATCAGATAGGCATTTCTGACAGGATGGTGAGGATCCAGGTCTCGCTTCGACCTAAACTCCCGAACGGTACTAGTGCTGGCCCCCTCGTCGGATCTTCTTCTAGAATGGGCTGGGCGACTTGGGCCAGCATCATCGGCGGCGGTCTTCCTCTTTCCCATGAGAGATAGGATGGAGGAAATGGAAAAAATAGCCGCCACAACACCAAAGAGGGCCATGGAAAAATGGCGAAATAGGGGAAAAGGGGCTGATCTCTTTGATCCTCCACGAGCAACAGTCCCAATAGGTGTAAAAGATACACTAGGGGTAGAAAATTGAGAAGGAACAAAAAGAAAATGGAATGGGTTAGAAGATTACCCGATTTTGAGCTCCAAATGGGGGATATGAGAGCTCCAACATGAGAAAAAGGAAAAAGGAGGAGGCTAGGGCTGTTGTGGACGGTTGGAATGAGTGGTTTATGGAAGAAAATGGAGGATTGCAGGTTTAGAGGGATGGGTTGAGAGGAAAAATCGGAAATGGGGTTTGGGGCGTTTAGAAGGGGTGAAATGAGACAGTGGGGTGCTCCAGCCCCTAAAATACCAAACCTTAGGCCAAACCGCACGTGCCACGTGGTAGGGGAGGTCGGGCCGACTAACCCTAGCCCCGACCCCACTCCAGATGGGCCACCCGACCGCGGTCCACCTTGGCCGGTGCCACGCCGCCGCGGTGGGGCCTTATTTGCCATGTGCCCAAGGTGCTAAATGCACCCTGGTTCGATCCTGGGTCTTAGTAGATTTAAGTGGGGAGGCCCCCGACTCATTTTAGCTCCAGAACGGGTGGTTCCGAGTAATTTCTGATCTGGACTGATTTTTCTGATTTTCCTAGCAACTAGATTGGGTGGATAGGGATCTAGACACATCAATAGACGGTCTAGAAGTGATTTGGGATCCATACGTGCGGTCGGGATCGAGTACGAACTCGATCAAAATGTCCATTTTCAATGAACTTCGCCGAACGGCGAAATCGGGAGACCCTAAGACTTTCTATATTCTTACGCACCCTCCTAAGTGTAATGCGTCAGTGGACGTCGTGGGAACATAACTCAGGTTCGATTTAATCAAAATCATGCTCTGATACCAACTTGTAACGCCCTTAAATTCGGGGGTCGAGTATGAACTCCACTCCCGAGTTCCAACGCATCACTTATGCAACATACACATGATGGTTAAATGTTGTCTAAGTTAGAGCAATAAACATGAATGAGATTATACCAAAACAGTAATTCATACTCCAGTTCAATTGTATAAAGGCAAGCGGAAGACTGAAATTGTATATTTAAAGTATGTAAAGAACAAAATTTTTGTGAACACCTGAGTATGAACACTAACTGAGTATCCATATACATATACTGTTTATGAATCAAAAATCAAAATACAGTCTAAAAGATGAGTCCTGAAATCCCCGCGATGCAGTCGGCCTAAGCGAAGCCGTCAGAGTACTGCATAAATGAGAACTCATCCTGGTCCTCGTCGAAATCGGGCTCCGGCTCCTGAACCGATGCGCCGTCTATACCTGCGACAGAGTCTGGTTGGTGTTGCAAACACCGTCCCGTAACGTGGGAGTGAGTAGCTAACTCAGTGGAACAATAAAGCATAGGTTAACATGTTATCAATACAATCAAGCAGTAATGATAAAGCAGTACAAATCAAACAAGTTTAACTACTCTTGTTAAATGCAAGAATGAAATGACATGATGATGTATGCCCTTGCCAAACCACCCTCATGCGACATCATCTTACGTTCGCGAATGCATAACTCCCTCAGTGCTCCACATCTACTAGGCACATGCGGTGTAATGATGCGCGTGATTTTCGAGTTGTTATTAGTCCGTTTCAAACAGCAGTATTGGGAAACTAAGGTACCTCCCTTGTATCATTCCCAAACATGATCCATTCTAGGGTCGTCAATCCTAGTTAATCTCATACGATATTATGGTTTGAGAGGCACAGCGAAGGCATCACAAAGGGCTCGTCACCCGTCAGCACGGATACAGATCTCACCGTATGCGGCTCAATTGCTGACCGTCAGCTCGAGTACAGGTCTCACCGTACTCGGCTCAATCACTAGCTGTCAGCTCGAGTACAGGTCTCACCGTACTCGGCTCAACTCATACTCTAGCTGCTGTGAAAGACTCGTCGCCAATCACAGACCTTAGAGTATACTCGAAGATACTACAGAGGACTCGTCGCCCGTTAGCACGAGTACAGGTCTCACCGTACTCGGCTCTCGCCGTAAGTATCGACAGCTCGAATACAGTGTCCCATACCACCGTATTCGGCTCACGAGTTTGGGTTGCTCAATGGTCACTACGGGGAGGCACTTGGACCCAGCATAGGCCGACAGCTCGGCCACAGTGTCCCATACCACCATGTCCGGCTCATGAGTCTTAGCGGATCGAGGTACCATGGTTAACGGGATTGCCACTGGTAAGTTTGGTACCCTAGGTTCAAACAGTAATGACCAAACATGGTGAACACACATTCAACAATCAGGTTACTTGACGAGCCTGACTAGCTCGAGCGTACGACAAGTTGGGCGATATGAAGCGCAAAAGCACTCCGTGTGGCCAACCACTATCGTCAACCGAAGTACGACTCGGGTTCGTCAGACACATCCCATGTGGCGACATGAATCTCAGCCACAATCTCAAGTCTAGTACCGAATGTCTGGACTATAGACATAGTCCAACCTCAATCAATCTTCATCCATAGCATGTGGAGTAACGCATGATAAACAAAGTAATACAAGCATGTTAGCAGGCATGTCATAAGGCATGTTATAAAGCATGAAGTAAAGCATGTAATAGAGCACTATACAGACAGGGATACAGACACATATGCATCATATGTGAGTGGTTGAAGTAAACAACCACATGGAGGGAATCCTACATGTCTCTAAGGTAGTCGAGAATTCCATCTCAGCACCGACCTACGGTGCCAACATCCAAGCATTTACTCTCACAAGCATTTACACAAACACTTGGAGTACACTACTTCAACATACATGAAGTATGTTAGTAAAACATATACTAGGGCTATTCTTTCGCCAAGCTAGCATTTTATACATGTGTATCGTAATCATACAGCGAATAATCATGACAATTGCATTTCCAAAATTTACACATATACGGTATTTCTAGAATACACAATTTCAACATACATAGTGTTTACAAGCGAACATGTATTACGGCGATTCCTTTCGCCAAACAAGTATTTTATCCATATATCATATAACCATACATCAAATAAACATGTCAAACACTTTTCCAAAAAAAATTTCGTATACAGTATTTCTACGTATACCTATAGTATGTGAAATTCCATATTCTACAACGTTAATCGAAACAGAAAACGGAAAGCACTTTGTACATGTGCAATTGCATGCAGATCATGAATCTATCATTATCTGACATTGAAAGCGTTGAAAACCGTAACCTATACACCTAAAGTCCTCACCTTTCTCCTTGGAATCTCAACGGATCAGCAAAGTTTGGTGAGCTTCCGTATTCGGGAGTTTTCTAGCCTAAAGAGTGGAATCGGTTAGTTATTTCACAACCTATAGCTTATACACTTCAAATCAGATTTAGGGTTAGGGTTTCTCACCTTAAAGCGGAGTTGATATCGTCGGGAAAGCACCTGGAAAGAGGCGGTGCAGCCCGTGTGATGATTGAAAGCAGTAGGAGGAAGGTGCTCTCACAAATCCAAAGCTTTCTCTCCCTTTTCTCTCTCTCTCTCTCTCTCTCTCTCTCTCTCTCTAGGGTTTTATCCCAAATTCCTATGGCTGTGAGAGGGGCTGTTCTAAGGCCCTTTTATAGCCTAAAACCTCTCTAGAATAGACTCAGGTTCAAGGGTTACTGCTATTATAAGTATTTCGGCGATATTCCAGCTCAAAAGAGGGTTTCTGGCGGCCCTCTTTGAGCCGAACGTCAGACTTAAGCTCACCACTCATGGATCTACGTGGGATTACGTTTTCGTCTCGGTCGGATTCCCAGATCACATGTGGCGGACCAATTTTAGTTCAACGGTCAGTGGGCCACGATCCGAAATTCCAAGTACATGTAAATGTTCCTGAAATTTTTCCTGATCCGAGGGTGTAATTTAGTCTGATTCTGACAGTCTGGTTGCTTAATACTGATGCGCAAGCGAATGGTGCTAGATCACTATTCCAGATATTTATTTTGTAAAGGAAAGAGTAATTTTCACACTCCCTCGCTCCGGACTCAAGCGAATGGCCGTAGGACATCGACTGGACCTGATTTCTGAGGTGGTTGTCAAGCCCAGTGAGGCGGTCCTAGTTCCTTAACTTCGTTTGAATCGGACTTCCGATGTGCGGTCTAGACCTAATACGAAGTTTCATTTCATTCCCGAGAGCAGCCGGGTAATGAGTTTGGTTCTAAACTTTAGGGTAACCTAGAGTCACTGATTTTGCAAGTTTTGGGTCTTGCAGAACGATTTAAAGCGATCCCAACGGATTTCACGGCTAATCGAGTTTTGCACTTAGTTAACTTTGTTAAATTTCTAAAGGATTTAATCCTAACTGATTTCTGGTCGAGGTGGTACTCAAGCCAAAGTACGAAAAGTTACGGGTCGTTACAGATTATATTAATTTTCGTTATTATTTAGAATGAGAGAAAGTCTCATTTTATAGGTAAAGAGGTTGCAACTTCGGCTAGCCTAAGATTTGCTTCGGCTAGCCGTAGTTCACCAGATTTGATCCAACGACACTCGGATTATACGGGATAGGATTTATTCAAAATTCGGCTGGCCCGAGATCAAATTCAGTTGGCCGAACATCACAATTCAGCTGGCCGAATTTGCCACTTGGCTGGCCAAATTCCCGCAAAATTCAAAGATTTGTGTTGCTAGAATTTCTCCCCAACTTTCTTGAGCTAGCCGAATTTTCAACAGAAGTTGTTAATTTGTCTGGGCTTGAAGTTGGGCTGGCCGAGGAAGTTAGGCTGGCCGAACTATAAGTTAGGCTAACCGAGGAAGTTAAGCTGGTCGAACCAGAAGTTAGGTTAGCCGAATTCCATACCAAAAATACTAATAAAAACCCTTGATAGAGAATTTTTTAAAGCACATATTCCTAAAGTCTTTTTAGGGTTATACCACCTGTGTTTTAGTAAATATCCAAGTCACATCGTCTTCAACTTTGACTCGACTTTGTCTTGAATACGGGCGACAATTTCTTTGAGAAGATGTGCCGATCTTGATTAGATCATAAGCCGATCTTGAGCTGATATTCAGGCATGTAAAGTAGTTGTGATTCTATACTTGTAATTCCATACTTGTGTTTCTACCTTGAAGCGCTTCTGTCTTACGAAATTTGACAATTTATGTATGCTTAACATAATAGCACTTACACTATAGCTCCACACGAATTTCATAATCTCGGTCCCACTTGGATACTATTTATGTATTACAGTTCTAGGATCTCATTCCTTACACGAATCTAAATGTATCACAACTAAGTGGGGTCCACTGGTATATCCGATCACACTATTCAACCCTTAGGACAATCCATATCGTTGATCAATAAGGCCTACCTTATAGAATTCTTACATTCTTCCACTTGGGGCACATTGACCAATGTCAATAATTAATATTTAAAAACATTTTGAAAACATATTTTAATTTGAAGAAATATCCAAATGGTTAACCAATGCAATTGTTGAATAATACGGGCAATGCTATGACAATTTGGTTCATCAAGACCGCTAGTATTGGGAACTAGGAAGTGTGGTATAAGGATTACATACATAGTGTGATAATGTGTGTCTATTCTTAAGAAATCTTGGAGCTTCCAAAATGTCTCCAATGAGACACGACCTTAGTTGTGCTTACGCCAAAATAAATTGTGCATATATAGAGAGAAGAAGAAGTAAACTTTATATTAAAATCATTAAAAGCTTATCAATTGAGATTTGTTCAATGTCTATGAAAATAAAACATGTGAAACTCCCACTAAGTGGAAACATCTATAGGATTAATGACTCCCATGTACTGGTGGTAGCTGACTCATATTACTGCATGCAAAGTATACATCTACATCAATCGCGACCGTCCGAGTTCTTCAACTATTGCAGGTGTAGTATAGACCCAAAACCGCACCACTCATACACATCACAAAAACCCATTAGGTGGCTAGTAAAATGATCCACCGATAACATCAGGCACTAAATCAAATTTCTAAAATTTCAGGCTATACTCCAATCCACGACAGGGCCTTGACGCTGGCGGTTTGAAAAGAGTCTGCAACCATTGATAATATGCCGTTGACCAATCACTCAAGAGTGAGTGTGAGTAAACCATGATAGCCTGCTCGCACAGCAGTGTTGCACATTTGGACTCACATTAAAAAAATAATAATAATAATAATAATAATAAAATTTTTAAAAAAAAAACCTAACATGTGATCAAGGGACACACCAGAGAAAATAATTAGAAGAGAAACATCCACCATTGAATTTTATTATTATTATTATTTTTCTAAGGCCATTATGACGATGATATCAATCATTAGATGATACATGAAAATTAAGGCCTAAAACCTAAAAATCAGGTCAATTCATAATTCAGGTGCACCATAATAAGGAAAATGAGATTATTGTCATATACACTATTTGCAATTATATGGTCCCCCTGAATTAAGTGTGGTTATGTTTACGAGCCACCGTTATAATATGAGATGATACAATGGTCGGGTGGATTGTACATCAATGTCATGTAAGGCCCCCACCCCAGCTACCAAATTATTTGGCAGCAGCGGGGACAAGAGATAGTGGAATAATAATTATATTGATTAGTGAGGTAACTTGTATTTAAACTTTCTGAAAAATGTGACGAAATTTAAACTTTACATTAATTAATTAGGTTAGTTTTCTTTTTAATTTTGAAAGAAGGCTTCACTCGTTGGGTTTTTTATTCTGATGACTCTGATAACGGTGATTTTTGTGGCATGGCCCACCCATTATAGACCCGATAAATGCGTCAGGCTTGTTCGACGATTGGAAAAACCGTCCCATTAAAAAAAGAGGGGACGAAATGGACAAGAAACACATGCGCAAGAGAATAATGTTGATTGGCTCTGGTGATGGTACATGACCATTGCGGAAAATGGTGGTGACTCATATTACTCTACATAAGGCATACATGTACATCGATCGAGACCGTCCAAAATTTTCGGAGCTACGCAGGTGGAGCATAGACCCAAAACCGCACTGGTCTAGGAGGATGGTAAATTGGTCCACCGACAACATCAAGGAGCTAAATCAAAATTTTGTATTGGCCGACAAAACCAACGGTCTGGATAGCATCTGCAACCATTTGTAATATGCTGTGAACAATCACAGAGTGTACCTACTTTCCAGCTCAATAGAATCTTTCAAATTTAGCGGACGCGGATTGCGTCCTACCCCGCCTGGATGGTAATCCGTTCGGGCAGGGCTCCGTGGGGCCCACCGTGATGTAAGTGTTTTGTCCACTCTATTCATTGCTTTTCTCAGATCATTTTAATGTATAATATTAAAAATGAAGCAGGTCCACAGCTCTAGTGGACCACACCAAAGGAAGCTGCGGTGATAATGACACCCACCGTTAACATATTTCTAACAGCCACCGTGATGTTTTTTTTTTACCATCCAACATATTCATAAGGTCACGTAGACGTGTATGAAATGAAAGATCCGAAACTTCTCCAGCTCCCAAGAAGTTTTAATGGTGGATGTTTAATCCCCTTCTTGTGGTCCACTTAATCCGTAGACACACCTCATTTTTTGTTTCATAACTTAAAATAATCTGAAAAAAAGATGAACGGCGTGGATAAAACACATCAAGGTGGGCCCTACATATCCCTGCCCGGACGCGGGTAGGACCCAATCGGCGTCCAAACTTAGCACCATTAGAGGGAAACGGATTGGCTACTCCCCTGCCATAGCCCGGTGGCTGATGATCGGTGCTCTGTAGGCCCCACCATGATGTATGTTATTCATCCATGCCGTTCATCCCTTTTCAAAGATCATTTTAGAGCTTTTCCTGAAAAATTAGAGAGATATAAATGTCAGGTGAACCACACCACAGGAAAACAATAGTGATTGGATATCCACCATTAAAGTCCTCCTTAGGCCTAATGTACTACTTTTTTATCTTATTTGACATCCAGTCTATTGATTAGGTCATACAAAACTAGATTAAGGATATACTTTATTTTTGGTCTCATACCCTAAATGATATATAAAAATATGTAAGGCATGATGAAACACATACATAATGGTAATGGTAGGGCCATCGAGCACCGGCCACCGGTCATCGGCGGGTGGCAGGGGAGTAGCCAATCCATTTCCCGACGCGGATTAGATACTTACTGGTGGAGTAGCGTGTCAACTAATGAAGTGACGTTACCAAGTTCTGTGTGCCCTACTATGATGTATGTGTTGTATCGACACTGTCCATCCTTGTTGAGATATCATTTTAGGGCATGAGCCAAAGAATGAGGTAGATAAAAATCTGTAGTAGACCCACCAGAGATAGTGGGGAGAGTGATTCCCACGGTTGAAACTATTCTAATGCCCAAGATAATGTATATTTGAATCCAACCTAGTCAAAAGTTAAAAAAGACATGAAATAAGGGAAAACACAGATATCATTTTGATCTAAAATTTTGTGGCTTTTAGAAGTCTTTAATGGTGGGCGTCATTGTCCCCACCGTTTGTTTTCTGTGCTTAGTCCACTGGAGCTTTGGATTTAACTCATTATTTAGATATTGCCCTAAAATGATCTCTCCATATGGAAGGAAGGCGTGGATACAAAACATATATAATGGGGCCTACTGTGCTTGGTGACGTCACTTCGGTAGCGAGACTCGCTAATCAACCGGTCAGTAGCTAATCCGCGCCCTCCGTATAGTAGGACTCGGCCAGTCCCTGACTCTGAACGGGAGTTCCGTGGGCAGGCCTAATATGATGTATCTGTACATCCAAACCGTCTATCTCTTTTATCAGATTATTTTAATCATCCAAAAAAAATGAGTTAGATCCAACTATTGAATGGACCACACCACAGATTACTCTTGCATTTAATGCAATTGGCTTTTATGCTTTGGTGCGGTCCACTTGAGAATTGGATATGCCTCATTTTTGTGTTCATGCCTTAGAATAATGTGAGAAAAGGAATTGACAGTTTTGATGTACAGATACATCAAGGTGGGCCCGCCCACTGACCTGTCCGTTCGGAGCTAGGGACGGGCGGGGTAGTACGCAATCCGCGTCCCTTCCACTGGACGCGGATTAGCTGCGACCCGGATCCAGCTCGGTGGGTGTGACACTGACCATGGGCTCACGTTGATGTATGCGCTGTACATCCAGTCCGTCTCTCGCTTTTTCCAGCTTGTTTTATAAAATCATCCAAAAAAGCCGAGGCAGATTCAATTCTCAGCTGGACCACAGTAGCGGTTGAATTTCTATAAATAAAAGCTTCTTATGGCCACACAACTGTTTTTGTGTTGTGGTCCACTTGAGATTTGTTTCTTTTTTGATACATGGTCGGAAAATAGTCTTTGAAAACGGATGCACCAGTATACAATACAATGCATACATGAAAGTGGGGTAAGCGTCAGAGTCGCACACGTTTGACTGAATCCGGGGGTGACAGCGTAATCTGCGTTCCACAATTACTCGCAAATAACGTGTAATTTATTTGATACTCCAGCTGTGTATGATCCTTGATACACAGTCACTTGAAAATGGTCCAGTTGTCGTAATTTGACTTAACAGAAACCGACTAAATAGTAGAACTTACGTCCACCTATCATCCTTCACAATCTGAAGGGTTGCTAGTCAGCAGTCGATTCCAATATTGATTCAAAGGCAGTAACGCGATATCAATTAGCATTTGTTTCTTGAATTTAGAATTCCAACTGTTTCTAAGTATAACCGTCCCTTAAATTTCCATAAATAGTTAGTTTAAAAATCAAATCAGTATAATTTTTAGTATATATGCCATCTAAGTAGAAATACATCATGTGGACGGTTTATCTAAGATACTCTATTCAATTGTATAATTATTGAGTGCCTGCGTGTCAACCACCATGCCATGCCAGAGAGAGTATCAAAGTTAATCTCGTTTTCCAGTCCCACAGTTCTAGGCCATTCAAACCAGACCGGCCCACCATGTGTCAACCGTTCCACCGCCTTCAAAATCCATTTACTTTTTGTTTTTTTTTTTTCCAACTAAACAGCCCCTTGTTTTGTATAAACCTGTCCGATGGTTATCCTTTATAACATCCTCTCCACATCCTTGCTCTCCACACGGCCAGAATCCACATATCCTACTTCAAATCAAACCCTTCGACTGCTTCTTTCAATTCTAAAAAGTCCTTCCTGCTTCCTTTCATCTCTTCTTTCCAAGAGTCGTGTTTCAAATCAAACACCACAAAAATAGACCATTTTCTTTGAGAATTCATTTCTTGGGAAAATGGATACCAAGATTGGATCTTTGGATTCAAGCAACCCCGCCAAAAATGACGTCGGTGGCCCACCTGGCCCCACTTTTGTGTCCACCATCCAGAACTCCGTCCACCCATCATCTATCGCGATGCCGGATGCCACTCTAGGCAGCCACATCGCGCGCCGCCTCGTCCAGGTTGGCGTTACTGACGTCTTCACCGTCCCCGGCGACTTCAATCTCACCCTTCTCGATCACCTGATTGCAGAGCCAGGCCTCACCAACATCGGCTGCTGCAACGAGCTCAACGCCGGGTACGCTGCAGATGGTTACGCTCGGTCCCGAGGTGTCGGGGCATGTGTTGTGACGTTCACTGTCGGCGGCCTCAGCATCCTCAACGCCATCGCTGGCGCCTACAGTGAGAACCTTCCGGTCATCTGCATCGTGGGCGGACCCAACTCAAACGACTATGGGACGAACCGGATCCTCCACCACACGATCGGGCTGCCTGACTTCAGCCAAGAGCTTCGATGCTTCCAGACGGTCACGTGTTATCAGGCGGTCGTCAACAATCTGGAGGACGCCCATGAATTGATCGACACTGCCATCTCGACCGCTCTCAAGGAAAGCAAGCCTGTCTATATAAGCATTGGCTGCAATCTGCCGGCGATCCCCCATCCGACATTCATTCGGGAGCCCGTTCCGTTCGTCCTCGCTCCCAAGTAAATTTCTTAAATCATTTACTGAATTTATGATAATTTAGAAGAACATATGTTTTTCCATCGAAATTCTGCCTTGTTGGGCCCTACAAATTGAACATGGTGGGGCCCACATTCTAGTGGGCATAATCTTTCCCATTGTGGATTAAAGATGCCCTAAATAAAAAAATCGGTCCGGATGATTCCACCCACATGTACCGGTGGGTGGTTAGGATTATACGATTGGGGAGATATTTGGATGGGCCCCCTCCCTAGTGGTCCACCAGATCAACGTCTTAGATTACCTTAATTTGTCCCAACGGTACCATTGTATGGTTGATTCGAGGTATCATATAAAGACCTCAATTTAGAAAGTGGAAGTATGTGATCATGCTTATCAGCAGGGGTAATACTCTGTTCAGAATTTGGTAATTGGTACATGTGGGGTCCACGGTTCAATAATCTAGACCGTTCATCTGATGTGGCTTGCTATGTTTTGGGGATGCCCTTACGGAATCTCCCCAAAACTTCAAGATTCTGGTTCCTAACCCATCAATCTGCAAGCCACCACATTGAAGGGTTGGGATCTTCCAGTCTGGTGATATCCGTGGCATCGTGCTTCATTCATGGTGGGGTCCATTAGATGATCAGTTTGGGGCAACAAGCAATGGGTCAAACATGTAGTGAATCCTGCAACTGTTTGTGGAAATGGTTAGTGCTGAATTTGAACCGTCTTTGTTTATTGTGTGCAGACTGAGCAATCAGATGGGACTGGAAGCCGCTGTGGAGGCCACCGCCGAGTTCTTGAATAATGCAGTGAAGCCAGTCATGGTTGGTGGGCCCAAACTCCGTGTTGCGAAGGCCGGGCAAGCGTTCATGGAGCTGGCTGACGCCTGTGGATATCCAATCGCCGTGATGCCGTCTGCAAAAGGGATGGTGCCGGAGCACCACCCGCGGTTCATTGGCACATATTGGGGTGCAGTCAGCACTGCTTTCTGCTCAGAGATTGTGGAATCAGCCGACGCCTACCTGTTTGCAGGGCCCATCTTCAATGACTACAGCTCGGTGGGGTACTCGCTTCTCCTCAAGAAGGATAAGGCCATTATTGTGCAGCCAGAACGGGTGGTGATTGCCAACGGGCCTACATTTGGGTGCATCCTGATGAAGGACTTCTTCCATGCATTGGCCAAGAGGCTTAAGCGGAACACGACTGCTTATGAGAACTACCATCGGATCTTTGTCCCAGATGGGCTCCCACTCAAGGCGCAGCCCAAGGAGGCTTTGAGGGTGAACATCCTGTTCAAGCACATACAGGCGATGTTGTCGGGAGATACGGCCGTGATTGCTGAGACAGGTGATTCATGGTTCAACTGCCAGAAGCTAAAGCTGCCAGAGGGATGTGGGTAAGTAAAAATTTCCCACATTGATATTGATTCTATTTGTGATGAATGCTTATTAGCTGCAAATGCAGAACACAAGCTTTCCACACATGCTGTCATGTACACATGTTCTAGATCAGCATGTTCACCAGCAGGGGCTCGCCTGGCCATCTGAGGTGGACCACATAAGAACACGTCATACCACTGTTGTACATTTAATATCTCTGTTTCTTTCATACTTGTTTGGCCCATCCATGAGTGGACTAGCCTGATATATGGGAGGGGAACAATCAACATGGGTCCACCTCATTAGAGGCAGTGATCCCGCGCATATACCACTTTAGACCATGTATTTGTGTGGGCAGGGCATTCCTCGTCTCCGTTTATTCACTTCCATGCATGTAACTAAGAAATGCAGATGGGAACATTACAGGTATGAATTCCAAATGCAGTATGGATCGATTGGATGGTCAGTGGGAGCGACACTGGGTTATGCACAGGCTGCAAAGAATAAGCGGGTGATCGCTTGCATTGGCGACGGAAGCTTTCAGGTAAACTGGATGGATGAAGTTAAAACATGAACGGGCCACAATGTTTTTTTTTTTTTTTTTTAAAAAAAAAAACTAAAAAATCATTGTGATGGAATGGTGTTGATTGGTTTGACAGGTGACGGCCCAAGACGTGTCAACGATGCTGAGGTGCGAGCAGAATACCATAATCTTCCTGATAAACAATGGGGGCTACACCATCGAAGTTGAGATCCATGATGGCCCGTACAACGTCATCAAGAACTGGAACTACACTGCATTGATTGACGCCATCCACAATGGCGAAGGCAAATGTTGGACAGCCAAGGTGAGTAGGAATCTTTTAGCATTCTGAAACTTGGGTACTTGTTAGATCTGCATTTGGAAACACAGGTGAATTGGATTTCGAAAATTCAGTGATATCATACTAGTTGTTGCAATTCAATCCGATCTGCATTTGGGTACTCGTTAGATGTGCATTTGGATACACAGGTGAATTGAATTACGAAAATTCAGTGATATCATACTAGTTGTTGCAATTTAATCCGATTGTGCTTCCAAACGCCCCCTTCAATCTTCCAGATTGGTAATTCTTAGAGGTTCCACTTGTACGCAGGTCCGTAGCGAGGAGGAACTGGAAGAAGCCATTGAGAAGGCGACAGGGCCCATGAAGAACTGCTTGTGCTTCATCGAGGTGATCGTGCACAAGGACGACACTAGCAAAGAATTGTTGGAGTGGGGATCGAGGGTGTCTGCAGCCAACAGCCGACCGCCAAATCCTCAGTAATCCAACGCCATCGGATCGAGTCTGAAGCCAACAGCCGACGGTCAAATCCTCACTAATCTGGCTGGTCGGATAGGGTCCTATAATAATGCTTTAGTTAGAGCTTCTTTCTCAGTTTGGTTGAATACATGAGGCATTTTTGTTTATTCCGTACCTTCTTTTTTTGATTGTCCGACTGCTTAGGTACTTCTAAGCTTTCATTAATTCTTCAAATAGCTTTCGTGCTTGTGATAATTCAGTTTCGTACCTTTCAAGCGCTGGGATTGATTTGGGACCTGTGTAATATCTACGCCCTTCATCAATCACGGCCCAACGTGACTCGCCCGGACCAAAAAAATTAGGTTAGTTGAACATGCAGCTGGGAGGGGTGTGGCCCAGTAGATGAATGGACAGGCCTTTTTCTTCTTTTTTTTTTGTCAAGTTACCGATAGATGTATATTGGCATGTGTGGCTGTCCATATTCGAGAATTGGTGGTTAGGATTGTTCATTCAGCGATCAGTGGGCCAATGATTTGGATGGTCATGATTGCATGTGTTTCGATTGCATAGAAGATGGACAACACTACTTTAAAAAGTAGTGCTTTTTGTTTTTTCCAATGACAGATGATGTGGGGAAAGTTTCCTTGATTAAAGGTAGGGGTGTACACGAGTCGAGCTTATCTCAGCTTGACCACTAGCTGACCCCAGCTCGGCTCTGTCCTCGAGCTTGATTGACCAGCTCAACTTGGTTTGGTCAGCGGCTCAAAAAAAAAAAAAAAAAAAAAAAAAAAAAGTTGATTTCGAGCTAAGATTGAGCCAAGTTCTTCTGTGCAACATTTTCACAAATACATGAACTGCACCTTTAAAATCTCACTGTTTCATACACAGCAACAATGGTTTTACAGGTATTTTATCAAATACCTTATAAGCAACATATATATCAATAATAAAAAAAAAGGGTATTTGTTTCATATACATACCTTCTATGCCATCTGTCACACGTCGTTGAGTCGTTTCATCAAACACTTAGTGAGCAACATCAATATCAAAGTAACCGAGTTAACGAATTGGTTTGAGTCAAGCCGAGTTAGAGCTGGATTCTATCCGAGTTGAGTTGAGCTGGGCCTGCTCGAACTTAGCTTGAAAAATCAGCTTGACTCAGCTCAAACTCAACTTCGGACCAAGTTAAATTGAGCATTTTTTAGTCGAGTCAAGAGAGCTAACTCGGTTCGTGTACACCCGTAATACACCTGTAACTAAAGGTTATTCTCTCTTTCTTCCCAAAAAAAATCTATTTTTTTAAAGAGAATTTGAGCTCTTGCATTTCTCAGAATCAACAGAGGGAGAAAAAAAAAAAAAAGTAAAAAAGGTTGAATAAAAAGTAAAAAAGGTTGAATGTTATTGTGCTAATGGGGCTCTCGGACCAGTGATCCAGACGGTTGATCTGATGGATCCTGATTGGGATGGAGGATCTTACCCAGTTGAAATAATCGTGGCCTTTGATAAATGGATTTAGTAGGAAAAGACAGTAGCCCACATTTATCGGACGAAAAAGCCACCGATGACATGGATACCATCATCGAAATTAGGAGAGATTGGTTGAGTTTGTCATCCCTGTTGGAGCCCGCGGGACCAATGGTTCAGATCATGGATCATGGGCCTCATTTGTGCAAATTCGTGGCCTGAGGATACATAGAGGAATCTGCAGTGAATCTGGAACAGGAATATGCAGTGAATCAGAAAGCTGGTTAGATAGTCAGCCCCACACCATCCTCAGTGTAGGGACGTGGTGAGATGCGATGGGTGGGGCGTATGCTGCCGGAGATGAGCCAGTGACCAAAAACTTTAAAAACAGAGAAGTTGACCACTGTAGATGCCACCTTTTAACCAGCGTCTTCTCTGAGCCATCCCAAACTTACATTCCCAGTACAAACCTTTCATGTACAGACAGATGAATTGAGGACGAAAATACCCTTGTTTTTCAAAAGTCATTTCTCGATGAATTGTTTACCTAGGGTTACGGATGATAACCGTAGCCATAAATAGCGTAGCCATAGTGGGCAGCAGGACAACCGCCAGCTCGACACAACCCCGCTGGGGCCTGAGTTTTGCGGGGCCCTCTACACGTGTGGGGCTCCCTTTTAGCACTTTTAGCCCTTTTTTAAGCCCCTAAACACCCCCATTTTGAAAAATTCCTAATCTCTCTTCCTCAAAACTCAAAAACCTCCCTCTAAGCTCATTCCCTGTATCTAATCCTCCCCACCAAACCCCATTTCCCTAAATACTCTTCATCTTTAGGCCCTCTATTTATCAAAATTCTTCCTTTCAAACTCAATTCCCTCAAAACCCCTCATTCCCTACACTCGTCTTGCTCAAGGGGGCATTTGGCGCAGGGTATTTGTAACGCACTGAATTTTGAGGGTCGAGCAAAGCTCGACTCCCAGATTTCGAATATCACTTATGTCATATGGAAGATAGTTTCTGATTTCTTCCATGTTGATTGATTAAGCATGCATAGAATTTTACTAAACGGCGTATCATACTCTAGATTTAATGAAGTTAAGAAAATGTGTAAATCCCTAACATATCTACGTAAATATGTACATGTTCCACAAAATTCCTTCCAGAGTATGATTCTGCACTGGGTTCAATATATACATGTACAAGTTCAAAATGACCAAAATGTGGTAATGTAAATGTATTCAACTATGCCTAGATGCCCAACATTCCCTACGTAACAGTACGTGGTCTACATCGGCCCGCTCGAGAGTTGGAAGTAGGAGAATTCCTCTTCCTCATCCAAAAAGTCATGCTGGTTGGTGTTTTAAAACACCGTCCCAGAGTGGCAGTGAGTGATCAACTCAATGGTTCTATAAGGCAAAAGTTACACATGTTATCAAGTCAATCAATGCAGTAATGATAAGACAATCATAACAATCACTTCCTAACTATTTTTTTTAATGCAGGAATGAAGTGTAAGTAATGATGCATGCCCTCACCCATCAACATTTCCTCAACACGCGACTTCGACCGCCTGTTTCGCATATCACAACACTTCCTCAAAGGTGCGACTTCAATGCTTTTTCGCTACATTCTAACTAATGCGGTGCGATGCATGGTCATGTTAGCCAAGTGATTGATCATGTTCATTCATCCAGTAAGTTTGGGAAGCTAGGGTACCTCCCTTTTTAACATTAACCAAAATCGAACATTAGGCATCGGACAACCGCAGTGATCTTATTCCTGTGTTCTGGATCCATCTAGGTTCGTCAGTCCTAGATAAACACATACGATAGGCAAGTTGCAAGAAGTGGTGCTCGCAGTTACTACGGGGAGGCTCGTCACCCCAGCGTAGGCCGACAGCCCGAACACGGTGTCCCATACCACCATGCCCAGCTCACGAGTCTTGAGGATCATGGTACCATGGTTGAAGGTGGATCTTTACATTAGTGAGGGGTACCTTAGATTCAAACAGTCGCGTCCATACATGGTAAACACACGATAGGTCAACCAGTTTGTTAGGCAAGCTCGATTGGTACGGGCGCACGCTGACTTAATCGACATGGAGCGCATAAGCGCCCCTCGTGGCGTAGCCACTATCGACAGTCGATGCACGACCCATATCCTTCGAGTTTACCCAAGGTGGCCAGACTAATTTGGCCACCTAAACATGGGCGTTTACCGATTGCCCAGGCTACGATTGTAGCCCCATTCCTATCTAAGTGCTGCTAACACCCACGTGTAATATCTATCTCAGTATTCGACAAACAATCCTAGTGAATTTCTCATTTGGGCATTTTATCAAACACATAGACCATGTTAACTACAACTTGCATTTTATCAACTGGTTATATAAAGAAAAATACATAGGCATAAGACAACAAAGAATCCTACCTTAATAATCTTATTAAGTACAAATCATCAACTATTTTTCATTTAAACAATTTATCAAACACATAGACTATGTTAGTTACAACTTACAATTTGTCAATTCGTTACACAGAGAAGTACATATGCATATGACATCAACAAATCCTAGGTTAACAATCATGGCAAGCACTAATCATCATTTATTCCTTATTTAGACATTTCATCAAACATATAGCCTAGGTTATCTATCATTTGCAATTCGTCAATTTATTTCATAAAGAGTTAGGCATGTTGAAGACAATACGAGTTCTTGCAGTCACAGTCATAGCTTACATAAATCATTAGCTACAATGAAAGTATTGATAAACCGCAACCTAAGCGTTTATAGTCCGCACCTTTCGGTAGTACGTTCGACTCAGACTCGGTCCTAAGACTACGTTTCCAAAAATGAAATGCCGGGCACCTAAATGATTAAACGCGTTAGACAGGTTGGAGAAAAACCATCCAGGAGACTTACATCATTATAGGGTTTAGTATTTCTTACCCGAAGTCACGGCCAAAAGAGTTTTGAGTAGCGAAACGTGGCAGTGATTAGGAACGTGGATCCATGGGAGAAGATTTTCCACAGTTGCAGCGATTTCCCAAACTTCCTCTTCTCTATTTTCTCTTTTCTCTTCTCTCTCTCCCTAGGGTTTATGAAATTCGTATTTGAGAGAGAGGGGGTGTGTTGGGAGCTATTTATAGCCCCGAATGAGGTGCAAATGGCCCCAGGGCCACTTTGTACTATGTTTATACTTTGTGGGCGCCCATTTCTGACGAACAGGGCTCTTAAGGAGGCCCACGGTTCATCTATGTCATGGGGTGCGCTCTCTGACAATGGATCCACTCTAGGACACGATTTCAATGCGATCAAATAACCCGATCGACCGTGGAGAGCCTGTGTCAGATTAACGGTCACACGTGTCCAATTGGGGCCATGGTTATACGGATATGTGCATGGAAATTTTATTTCTCCATGTGTGAAGTTTGGTCACAAACTAACGGTCTGAAATCCTCAACTTTGCGTAAGAGCGGACGATCCAATTCACTTAAGTTTCAGTTCATTTTCTTAGGATATTTGTATTTCTCACGCTCTTAACTCTCGGCCCAAGTTGGGCATTTCTGGACACTATCTAGGCTTGATTCTCGCGATGGTTGTCAAGCCTAGCAGGACAGACATCATCCTATAATTTCAAGGTCATCGGACCCCCGACGTGCGGTCTAGGTCCCTTACGGAGTTTCAGTGTACTTCCGAGAGCGATAGGCCCTTGGGATTTCTCCTAGGTCTTTAGATGGCATTGGGCGAGTGGTACTCCTAATTTTAGGCCTTCCCATTTGTGAAAATGGTGGCCCAAGCTTAACCCACCAACTGCTTAACATTTAATTAAATCCCATCTAAATTTCACAATCGGGTGTGGTCCTTGGGTTGTTTAGCCTGAGGTTGTACTCGGGTCTTTGTACGGATTTTTCTTGGACGTTACAGTATTAAATGGGATTAAGTGGGATAGAGTTGTATTTAGTCCCGTGCAATTCCATCCATTGTTTGGAGAGAATGGGAAAGGTTGGGATTAGTTGGGATGAACTTACATTTAGTCCCATGGAATTGCATTTAGTCCATGGAGGATTTCCGTGGATTTTGAAATCCATTACACATGTGGGCCCCACATTGATGCATGCATTTATCTATGTCATTCATTCATATACACCGTTTATATGTGACATTTTAGTTATATATGTGTACAAGTGAACAACATCTGTTGTAAATTTGGTCCGTTAATTATAATTTCATGGTCCACGAAACATTATTTTACTTAATCCAATGTTTTCCAGTAACTAAATTTTTATCCCAAACATAGGATTGGATGGGTACAATACCATACTATTTCTAGACATGCAATCATTGTGCAATAATGGTGTTAATCCCTTCTAATACCATTCAAATCCACGAACCAAACACGCCCCAAGTGGATAACAACTCCGAATCCACAAAGTTGGAAATCAAGTGAAGCAAACTCGAAATTGAGCGAGACAAACTTGAAATTGAGCAAGGCAAAATAAAAATTGAGCGAGGCTAACATGAAATTGAGTGAGGCAAACTGGAAATTGAGCGAGGCAAACTGGAAATTGAGCTGGGCAAACTGGAAATTGAGCGGGGCAAACTGAAAATTGAGCGGGGCAAAGTAGAAATTAAGCGGGGCAAAGTAGAAATTGAGCGGGGCAAACTAGAAATTGAGCGGGACAAACTGGAAAATGAGAGGGGTAAACTTGAAATTCAGCGGGGCAAACTGAAAATTAAGTAGGGCAAACTTGAAATTGAGTGGGGCAAACTAAAAATTGAGTGAGATAAACTGAAAATTGAGCGAGGCAAACCTAACATTAAGCGATGCAAACTAGCAATTTAGCGAGGCAGATTAGAAGATCAAGAGAGGCAACCTAGAAAATGAGTGAGGCAAAC
Organism: Magnolia officinalis; assembly: GCA_021015155.1. Classification (NCBI taxonomy): domain Eukaryota; kingdom Viridiplantae; phylum Streptophyta; class Magnoliopsida; order Magnoliales; family Magnoliaceae; genus Magnolia; species Magnolia officinalis. The sequence continues at coordinate 50,654,037 of JAJHSJ010000008.1, forward strand.
TGGAAATTATATAGGGTATATCAAACACCTTATAAATACAACATGAGCAAGGGAACAATTACAGGTTATAAATATTTATTGATTATAAATATTCATTCAGTAAAAACTGTACAAGGTATATCAAACAGTGTATATAATACAACATCTCACAAAAATTCCATCTTCCTCCCATGCCCTTGACAAATATCATTTACAGTTTACAAATAAACAATCATATGCTATCGACTTCCTCAAAACTGCGGTGAATTTTTACATGTCTATTCCCGCCAACGTGAGACTATTACACAATATGTCGATAAATTTCATTTCGAATATGCCGCAGTCATAACCAATATTTTGCTTCGGCGCCGATTCATCTTCTTCGGTAGTCCACATCTTCCCTTCAAGCGTAGTGCTGTCTCCACTGGCATGGAAGAGAATGGGGAGCGCTTCAGTCATCGTTTTGATCTTCTGCTTGTACTTTAATAATGTATTTGTGCATAAACTATCAACAATAACGATTTCTCATTTTCTTTGATGTATGACGATCAAGAACCAATGAGAATTATCATGGTTAATGGGTACATACACCTATCCATGTTTCACAAAATAATATATTAATAAAAACATGATAGAACACATTACGGCCAGAGTTGATGTTTTTGTGACGAATGCATTACCCATTCACAACACCAAATCGCATTGGCATATAATTTATGAAATCGCAGTAAAGACCGCACTAGTTGAAGAAGGAATATGCCAATATGTCCTAGAGGGGGTGAATAGGACTTTTAAAGTTTTTATGTTTTATTTCAAAAAACCTACTTAACTAATCCTGCGATCATGCAAATATCAGGATTATTCAAATGTAACTCTACTGGCTTCCAAGCCCGGTAGAGGATCCAATCACAAACTATCTTAGAAGTAAGCAGTATGCAAACTAGCTTATGATGGATATGACTGTGTAGGTGTGTGTGGTGTGATCAAATATTCGGATGAGGAAGTATTAAAGCAAATCACATAATCATAAAAATAACAATCTCAAATACAGTCATTTTATAGTGGTTCGACGATAAGTCTACTCCACTCCCGGTAACCGCACTCAACCCTTGAATGTACAGGATTTCACTAAGGAGGTTTCACAGCGGTTCACCTCAAACCTAAGATTTTAAATTAAGTTCACCTTCAACCTTTACAACCTACACTGAGACTAACTGTTTATGCTCTCACGAGCAAGGGTCAACACAACGCACCCACTTTTAGGTACATTGGCCAAGGATCTTCCATAAGACCCTACTGAAGGTTTCTACACGGTTGACCTCAAACCCGAGGTTTCACACAGTTCACCTCAAACCCAAGGTTTTACACGGTTCACCTCAAACCCAGAGTTTTACTGGTTCACTCCTAACCAGATGTTTATGCTCTCCACAGAGCAAGAGTCCACACAACGCACCACTACGTACACTCCCGCCGGAAGCCTCCTTGAGGACTTCAAAGGGTGAGAACCACTTAAGACCCAATCCTACAAAGGAATGATCATAAGTGTCCTCTTGGACTCTGGATACTTACAAATAAGCTGATGAGTCCCATTTCGCACAATGCCGAAGATCTCCTCCTCCTTGTTGACGAAGAGTCTTTTGCTCCCTTGATCCGCAACACAAAATGATGTACCAATACTCAGCTTCGGGTTGGGTCAAGGTTATGCTGGAATCCTACTCTTTAAAGGTTTTCCTATAAGGAAGATAGAGTAGTTCCAATCTTATGCATTCAAGGCATCCCAGCTTAATGATTTGCCATTAAGGTAGTACCTGGAGGATCCTTGAATGCGAAAGTTCATTCCGCAATCCACTCCATTGAATGTCAATGATGAGGGTGGATTGGAAGATGAACTCCCTTGAGAGAAAGGGCTTTGGATATAAGATATAAGTTGAAACACACAAAAGCTCTCTCTACTTTCTCTCACAGCAATAAAAGACAAGTCCTCTATATATAGGCAAAAAGTTCCAACGGATATAAAATGGTTACATTTATGACAGAGTTCGATATCATCGAGCGTATACTCTCGATAGCATCGATGGTTTGCTCGATGACTCGGACTCTATATCATAAGCTTTTGAAACTTTTTGCTAATTGGTCGATGAATCGAAACTATTGTCCATGTCATCGGATTTCGAACTCTGATTCCATCGATGATAGGTTCGATCCATCGCACTTGAAAAATGAGAGAGACTTGACTTTGAAATATTTCAGGTTTTCATGAATGATCGGGGAACCATCGAGATCATTGAAATTTGAATGTCAATGATATCGAGATCAGAGTCGAGGCATCGATAATTTCAGCGGATTTTTCTTTAAGCTTGTTGGTCGGTTTATGACCTTGTTTGATGCAATCGACCTGGTGCCGATATCATCGATATTTGAATATCGATTCTATCGAAGGGCCCCTGATCATAGTTAAAAACAACCTGAAATATTTGTTGTAAGAAAAGCACGCCCACGATCGATATCATTGATGGACTTCCGATGTTATCGATATTTGATTTCAGATAATATCGAAAGAGTATTGATATATCGAATGAATTTGAAATTTTCATTAAAAATGTAACATTCCGAATTTTTTCCAACCTGGAATTAGATGTCCTTAGGTAATGGGTCGCTCCTAACACCTTATTAACTTGTCAGAACTCAATCCCACAGTCTAAAATCGCTTTTTAACATTTTTCTTCACAAATCTCACCTTTCATTACCTTATCCTTCAAAAGTAACTAAGTGTTAAACTAGATTAGCTACGAAATCCGCTTGATCAACTTTAAATACGATCTACAAGACCTAAAACTTGTAGAATCATTGACGCTAGGTTACCCTAAAATCTAGGATCAATCTCATTACCCAGCTACTCTCGGGAGCATCACGAAACTCCATATCAGATGTGGACCGCACATCGAAAGTCTGAATAATACAAAGTAATAGGATTAGGACCGCCTTGCTGGGCTTGACAACCATCTCGAAAATCAAATGCAGATAGTGTCCCAGTGCTATTCGCTTGAGCCCGGAGTGAAGAGTATGAGAAACGTGAAAATATTTAGGAATATATTCCGAATTTAAGTAATCTGAGACTTGTCGCTTGCGGGCCAAGTATGAGGATTCAGACCGTCAAAATCAGACCCAATTATACCCTCGAATCAGGAAAAATTTCCAACACAGGTCAGTGTACTTGTGGCCCTGATCGAGTTTTCGAGACCGTTGAACTGAAATTGGTCTGCCACGGGCGATCTGTAAATCCGATCGGACCGAAAATGTAACTCGACCTAGATCCAATGTCTGTGAGCTTAAGTCCAACCTTTGGCTTAAGGGCGGCTTACAGAAGTGCTCAACGGAACAGTCTCCTTTTGGTCATAACCTAAGTATACCTTGGCCCTAAGTCTAATTTGGTGAGTTTTGGGCCTATATAAGGACCTTAAACCCTCACTCTCTCATTCCTTACGAATTTGAGAAAACCTAGGAGAGAGAAGAGAGAAAAGAGAGAGAAAGTGTGGGAGAAGTGGGTGAAGGATCCTGGTGCTCTATCCTACCATCATACGTGCTTAACCATCAAGATCTAATCGCCTTTCCGGCGATTCCGACTTCATTTCTAGGTAAGAAAACCTAACCCTAAGTTGTTTTAGAGTTTTCAAGAATGTAGGTGATATAATAGCTGACCTGTTTCATGATTCAGGTTACCTAATCACCGTAGACGAAGGCTTAGAGATTCTAGCGTATTCGTTACGATTCTACGACAAAAGGTGCGGACTTTAGACGTATATGTTATGGTTTTCAATGCTTTCAATGTCAGATAATGATAGATTCATGATCTGGATGCTATTGCACATGTACAAAGTGTTGTCCGTTTAGTTTTTCAAATATACGTTAACTATGTTGAATATACTGTATTCCTCGTATTTGTAGAAAATACCGTATACGTATGAAATACGGATTTGTGCTTGCCATGATTAATTACTGTCTATGTATGCTAGATGCATGTGTATCAACTTCTGGGTGAACGGATTAGCCTAACACCTGTTATATTAACATACGTCGTATAGGTACTAGTTGTAGCCTAAGTGTTTGCAGAAATGTTCGAATGAATATGAAACTATGATTTATGCTTGCCATGACTATTGGTCGTGAATGCATGATCGTGGTTCATGTGACAATCCTTTGTGAAAGGATTCGCTACGACTTGTGTTTTAACTAGCATATTATAGGTATGTTAGAGTGTGTAGTCTAAGTGTTTGTGAAAATGCTTGTTTATATATGTACTTAATCTAGTAGTGCCTTGAGTAGGTGTTGAGATAGGATTCTCAACTACCTTAGTGACGTGTATGAGTTCCTTCATGTAAGTTGTTTAGTTTAATCACTTACTGGTTTATGAAACGTATGTGTTTGGATTTCCTGTTTGCATTGTGTTTTATAACATGCTTGTTAATATGTTTGAATTACTTGTTTATTTAACTCTGCTCTGACTACTTCACATGTTTAAGTTGTATTCCATAAAAGCCGTGAAGGGTGATGGGGGAGTGGTGTAACGATTCCGTGCAACAGCCCTGCCAACCCTAAGCGGACAATATTGGATATTTGATTGTATGATTTGAAATCTTGATTCATTACTACTATAACTGTTCCATAATTGAATGTGATTGGGGCTATTGTATAGTCCAGGCAATCGGTAACGGGATTGAATTCATGGCTGAGATTCATTCGCCACGTGAGATGTGTTCGAAGAGCCCGAGTCGTACTTCGGTTGGCAATAGTGGTTTGCCACGCGAAGTGCTTATGCACTTCATGTTGTTCAACTTGTCGTTGATCAGGGTCGAATACTGCATATTAGACCCCAGTTATTACCTGATCTTAAGTACATGATAGCGCCTAATGTCGGTATTTAACTGTGTTTTGTTGCAGGATGAAATAAAGAGCGTTGATTGAAAAAACAGATTAAAAGCATGGATTTGATGATCCAAAGCCACCTGAGCACGGGATGGACCCCAGAGAACCAATAATAAAGATTTTACACGCCTGGGATCTGAGGAAAGCACGTTGAAGAGGCTTAAAATTGGTCCAGAATGCAAAATCACATAGTTCCCGCCATCCGATCAGTTCGAAACTTCATACATGAGATGAGGGCAATAAATTAACCGTACATATCAAGTTTCAGCTCTTGGATCACTATGGAAGTTCCCCAACAGTCATATCAGCCCTTAAAATCATCACTTCAGGCCCACCTGATATCTGGAAGTACTTCAATTTTGGTGTCAACCCTTTAAACTAGAAGCTACAGCAAATGGATGGAGTGGATTTGACAAAGACATTACAGTGGGCCTTGTACGGGTAGCATGTGCATAGAGCACAGGTGTAGCCGCGCCACACCGGACCGACACAGTGGTCAGCGAGCCGCTGACCCGCGACTACCTCTCCCTCTCCCATGCCAGCGTCCAGCGAACGGACGCTGGCCGACCGATGGGTTTCAATTGTGGGCCCCACACGTCCATCAAATCGCTAATCCAGACTGTCCATTTGGTTCCTAAGGTGGACCTTACCAAGACCTAGGTGTCCTTTTTCCCTCGTAAATGTCATCGGATAATCCAAGCCATTGAAAACAATTTGGACGGTGGAACAGAAAACCATGTGGGCCTCGTTAACAGAAGGCGGAAGTTACATATTCCTGACCGAAATTTTCCCCTCCATCCAATGGACGGAGTGAATTTCCCAACAAAACATCACAGTGGGCCCCACCATTTCCGCAGAAAATCCGCGTCCACGTTTGCGCAGTACAAATCAAGCAGTAATGATAAAGCAGTACAAATCAAACAATTCTAACTACTCTTATTAAATGCGAGAATGAAATGACATGATGTTGTATGCCCTTGCCAAACCACCCCTCAAGCGACATCATCTTACGTTCGCGAATGCTTAACTCCCTCAGTGCGCCACATCTACAAAGCACATGCGGTGCGATGATGCTCATGATTACCAAGTTATTATTAGTCTATTTCAACCAGCAGTATTGGAAAACTAAGGTACCTCCCTCGTATCATTCCCAAACATTATCCATTCTAGGGTCATCAATCCTAGTTAATCTCATACGATATTATGGTTCGAGAAGCATAGTGAAGGCATTGCAAAGGGCTCGTCACCCGTCAGTGCGGATACAGATCTCACCGTATGCGGCTCAATTGCTGACCGTCAGCTCGAGTACAGGTCTCACCGTACTCGGCTCAATCACTAGCCGTCAGCTCGAGTACAGGTCTCACCGTACTCGGCTCAACTCACACTCTAGTTGCTGTGAAAGACTCGTCGCCAATCACAGACCCTTGGAGTGTACTCGATGACACTACGGAGGACTCGTCGCCCGTCAGCACGAGCACAGATCTCACCGTACTCGGCTCTCGCCGAAGTATCGACAGCTCGAATACAGTGTCCCATACCACTGTATTCGGCTCACGAGTTTGGTTGCGCAATGGTCACTACGGGGAGGCACATGGCCCCAGCGTAGGCCGACAGCTCGACCACGGTGTCCCATACCACCATGCCCGGCTCATGCGTCTTAGCGGATCGAGGTACCATGGTTAAAAAGGGGTTTCACTGGTAAGTTTGGTACCCTAGGTTCAAGCAGTAGCGTCCAAACAGGGTGAACATGCATAAGGCAGATCGGGTACTTGACGAGCTCGACTAGCACGATCGCCCGTTGAGCTGCACGACATGAAGTGCATAAACAACTTCGTGTGGCCTAGCCACTGCCGACAGGCAACGCACGACTCGAGTTCGTCGAACACATCCCACGTGGCAAATGAATCTCAGCCACGAGTTCAATCTCGTTACCGATTGCCTGGACTATAATCATAGCCCAAACACAATCAATTACAGAGATATAAAGCAGTAATGGATCAGGATTCAAATCATACAATCAGTCTGGTATTATCCGTTTAGGGCTGCCAGGGCTGTTGCACGCACTCGTTGCTCCGCTCCCCCATCACCCATGGCGGATCATACAACATAAATATAAATTTAAACATATGCATTACATAGTTAAAATCATAAAACAGTTGAGCATGTTATGAAGCACAACACAAGCATGAGTTTGTACATGTTCAAATCCTAATCACACAACTATCAAAGGAGATCATACACATAGTGAAAAGAGGTTGAGAATCATATCTCAACACCCTTATATATTACAATTTGCAAACTACTACACATTCAGACATTTCAAGAAACACTTAAACAAACATACATCAACATACATGACATATGTCGATCACATAGGCATTAGGCCAATCCTTTCGCTAGGGAGTTGCCCCAATCATAACACGCGTACACCCACGACGGATAGTCATGGCACGCAGGAACCCAAGTTCCATATTCATTCAGCTATTTTCACAAATACTTGGGCCACACATTTTAGCACATATAGTATATACTGGCCGTGGCGTGATTTAGGGCAAATCCTTTCGTCAAAGGGATATCGCCATTACAACAATCATATATCCATGACAATTAGTCATGGCGAGCACGAATGAGAATTCTATACTCATTCAGCCATTTTCACAAACACTTAGAATACACTATTCCAACATACATAGTGTATGTTAGCAAACATGTATTAGGGCTATTCTTTCGTTAAGCGGTTATTTTATCCGCGTATACCGTATTCATACAACAATTAATCATGACAATTATATTTCCAAAATTTACACATACGCGGTATTTCTAGAATACACAATTTCAACATACTAGGCATTTACACACGAGCATGCATTTCAGCGATTCCTTTCGCCAAACTAGTATTTTATCCATATACTATATAATCATACATTAAATAAACATGTCAAGCATTTTCCCGAAAAAAATACGTATATGGTATTTCTACGTATTCCTAGAGTATGTGAAATTCCATATTCTACAACGTTAATCGAAACAGGAAACGGAAAGCACTTTGTACATGTGCATTTACACGCAGATCATGAATCTATCATTATCTGACATTGAAAGCGTTGAAAAACGTAACTTATACACTTAAAGTCCGCACCTTTTGTCGTAGAATCGTAACGGAGTTGATAGGTTCGCTAAGCTTCCATATACGGGAGTTTGGCAACCTAGAGAACGAAATAGGTTAGCTATCTCATAACCTACAACCTATACAATCCTAAAACAGATTAGGGTTAGGGTTTCTTACCTAGAAACGGGGCTGGAATCGCCGGGAAAGCGATGAGAACGAGATGGTGCAGCCCGTGTGGTGGCAGGGAACGACGGCAGGGAGATTCTCCCACTTCTCCCTCACTTTCTCTCTCTTTTCCCTCTCTCAATTCCAAATTCGTATGGCTGCCATGAGAGAGGGTTTAAGGTCCTTATATAGTCTCAAAACTCACCGAAATAGACTCCTATTCAAAGGTTACTGCTAATATAGGTATTTCGTCACTTTTCCAGCTCAAAAGAGAGGTTCTGGTGGCCCTCCTTGAGCCAAACGTCAGACTTAAGCTCAACACACATGGATCTATGTGGGATTACGTTTTCGACTCGATCGGATTCCCAGATCACACGTGGCGGACCAGTTTCAGTTCAACGGTCAGTGGGCCACGATCCGAAATTCCAAGTACATGTAAATGTTCCTGAAATTTTTCCTGATCCGAGGGTGTAATTTGGTCTGATTCTGACGGTCTGGTTGCTTAATACTGATGCGCAAGCGAATGGTGCCAGATCACTATTCCAGATATTTTAATTTCAAAGGGAATAGTGTTTTTCACACTCCCTCGCTCCGGATCGAAACGAATGGCCGTGGGACATCGGCTGGATCTGATTTTTGAGATGATTGTCAAGCCCAGTGAGGCCGTCCTAGTTCCTTAGCTTCGTGTTAATCGGACTCCCGATGTGCGGTCTAGACCTAATACGAAGTTTCGTTTCATTCCCGAGAGCAGACGGGAAATGAGTTTGGTTCTAAACTTTAGGGAAACCTAGAGTCACTGATTTTGCAAGTTTTGGGTCTTGCAGATCGTATTTAAAGCGATCCCAACGGATTTCATGGCTAATCGAGTTTTGCACTTAGTTAACTTTGTTAAATTTCTAAAGGATTTAATCCTAATTGTTTTCTGGTTGAGATGGTACTTAGGCCTTTGTAGTTTGTATATAAAGTGATCCAAGTTTTACTACTTAGCTAGTTTAAGTTAGTGTCTAGGGCGAAAGTGCTTTGAAAAATTGAAAGCACAAGGTAGTAAAGGGGTGGGATTTGTGAAGGAAATGGGTTCAGAAGCGATTTTAGACTGTGGGGTTCAGTTCTGACGAAATAATAAGGTGTTAGGAGCAACCCATTGCCTAAGGACATCTAATCCCAGGTTGGCAAAAATCCGGGATGTTACAATCTACCCCCCTTAAAATAAAATTTCGTCCCCGAAATTGGCTAAGGGTAATAAGGGAAGATTTCTATTATTTCATTCGCCTAAGACTTCTTGATTCCAAGTTTCCACGCGTGGTAGGGTATATACCAGCTGGTTCATTTTAGTCTACCCCTCTTAAAACTTAATTCTTTATCCATTTCTCATACCCTGATGGTTTGCTACCATTTATTTCTTTACCTATTTGGAGTCTCGACGACAATTCCCAACAATTCAGAGTAAGATAGCTGTTTTCATTATTTGACCAACACGGAGAGACGATAATAGTGGGCTCGATCCCGATACATCGATCATCTACCGGGCCAGGGTAGGAAGCTCATCGTATCCCTTCCGAATCCTGGTCGTCCGCTCGTCAGCAGAGAGTCCATCGTAGTCACCCAAGATTGGGAATTGGGTCAAGCCGCGAAAACTTCGCAGTTGTATATTTCAGTAACTTCGTAGTCTGATCACTCTCTAAGAGTAGGGAATGTCCATCATTGAAAGGCTCAAATTGATTATTCTAAGGTTGCCCTTTAGATCTTAGTCTAAGAGAGTCCTCATTATTACCTATGTCCAAGGAAATGGTGAATCAAATCTTACTAGATCATCCTAAAACAGTTTCTCATAGTAGGGCAGGCTAGGGCTTCTATAATGTTCGTATTCAACGAGCACCGTTTCGATCCTGGGCCAGTGGGGTAGGGTCCACCACGTTTTCGCTGCGCCACCCAGATTAAAGAGGTGTATTAGGTGACCTAACTAGATTGGGCTCATCATGTTCTACCCCCCTTAAAAATTTATTTTCACCCTCAAGGCTCAAGATTTATGTCATGCTCCGTATATCGGAACAAGGTGTAATTTATGACCTAATTCCTAACTATTTGTTGCCCATTTGGGTAATTCCTGGGGCCTAAAAGACAAAGTCGCTATCAGCTATATACTCCTAATACTTTTCAAAGACGAAGTTATAGACTTTTGGTTGCAAGTGGTTCGGCCAACACGGAAGAAAGTTGCGTAGTGGGTCCGAGCCGGATACATGGACCTTCTGCCTAGCTAGGACAGAAAATTGTCGTATCAGTTCTTAATCCTAGTTGATCCCGACCTTCTGCTTGATCAGAGCATAGGGTTCATTGGTCAGTACCAGGATTGAGAATTCTACTCAGACCGCGAGTACCTCGCTTATATGTAGTTTCTCTACTCCGTGTTCCCGATTGTACTAAGTCCTTGAGAAGGCGATTCTAAAGGGTGTATAGATTTGACCTATCATTAAATCCAAGGAATATAGAAGTTTCCTCTAGGTATAATCCAAAGTCTATTCTTATACACTAGCTGATTTCAGATCATTTCTAATACAAGAAATTATTTATCGCGTAGGGTCAAACGTTGTCTAAGTGGAATTGAGTTGTCTGTACTTGACGCTCGAGCATTTCACATATGCTCAAACCAACTAAGGGGGTTCTAGAGTCCACGTTCTTAATTTGTCGGATTTCCTATACTGTCAGGTCTGTCGAAGCACCGCTCTAGGTCCAAAACTCTAAGGGTTTATTTGGTCAGTGGTCTCATGTCGTACTGAATGGGACTGCATTACTAATCCTACTTCGGGATTGGGAATGACATGTTTGGTAGGAGGGTGGGTGGGATAAAAATTATTGGTATAGGCTTTGGAAAATGAGCCTGGTGTCGGAAAGTGTGAGATGGGATTTCCAAATCCCAGGAAGCAGAATTACTAAGTGTAAGAGGAACACCCGGGATATACTCTTTATTGCATACATTCCAAACATGGCATTGGAAAACATGGGATACACCAATCTAGGAACCATACTTTACACATACATTTATTATTACTTTTACAATTCATTCCACCTTACCCACCTAATGCAGTTGGCCGAACGGGCCCTAAACGTCCTCACACATCTAGAACATCGTACCAACTACTACACCCATGAACATGAGAACGTAAACACCCAAAGGCGGTAATCCTCTTTCCCATGAGAGAGGAAGGTGGACATCGAGAAACTAGCCGTAATGACCACGAATAAGGCCATGGAAACGTAAAGAAACGGAGAGAAAAGGCTAGAGTTTTTGGTTCTCCACGAACTTGAGCCTCAACAGGGTTTGTAGAGGCCCAACAGTCAGGGAATGAAGATGGAAAAAGGGAGAAATGGATGGGTTGAGAGGTATGTACATTTTTGGGATGAAATGGAGGGTGTAGGGGCTGAAATGAGAGAGAAATGGAGAGGGAGGGATTCTAGACCTAAAAATCCCAAACCCCAGGCCAAACCGCACCCACCAAGGGGTAAGGGAGGTCGGGCCGACCAACCTCAGCCTTGGACCCACCTCAGAAAGTCCATCGGACCGCGGTGGGGACCTGTTCTCTGTGGTCCCAAGGTGCTAAACGCACCCTGGTTCGACCCTGGGTCCCATCCGATTTAAGTGGGGAGGCCCCCGACTCCGATTTGCTTCAATTCAGGTAGTTTCGGGATAATCGGATGTAACTTGCAATCCGGAATAAGTTATCTAACGTAAAATATATGAATTTGGGGTAGAACGAGCTAATGAAGCCAACCAACCCTGCTATGCCGGGTTGCGCAGCCTGAAATTGAGAGAAAACCCCCCGATTAACGGTCATTTCCCCGTTTCAATTTTGTTTTGCTAAAAATAGTAGTTTTAGTTTAATTACTCTTCATCTGTTGGGCTTTAGGAGTTGCGCTCATCATGTAAAGAGCTTAGAATAATTAGGAGAATGGTTTGGTGAAGTCGTTTAGGACACTTACTATTTTTGACCGAAAACTTTACCCACTAATAGACATCACGACCCATAGTAAGTCGCGAATTCTAGAAGTTTTAGTTGTAGTTTGTTCCTGATTTCTTTCCCATTACCTGGTATCCTTATTTAAAGGGTTGTGAACTCGTTTTTAGTCATTCATTAATCAGTTTCGAATATATTAGAATTTATTTCTATTTTCTGCTTTCTCCTCTTGTAGATTTGAGAAGTCTCTGGGAGGAGTCCAGAGAAGCTCCAAGGATTCGGAGTAGTTATCCTCATCACGTTTATCGCACATTTTACTGATTCTCAATGATTGGGATGAGGTGGATTATGATCTAGACCCTTCACTAGACAACCTAGAAATGTTTTAAGGTCGACCCGTGCGACCATGGTTGAATACAGACTCGATTTCGGCGTTCGTTTTCAGTGAACTAGCCCTTGGACGGAACAGGGATGCCTAAGAATGTTTCTACATTCCGTCGCTCCCTCCTAAGTCAGAGTGCGTCAGAGTGCGTAGTGTGACCATAACCCAGGTCCGGTTTAATCAAAATCATGCTCTGATATCATCTTGTAACGCCCTGAAAATCGGGGGTCGAGCATAAACTCAACTCCCGAGTTTCAGAACATCACTTATGCAACAAAATGAATGATGATTGAATGTTGACTGTATTCGTGCATTGAACATGAGTGAGATTAAGCCAAAACAGCATATCATACTCCAGAGACAGTTAAGTTTGCAAGCGGAAGACTGTGATAGATAGATAAAATATATAACTTATGATGAGTCTCCAGAGTGTGATAACATTACTAGGTTAAATAAATACATGTGCAGTTCTAAAATGTACCAAATGTGAGGAAGTGTAATGCCTCCAATCCCATGTACCATAGCCCCGTCAATACAATATCAAGTCTTCATTGACCTGCCAGAGAGATACAGATAGGAGAATTCCTCCTATCATCATAGAAGTAGTCCGGCTCTGCTTCACAAGCATCGCCACCACCTGAAACTCAACAAATCTGGTTGGTGTGTACAACACCATCCCGTAACGTGGGAGTGAGTGATCAACTCAGTGGAACAGTAAAGCATAGGTTAACATGTTATCAATTCAAACAAGCAGTAATGATAAAGCAGTACAAATCAAACAATTCTAACTACTCTTATTAAATGCGAAAATGAAATGACATGATGCTGTATGCCCTTGCCAAACCACCCTCAAGCGACATCATCTTACGTTCGCGAATGCTTAACTCCCTCAGTGCGCCACATCTACAAAGCACATGCGGTGCGATGATGCTCATGATTACCAAGTTATTATTAGTCCATTTCAACCAGCAGTATTGGGAAACTAAGGTACCTCCCTCGTATCATTCCCAAACATGATCCATTCTAGGGTCATCAATCCTAGTTAATCTCATACGATATTATGGTTCGAGAAGCATAGTGAACGTATCGCAAAGGGCTCGTCACCCGTCAGCGCGGATACAGATCTCACCGTATGCGGCTCAATTGCTGACCGTCAGCTCGAGTACAGGTCTCACCGTACTCGGCTCAACTCACACTCTAGTTGCTGTGAAAGACTCGTCGCCAATCACAGACCCTTGGAGTGTACTCGATGACACTACGGAGGACTCGTCGCCCGTCAGCACGAGCACAGATCTCACCGTACTCGGCTCTCGCCGAAGTATCGACAGCTCGAATACAGTGTCCCATACCACCGTATTCGGCTCACGAGTTTGGTTGCGCAATGGTCACTACGGGGAGGCACATGGTCCCAGCGTAGGCCGACAGCTCGACCACGGTGTCCCATACCACCATGCCCGGCTCATGCGTCTTAGCGGATCGAGGTACCATGGTTAAAAGGGGTTTCACTGGTAAGTTTGGTACCCTAGGTTCAAGTAGTAGCGTCCAAACAGGGTGAACATGCATAAGGCAGATCGGGTTACTTGACGAGCTCGACTAGCACGATCGCCCGTTGAGCTGCACGACATGAAGTGCATAAACAACTTCGTGTGGCCTAGCCACTGCCGACAGGCAACGCACGACTCGAGTTCGTCGAACACATCCCACGTGGCAAATGAATCTCAGCCACGAGTTCAATCTCGTTACCGATTGCCTGGACTATAATCATAGCCCCAAACATAATCAATTACAGAGATATAAAGCAGTAATGGATCAGGATTCAAATCATACAATCAGTCTGGTATTATCCGTTTAGGGCTGCCAGGGCTGTTGCACGCACTCGTTGCTCCGCTCCCCCATCACCCATGACGGATCATACAACATAAATATAAATTTAAACATATGCATTACATAGTTAAAATCATAAAACAGTTGAGCATGTTATGAAGCACAACACAAGCATGAGTTTGTACATGTTCAAATCCTAATCACACAACTATCAAAGGAGATCATACACATAGTGAAAAGAGGTTGAGAATCATATCTCAACACCCTTATATATTACAATTTGCCAACTACTACACATTCAGACATTTCAAGAAACACTTAAACAAACATACATCAACATACATGACATATGTCGATCACATAGGCATTAGGCCAAATCCTTTCGCTAGGGAGTTGCCCCAATCATAACACGCGTACACCCACGACGGATAGTCATGGCACGCAGGAACCCAAGTTCCATATTCATTCAGCTATTTTCACAAATACTTGGGCCACACATTTTAGCACATATAGTATATACTGGCCGTGGCGTGATTTAGGGCAAATCCTTTCGTCAAAGGGATATCGCCATTACAACAATCATATATCCATGACAATTAGTCATGGCGAGCACAAATGAGAATTCTATACTCATTCAGCCATTTTCACAAACACTTAGAATACACTATTCCAACATACATAGTGTATGTTAGCAAACATGTATTAGGGCTATTCTTTCGCTAAGCGGTTATTTTATCCGCGTATACCGTATTCATACAACAATTAATCATGACAATTATATTTCCAAAATTTACACATACGCGGTATTTCTAGAATACACAATTTTAACATACTAGGCATTTACACACGAGCATGCATTTCAGCGATTCCTTTCGCCAAACTAGTATTTTATCCATATACTATATAATCATACATTAAATAAACATGTCAAGCATTTTCCCGAAAAAAATACGTATACGGTATTTCTACGTATACCTAGAGTATGTGAAATTCCATATTCTACAACGTTAATCGAAACAGGAAACGGAAAGCACTTTGTACATGTGCATTTACACACAGATCATGAATCTATCATTATCTGACATTGAAAGCGTTGAAAAACGTAACTTATACACTTAAAGTCCGCACCTTTTGTCGTAGAATCGTAACGGAGTTGATAGGTTCGCTAAGCTTCCATATACGAGAGTTTGGCAACCTAGAGAACGAAATAGGTTAGCTATCTCATAACCTACAACCTATACAACCCTAAAACAGATTAGGGTTAGGGTTTCTTACCTAGAAACGGGGCTGGAATCGCCGGGAAAGCGATGAGAACGAGATGGTGCAGCCCGTGTGGTGGCAGGGAACGACGACAGGGAGATTCTCCCACTTCTCCCTCACTTTCTCTCTCTTTTCCCTCTCTCAATTCCAAATTCGTATGGCTGCCATGAGAGAGGGTTTAAGGTCCTTATATAGTCTCAAAACTCACTGAAATAGACTCCTGTTCAAAGGTTACTGCTAATATAGGTATTTCGTCACTTTTCCAGCTCAAAAGAGAGGTTCTAGTGGCCCTCCTTGAGCCAAACGTCAGACTTAAGCTCACCACACATGAATCTATGTGGGATTACGTTTTCGACTCGATCGGATTCCCAGATCACACGTGGCGGACCAGTTTCAGTTCAACGGTCAGTGGGCCACGATCCGAAATTCCAAGTACATGTAAATGTTCCTGAAATTTTTCCTGATCCGAGGGTGTAATTTGGTCTGATTCTGACGGTCTGGTTGCTTAATACTGATGCGCAAGCGAATGGTGCCAGATCACTATTCCAGATATTTTAATTTCAAAGGGAATAGTGTTTTTCACACTCCCTCGCTCCGGATCGAAACGAATGGCCGTGGGACATCGGCTGGATCTGATTTTTGAGATGATTGTCAAGCCTAGTGAGGCGGTCCTAGTTCCTTAGCTTCGTGTTAATCGGACTCCCGATGTGCGGTCTAGACCTAATACGAAGTTTCGTTTCATTCCCGAGAGCAGACGGGAAATGAGTTTGGTTCTAAACTTTAGGGAAACCTAGAGTCACTGATTTTGCAAGTTTTGGGTCTTGCAGATCGTATTTAAAGCGATCCCAACGGATTTCATGGCTAATCGAGTTTTGCACTTAGTTAACTTTGTTAAATTTCTAAAGGATTTAATCCTAATTGTTTTCTGGTTGAGATGGTACTTAGGCCTTTGTAGTTTGTATATAAAGTGATCCAAGTTTTACTACTTAGCTAGTTTAGGTTAGTGTCTAGGGCGAAAGTGCTTTGAAAAATTGAAAGCACAAGGTAGTAAAGGGGTGAGATTTGTGAAGGAAATGGGTTCAGAAGCGATTTTAGACTGTGGGGTTCAGTTCTGACGAAATAATAAGGTGTTAGGAGCAACCCATTGCCTAAGGACATCTAATCCCAGGTTGGCAATAATCCGGGATGTTACATGTGCGCTCGAGCTAGCCGAGCTCGTCAAGTAACCCGATCTGTCTAATGTATGTTCACCATGTTTGGACGCTATTGCTTGAACCTAAGGTACCGAACTTACCAGTGCAACCCCGTTAACCTTGGTACCTCGATCCGCTAAGACTCATGAGCCGGACATGGTGGTATGGGACACCGTCGTCGAGCTGTCGGCTACGCTGGGGCGATGTGCCTTCCCGTAGTGACGAGTGAGCAACCCAAACTCGTGAGCCGAATACAGTGGTATGGGACACTGTATTCGAGCTGTCGGCCTACACTGCTTTGATGGGTGATGAGTGTAACGACTCAAAAAATTCTGTATGATGGCCCGAGTACCACCTCGACCAGAAATCACTTAGGATTAAATCCTTTAGAAATTTGACAAAGTTAAGTAAGTGCTAAACTAGATTAGCCATGAAATCCGTTTGAATCGCTTTAAATACGATCTGCAAGACCCAAAACTTGTAGAATCATTGACGTTAGGTTACCCTAAAATCTAGGATCAAACTCATTACCCGACTGCTCTCGGGAGCACATTGAAACGCCGTATCAGATCTGGACCACATATCGGGAGTCCGAATAATACGAAGTTATAGACTTAGGACCGCCTCGCTGGGCTTGACAACCATGTTGGAAATCAAATCCAGGCAGTGTCCCACGGCTGTTCGCTTGAGTCCGGAGCGAGGAGTGTGAGAACACTTATTTTTCTTTACAAATAAATATCTCAAATAGTAATCTGGCACGTGTCGCTTGTGGACAATTTGTAAGCAACCAGACCGTTAGAATCTGACCCAAATACGCCCTCGGATCAGGAAAATTTTCATATACATGGCAGTGTACTTGAAATCTCTGATCGAGTTTCACTGACCGTTGAACTGAAACTGGTCCGCCACGAGTGATCTGAAAACCCTACTGGAACGAAAACTTAATGGTACCTAGATCCAAGGTCTGTGAGCTTAAGTCCGACCTTTGGCTCAAGAAGGCCCGCCAGAAGTCCTCCGTTGAGCTGAAACTAGCTCGCTTTGGTTATAACCTAAGTATACCTTGACCTTAAGTCTATTTTAGTGTGTTTTTAGGCTATATAAGGACCTTAGAATCCCCTCTCTTACAGCCATATGAATTTGAAAGAAACCCTAAGAGAGAAGAGAGAAAAGAGAGAGAAAGTGTGAGAGAAGTGGGAGAAACTCCTTACTACTATTCCCTGCCGTTCTACAAGTTTAACCATGCAAGTCTAGTCGCTTTTCCGGTGATTCCGACTTCATTTTTAGGTAAGAAACCCTAACCCTAATCTGTTTTGGGGTTGTGATGGTTTTAGGTTATGAAATAGCTAACCTATTTCATTCTATAGGTTACCAAACTGCCGAATACGGAAGCTTAGCAAACCTATCTGATTCGTTACGATTCTAAGACGAAGGGTGAGGACTTTAGGTGTATAGGTTATGGTTTTCAATGCTTTCAATGTCAGATAATGATAGATTCATGATCTGCATGCAATTGCACATGTACAAAGTGCTGTCTGTTTTCCGTTTCGATTAAAGATGAAGAATATGGAATTTTACATACTCTAGGTATTTGTAGAAAGTACCATATACGTATAAATTTTGGAAATGTGTTTGCCATGATTAGTTGCTGTATTGATATATTATATATGGATAAAATACTTGTCTGGCGAAAAGACTCGCCCTAATACATGTTTTGCTAATGTACACTATGTATGTTGAAATAGTGTATTCTAAGTGTTTGTGAAAGTGCTTGTGAGAGTAAGTATTTGGATGATGGTGTCTTAGGTAGGTGTTGAGATGAGATTCTCAACTACCTTAGAGATGTATATGATTTCCTCCATGTTGATTGTTTAATTTAACCGCTTATGAAATATATGTGTTTGTATTTCCTGTTTATATGGTGCTTTATAACATGCTTTATGATATGCTTGTTAACATGCTTGAATTACTTTGTTTAATATGCTTTACTCTACATGTTCTAAATAAGGATTGATTGAGTTTGGGACTATGTTTATAGTCTAGACAATCGGTACCAGACTTGAGATCGTGGTTGAGATTCATTTCGCCACGTAAGATGTGTTTGACGAACCCGAGTCGTACTTCAGTTGGCGATAGTGGTTAGGCCACGCGAAGTGCTTATGCACTTCATGTCGTTCAGTTGATTGTGCACTCGAGCTAGTCAGGCTCGTCAAGTAACCCGATATGTCTAATGTATGTTCACCATGTTTGGACGCTACTGCTTGAACCTAGGGTACCAAACTTACCAGTGAAATCCCGTTAACCATGGTACCTCGATCCGCTAAGACTCATGAGCTGGGCATGGTGGTATGGGACACCGTGGTCGAGCTGTCGGCCTACGCTGGGGCCATGTGCCTCCCCGTAGTGACTAGTGAGCAACCAGACTCGTGAGCCGATTATGGTGGTATGGGACACTATATTCGAGCTGTCGGCCTACACTGATTGGTGACGAGCCCTTTATAGTGACCTCGAACATACTCTGAATTTACGGTGAGGCGACGAGTTTTGCCGCAGTGTATAGAGTATGAACTAGGCCTGTATCAATTTAGTGATGAACCGTTAAAAAGTTGATGGGGGAGTGGTGTAACGAATGCGTGTAACAGCCCTGGCAGCCTTTGCAGTGACCTAGAAACGCGCCATCGTATGAGATTAACTAGGACTGACAACCCTAGAATGGATCATGTTTGGGAATGATACAAGGGAGGTACCTTAGTTTCTCAATCCTGCTGTTTGAAATGGACTAATAATAACTCGGTAATCATGCTCATCATCGCATTGCATGTGCTTGGAAGATGTGGAGCACTGAGGAATGCAAGCATGCCGCAAACGTAAGATGGTGTCGCACGAGGGAGTGTGTGGTGAGGGCATGTATCATGACTGCATTCATACTTGCATTAATAAGAGTAGTTAGGAGTGTTTGATTTTACTGCTTTATCATTACTGCTTGACTGAATTGATAACATGTTAACCTATGCTTTATTGTTCCACTGAGTTAGCTAATTACTCTCACGTTACGGGACGGTGTTGTACACACCAACCAGACTCTGTCTTAGGTGCAGATGAGGTGATGACTCAGGAGGCTGAGCCGGACTACGACGAGAACCAGGAGGAGTTCTCGTATATGCATTATTCCGATGGCTTTGACTAGACTGCCTGGATCGACGGGACTTACTGGGCTCACTTCTCTAGTTGTATTTTTGACATTTTGATCGTAAAACAAATACATGTATATGGTGACTCAGTTGGGTTCATACTCTGGAGATTGAGATGATTTTGTTTCTTTTACATACATACATACATATATATATATATATATATATATATATATATATATATATATATACACACACACACACACACACACACATATATACAGTTTCAGTCTTCTGGTTGCCTTTATACAATTGATCTAGAGTATGAATTACTGTTTTGGTATAATCTCACTCATGTTTATTACTCTAACACAGACAACATTTAATCATCATTATCTATGTTGCATAAGTGATGTTTTGAAACTCGAGAGTTAATTTACTACTCGATCCTCGAATTTCAGGGTATTACAAGTTAGTATCAGAACATAATTTTGATTAAACCGGACCTGAGTTATGTTCTCACGACGTACGCTGACGCCTTTTGACATAGGAGGGTGTGAGAACAATGTAGTAACATTCTTTGGCATCCCAGTTTCATCCAACGGCAAAGTTCACTAAAATGAACGTCGAAATCGAGTCGGTACCCAACCCTGCTCGCACGAGTCAATCCCAAAACACTTCTAGGCCGTCTATTAATGGGTCTAGATCACAATCCACCCAACCCCAGCCGTTAAAACTCAGTAAATGTCCGTTTAAATCAGAGACTTCTCGAAACTACCCATATTTGAAATGAACGGAGTCGTGGGCCTCCCCGCGCAAATCCAGAGGGACCCAGGACAGACCCAGGGTGTATTTGACACCTTGGGAGGGTGGTGAACACCGCCCTACCACGGTGGTGCCACGCCTGGCCCATCGGACCGCGGCAGAACCGCGATCACCGCGGTCGACCGTAGTCGGGTCCATCGGGGCTGGTTGGGCTGGGTCTGGATGAGAGAATGTTTGGGCTATACCCGATGTTGGACCACTTGGTGGACATTGAATGGGGTCCTATATTTGAAGTTGAGTCTCCTGCATGTGAGAACACGGTTCGTGCCTTTTACGCCCATATCATAGACCCATCGTTAGAGCCTCTACAGTTCACTGTCTCTGTGAGGGGCATAGTACGCACAATTACTGTGGTTGAGATGGGTCGGATCATGAAGATCTCGTGTGGTGAAGTGCTTTCTAATGACAACTTCTCCAGAGTGTGCGAGAAAGGGATCGCCGTACGCGATACCTTTATGGTCGACAGGTTTCTTGGACACGAGGAAACTGTCTTGCGTCGTCGAAGTTGACAGAGGACTTCCGTTTGCTTCACCACATTTTCACATATAATGTGTATCTATGGTCAGGTAACGGCACGGAGTGTACTCGGTTGATGGTAGACTTCCTATACAGGATTGGACAAGGGGACAACTTATGCCTGCCCACGTTCGTCCTACTTCAGATAGTTCAAGTCGTTCGATCTGTCAGGAACGACCTCTCGCTCCCATTTGGCCACCTTCATGTTCGTGTAACGACTTAAAAATTTCCGTACTGTGGCTCGACCAGAAATCACTTAGAATTAAATCCTTTAGAAATTTAACAAAGTTAACTAAGTGTTAAACAAGATTAGCCATGAAATCTGTTGGAATCGCTTTAAATACGATCTGCAAGACCCAAAACTTGTAGAATCATTGACGCTAGGTTACCCTAAAGTTTAGGATCAAACTCATTACCCGACTGCTCTCGAGAACGAATTGAAACTCCGTATCAGGTCTAGACCGCACATCGGGAGTCCGAATAATACGAAGTTAAGGAATCAGGACCGCCTCACTGGGCTTGACAACCATCTCGGACATCAAGTCCAGACGATGTCCCACGGCCGTTCGCTCGAGTCCGGAGCGAGGGAGTGTGAAAACTCCTGTTTTCCTTATAAAATAAATATCTTGAATAGTGATCTGGCACCTATCGCTTGCGTACATTTTATAAGCAACCAGACCGTCAGAATCTGACCCAAATACACCCTCGGATCAGGAAAAATTTCAGGAACATTTACATGTACTTGGAATTTCGGATCGAGGCCCACTGACTGTTGAACAGAAAATGGTCTGTCACGCGTGATCTGGGATTTCGACCGAGACGAAAACATAACCCCACGTAGATCCAAAGTTAGTGAGCTTACGTCCGACGTTTAGCTCAAGGAGGGCCGCCAGAAACCCTCTTTTGAGCTGGAACAATGCTGATTTGATTATGATGTAAGTATACCTTGAACATAAGTCTATTCCAAAGAGTTTTTAGGCTATATAAGGACCTTAGGGCAGTCTCTCTCATAGCCATACGAATTTGGGATAAAACCCTAAGGAGAAGAGGGAAAAAGATAGAGAAAGCTTGAGATTTGTGGGAGAATCTTCCTCCTACTGTTTTTTGACCACCACACGGGCTGCACCACCCCTTCCTTGACGTTTTCCCCGGCGATACCGACTCCGTTTTAAGGTAAGAAACCCTAACCCTAGGCCTGTTTAAGAGTGTGAAGGTTATAGGTTATGAAATAGCTAATCGGTTTCGCTCTTTAGGCTACAAAATCGCCGGATACGGAAGCCTAACGAACCTAGCTGATTCGTTGCAATCCTAAGGCGTAAGGTGCGGACTTTAGGTGTATAGGTTATGGTTTTCAACACTTTCAATGTCAGATAATGATAGATTCATGATCTGCATGCAATTGCACATGTACAAAGTGCATTCCGTTTCCTGTTTCGATTAACGATGCAAAATATGGAATTTTACATACACTAGGTATA
Source organism: Magnolia officinalis (assembly GCA_021015155.1). Classification (NCBI taxonomy): domain Eukaryota; kingdom Viridiplantae; phylum Streptophyta; class Magnoliopsida; order Magnoliales; family Magnoliaceae; genus Magnolia; species Magnolia officinalis. The sequence continues at coordinate 50,676,769 of JAJHSJ010000008.1, forward strand.
CGTAGAAATACTGTATACGTACAAATTTTGGAAATGGGTTTGCCATGATTAATTGTTGTATGATTATATAGTTTATGGATAAAATACTGATTTGGCGAAAGGAATCGCCGTAATACATGTTTGCTTATATACACTATGTATGTTGAAATTGTGTATTCTAGAAAATACCGTATATGTATAGATTTTGGAGATGTAATTGTCATGACTATTTGTTGTATGAATATGATATACATGGATAAAATACTCGCTTGGCAAAAGGATAGCCCTAATACGTATTTTATTAACATACGTCATGTAGGTTGAAATAATGCACTCTAAGTGTTTGTGTAAATGTTTGTGAGAGTAGATGCTTAGATGTTAGTGCCTAAGGTAGGTGCTGAGATGAAATTCTCAACTACCTTAGAGACATGTATGATTCCCTCCATGTGGTTGTTTACTCTAACCACTCACTTATGATGTATATGTATTTGTATCCCTATTTGTATAGTGCTCCATAACATGCTTTTCAACATGCTTTATATCATGCTTTATAACATGCCTTATGACATGCCTACTAACATGTTTGTATTACTTTGTTTATGATGCTTTACTCCACATGCTATGGATGAGAATTGATAGAGTTTGGGACTATATCCATAGTCCAGACATTCGGTACCAAACTTGAGATTGTGGCTGAGATTCATGTCGTCACAAGGGATGTGTCTGACGAACCCGAGTCGTACTTCGGTTGGCGATAGTGGTTGGCCACACGGAGTGCTTCTGCGCTTCATATCGCTCAACTTGTCGTGCGCTCGAGCTTGTCAAGCTCGTCAAGTAACCCGATATGTCGAATGTGTGTTCACCATGTTTGGTCGCTACTGCTTGAACCTAGGGTACCAAACTTACCAGTGGAAATCCCGTAACCATGGTACCTCGATCCGCTAAGACTCATGAGCCGGACATGGTGGTATGGGACACCGTGGCCAAGCTGTCGGCCTATGCTGGGGCCACGTGCCTCCCCGTAGTGACCATTAAGCAACCAAACTCGTGAGCCGAATACGGCGGTATGGGACACTGTATTTGAGCTGTCGACACTTACGGCGAGAGCCGAGTACGGTGAGACCTGTACTCGTGCTGACGGGCGACGAGTCCTCTGTAGTGTCTTTGAGTATACTCCAAGGTCTATGATTGGCGACGAGCCCTTCACAGCAATTTGAGTATGAGTTGAGCCGAGTAGGTGAGACCTGTATTCGAGCTGATGGCCAGCGATTGAGCCGAGTACGGTGAGACCTGTACTCGAGCTGACGGTTAGCAATTGAGCCGCATACGGTGAGATCTGTATCCGTGCTGACGGGTGACGAGCCCTTTGCGATGCCTTCACGATGCCTCTCGAACCATAATACCGTATGAGATTAACTAGGATTGACGACCCTAGAATGGATCATGTTTGGGAATGATACAAGGGAGGTACCTTAGTTTCCCAATACTGCTGTTTGAAATGGACTAATAACAACTCGGTAATCATACTCATCATCGCATCGCATGTGCCTAGTAGATGTGGAGCACTGAGGGAGGTATGCATTCGCGAACGTAAGATGATGTCGCATTAAGGTGGTTTGGTAAGGGCATTCATCATGTCATTTCATACTTGCATTTAATAAGAGTAGTTAAACTTGTTTGATTGTACTGCTTTATCATTACTGCTTGATTGAATTGATAACATGTTAACCTTTGCTTTATTGTTCCACTGAGTTAGCTACTCACTCCCACGTTATGGGACGGTGTTGTACACACCAAGCAGACTCTGTCACAGGTATAGACGGCATGTCGGTTCAGGAGGCGGAGCCAGATTACGACGAGGACCAGGATGAGTTCTCATTCATGCAGTACTCTGACGGTTTTGCTTAGGCCGACTGCATCGCAGGGACTTCAGGACTCATCTTTTAGATTGTATTTTGACTTTTGACTCAGAAACAGTACATGTATATGGGTACTCAATTAGTGTTCATACTCTGGTGTTCATGAAGATTTTATTTCCTTGCATACCTTATATATAAAATTTCAGTCTTCCGCTTGCCTTTATACAATTGAACTGGAGTATGAATTACTGTTTTGGTATAATCCCATTCATGTTTATTGCTCTAACTCAGACAACATTTAACCATCATTATTTTGTTGCATAAGTGATGCGTTGGAACTCGGGAGTTGAGTTCATACTCGACTCCCAAATTTCAGGGTGTTACAAGTTGGTATCAGAGCATGATTTTGATTAAACCGGACCTGAGTTATGTTCCCACGACGTACGGTGACCCATTACAACCTAGGAAGGTGCGGGAAAAATACAGAAACAGTCCTAGGTTTCCCAATTTCGCCATTTGGCGAAGTCTGTCGAAAACGCACGTTTTGATCGAGTCCGTGCTCGATCCTGATCGTACGAGTTTATTTTAAATCGCTTCTAGACCATCTATTGACATGTCTAGATCGCTATCCACCCAAATCCAGTCGTTGAAAGTTAGAAAAGATCAGTCTAGATCTGGAATTTCTCGAAAACACCCGATCTGGAGCTGAATAGAGTCGGGGGCCTCCCCACTTAAATCCAGTGGGACCTATGGTCGAACCAAGGTGCATTTGGCACCTTGGGATAGCGGAGAACACGGCCCCACCGCGGCGGCGTGGCGCCGGCCAAGGCGGACCGCGGTGGAACCGTGTTCGGGTGGGCCCTCTGATGTTGGGCCGGGCCTGGGAACGGTCGGCCCGACCTCCACACACGTGTGGTGGGTCCGATTAGTGCTGGGGTTTTCAATTTTTAGGGCTGGAGCTCCCCTCCCTCTCACACTTCTCCTTCCAAACGCCCCTTTCTTCCATTTTCGATTTTCCTCTCAACCCTTCCCCAAAAATTTGTCAATCCACCATTTTCGTCCATAAATCACCCACTCCCATCGATCACAGCAGCTCTAGCCTCCTACCCTCTCAATTCTTTCACGTTGGAGCTCTCACATCCCTCATTTAGAGCTCAAAATCGTATAACCTCCTAACCCATCCCATTTCCCCTTGTTCCTTCTTCATTCCTTGTCCTTGGTGTCTCTTTAACACCTGTTGGGACTGTTGCTCGTGGAGAATCATAGAAGACAGCCCCTTTCTCTCTCCTTCCTTCATTTCATGGCCCTTTTCGAGTTGATTACGGCCATTTTCTCCATTTTCTCCATCCTGTCTCTCATGGGAAAGAGAAAAACTGCAGCTGATGACGCTGGCCCAAGCAGCCCAGCCCATTCCAGAAGAAGAGCTGACGATGGGGCCGGCACTAGCACCGTTCGGGAGTTTAGGTCGAAGCGTGACCTGGATCCTCAACATCCTGTCAGAAATGCCTATCCGATAGGCGTTGAATATGGTCGTTTTGCTGGCTGTAAGGTCGTGTTTGAAGATCACATGGATGAGAGAATGTTTGGGCTACACCCGATGATGGACCACTTGGTGGATATCGGATGGAATTCTATATTTGACGGTGAGTCCCCTGCATGTGAGAACACGGTTCCTGCTTTCTACGCCCACATCGTAGACCCATCATTATAGCCTCTTCAGTTCACTGTCTCTGTGAGGGGCATAAGGCGCACAATCACTGTGAATGAGGTGGTTCGGATCACGAAGATCCCACGTGGTCAAGTGCTTCCTAGTGACAACTTCTCCAGAAGTGTGCGGGAAAAGGATCGCCGCAAGCGATACCTTCGTGGTCGCCGGGTTGCTTGGACACGAGGAAATTGTATTGCGGTGACAAAGTTGGCCGAGGACTTCCATTTACTCCACCACATTTTCACATACAATGTGTACCCACGGTCGGGTAACCGCACGAAGTGTACTCGGTTGATGGTGGACTTTCTGTACAAGATGGGACACGGGGACAACTTATGCCTACCCACATTCATCCTATTTCAGATAATCCAGGTTGTTCGGTCTATCAGGAACGACCTTTCACTCCCATTTGGCCTCCTGATCTGCAGGATGGCTCGTAATATCGGCTATAGGTTGAACATGGAGGACCTTGCACCAGTCCAAGTCATAAGCGAGGCGACACTTAAGAATATGAAGATCGGCCGTCAACAGCGACAAGCTCGACTCGACGAGTCTGGAGATGAGTCGGATAGCGCCGGTGAGGAGAGTGTTGACCTCGAGGCAGGAAGCGATGAGGAGGGCGACGATGACGTACAAGAAGAGGAAGAGGAGGCTCAGGATACTGAGGAGAGCTCTCCTCCTAGTGCGCTTGAGTCGGACGCTGCTTAGGCAGCGAGGGAGGCTCGTATGGTTCGCATTGAGGAGAACCAGGCCACCCTGCGGCAAGAGGTTGGACAAGTTCGGGCTGAGCCTTGTGAGACCCGAGCCAAGCTTGAAGAGACCGAAGCCTACATGAAGAGGAGCTTTAAGAAGGGTCTCGTACGTTGAAGGCCATCCTGTGCTGCCTACAGGACAAGAATGCTCCTCCTCCATCGCCTGACTCGGATGCCTAGTCATCCACGTTGTTGTGTATGGTTGTTTTTTTTTGTTACCGCGATAGGCGGTTTATGTTTTCATGTAGATGATGTAGTAGATAGTAGTATGTTTTAAGTGTTTAATGTTGTGGATGTATTGGCTCACATGTAATTTTTGTCATGATTCATGTAACTTTGTATTCCATGTATTATGACAATTTTGGGTAAATGAAAGGCATGTAGCCTCTTTTGTTATGATGATGTGTGAAATGCTTAAGGTGCTTATATGATGCGTTGCTATGCTTTATCTCACAAATGTTGTACCCTATGTTGTATAGGGCATGCCGCGACAGTATACGCGGAGCACGGCAACCTCCGTCTTACTGGCTCGATGGACCAGACTCCTTCTGGTAGTGGTGGTCCTGCGGACCGTGAGTTAGATTCTGATCAGCCTCCTGCTGGTCCTACCGGTGGACTGCCACCTTACACCCCCGGTTCGTGTGAGCAGTACCGGCCATCATCATCTGCGCAGCATGACTCACAGGCTGCTTCCGCCTATGGATAGGATCGAGCGGTTAATGTTGATGATGATCAGCAGCAGATCAGCAACAGTAGCAGCAACAGTAGATATAGCAGCACCAGCACCACCAGCTTATGGCCACTATTGTTGAGGCCTTATCCCAGGATGGTAGCGTGACCCCACCTACGACATCCGCACGTCCTGCTGAGCATTCGGACCCTCCTGCTCAGTTTGAGGATGTGCCTCTGTCCCCACCCGTCGCACCTCCGACTGGAGATGTGGTACCCGCGGTTTACTTGAGCGATTCCAGCGCTTGAGGCCTCCCTCATTCATGAGTTCTCACAGACCCGAGGAGGCAGAGTTTTGGCTTGACCGCATCTCCAAGATGCTACGGATGCTGCACTGTACAGAGGTAGAGCAGGTCGAGTTGGCCTCTTTCATGTTCGAGAGGGAGGCCAGTTTATGGTGGGATAGTGTGCTGCGGTCGGTCGTAGAGGGTACGTGTGGACCTGTGAGGCATTCGAGTTTCGGTTCCACGAGAAATATTACCGGCAGACTTATCGGCATGAGCGGGAGGATGAGTTTCTGCGCCTCAGGCAGGGAGGCATGACGGTTACTGAGTACGAGTACCGCTTCACAGAGTTGGGCCATTTTGTCCCGACTATCCTTGTCAATGAGCAGATGCGGATGCGTCACTTTTTTGGAGGTTTACGACCTGACATACGGTCGAAGATATGCTGCCTCAGTATATCTACTTATGCGGAACTGGTTCACATGTCTATGACGGTCGAGCAGGATGTGGACCGGTTCGCCCGTTCTCGTGGTGCTATGGTTGCGAGACCACGACAGGAGTTACAGAGCAAGCCTATCTTAGGCAAGAGGCCTCGTGCTGATTCTCCTCCCAGGGCCGCGGCACCAGTAGTTTCTATGAGGCGGCTTATTGTGACCTGCATGTATTGTGGGAAACCGGGGCATCCTGTTGAGAGTTGTTTCTCACGTATGAGAGCTAGCGGATTTTCACCACCGCAGAGGCTGGATCGCCCTTATCCTCAGGCCATATCAGCTCCACCACTACAGACTGCTCCTGCTCATCCTTCTTTCAGGCCTCCTGTATCACGCTTCAGGCCACCTCAACGGCCCTTGGTTCCACAGCCGAACCGTCAGCAGCAGGCTCGAGTACATACGCTTGTTGCCGAGGCACCTGAGACGTCGATTTCGGCCCCGACGGCTTTTGAGGGTATGACTCATATTCATGGTACTTCCGTTTCCTTATTGGTGGACACTGGGTCCACTATTTCTATTATTTCATATGGGGCAGTCAAGCGCCTAGCTTTACGTACTATTCCCACGACGGGAATGAGACTCACTACGGCTATTAGGACTATTTCGGATATCGCACGGGTATGTGAGGGTTGCTCCGTGGTTTTGGGTAGCAGAACCGTGCTCGTCGACCTCATTGTCGCTCCACTATGGCATTACGACATCATCCTCGGTATGGACTAGCTCTCTAAGATGAGGGTAGAAATAGATTGTGATACTTGGATCGTGACTGCCTATGGATCTGACGGCACAAGCTTTCACATTTCCAGTTCAGGTCAGTAGCCCTGCCGTGTTGATTGTTATGCTGCTTTATTAGTGTCGATCGATGGTCCGACATTGGAAGATACGCCGGTGGTTCGGGAATTTATAGATGTGTTTAAGACTATTCCTAGTTTACCTCCTCGGCGCGAGATCGATTTTACAATTGATCTTACGCCTGGTGCGACACCCATCTCATTGCCGACTTATTGTATGCCTCCATGTGAGATGGAGGAGCTGCGGAGACAGATTGACGAGCTTGTAGAGAATGGTTTTATACGACCTAGTGTGTCTCCTTGGGGAGCACCTGTACTATTTGTGAAGAAGAAGGACGGGTCACTACGGTTATGTATTGATTACCGTAGGTTAAACCAGGTCATGGTGAAGAACAAATATCCTTTGCCCAGGATAGATGATCTGTTTGATCAGTTGGGGGGGGGGAAGTATTTTTCGAAGATTGATCTACAGTTGGGGTACCACCAGTTGCGCTTCAGAGGAGAGGACGTACAGAACACAGCCTTCAGGACGTGCTTTGGGCACTATGAGTTCTTAGTGATGTCGTTCGGCCTTACGAATGCACCAGCCGTGTTCATGGACCTGATGAACCGGGTATTTCGGTCTTTCTTATACCGATTCGTCATCGTCTTTATTGATGACATTTTGATATACTCTACGAGTCGGGAGGAGCACGAGGAGTACCTGAGAGCGGTGTTGGGTACGCTGAAGAAGAACCAGTTGTTCGCACAGTATAAGAAGTGCGACTTCTGGCAGGAGGAAGCCAAGTTCCTCGGACATGTAGTGTCCAAGGATGGGATAGCAGTGGACCTTGCTAAGGTAGCCGTGGTTCAGGATTGGCAGTAGCCTGGCTCGGTTACCGAGGTGAGGAGTTTCCTTAGTCTGGCAGGGTATTACAGGCGCTTCATTCGGGATTTCTCGAAGATTGTCAGGCCGTTGTCTCAGTTGACCTGGAAGGACCTGAAGTTCGCCTGGAATGAGAAGGTGGAAGCAGCTTTCAAGGAGCTGAAGGACAAGTTGACGTCCGCCCCTGTGCTAGTATTGCCAGAGTAAGGGGAGAAATACACGATATACACTAACGCGTCTCGTGTTGGTTTGGTTTGTGTCCTGATGCAGAAGGATAAGGTGATTTCATATGCCTCGAGACAATTAAGGAAGCATGAGGAGAATTACCCTACACACGACCTAGAGTTGGCAGCTGTTATCTTTGCATTGAAGCTCTGGAGACATTACCTCTATGGAGAGGAGTTCGAGCTTTTCTGCGATCACAAGAGCCTTAAGTACATATTCACGCAGCGAGACTTGAATATGAGACAACGCCGATGGATGGAGACCTTGAAGGACTTCAAGTTCGAGGTTTCCTACCATCCTGGCAAGGCGAACCTTATGGCAGACACGTTGATCCGCAAGAAGGTTATAACATTTGCGGCACCGTTGATGATAGCTGAGTGGGACATGGTTGAGTTCGTGCGGGACTTCGAGCAGAGACTCACTGTGGAGGAGCCATTTGAGTGTGTTGTGCACGTTCGGGTGCGACCACTTATTGACGACAGGATCATTGGGGCCAGGAGGGCGATGTGCGGCTGTCTGAGCTTCGAGAGCAAGCTAGCGACTCCGAGTGGAGAGTTGGTTCTGATGGGGGTCTACGATTCCGTGGCCGCCTATGCGTTCTTGACATGCCTGACTTAAGACGCGAGCTCCTCGAGTCTGCCCATAACTCGAAGCTTGCGATGCATCCTAGTACACGAAGATGTAGGATATGAGACGGTCGTATTGGTGGGATAACATGAAGGCCCACATCACTGAGTATGTGTCTCGTTGTCTGACGTGCCAGCAGGTCAGGCAACATCGCCGACCTCCTGGACTGCTTCAGCCCATGCCCATAGCAGAGTGGAAGTGGGACTTCATCTCCATGGATTTCATATCTGGGCTGCCGAAGACGAGGAAGGGACACGATTCCATTTGGGTGATTGTGGACCGGTTGACCAAATCGGCCCATTTTCTCCCTATCAGAGTCGCGAACTCTGTAGACGAACTGGTTAGATTGTATATCAGAGAGATTGTGCGTCTGCAAGGAGTTCCACTTGAGATTGTGTCGGACAGAGACACTCGGTTCACATCTATCTTCTGGACTCGTATCCAGGAAGTAATGGTTATAAAGTTGAAGTTCAGTACGGCGTTTCATCCTCAGACTGATGGACAGGCAGAGCGGGTGAATTAGATTTTGGAGGACATGTTGCGGGCATGTGTGTTGGACTTCAAGGACAGCTGGGATGACTGTCTTCCTTACGCAGAGTTTGCCTACAACAAGAGCTTCCAGGCGAGTATTGGTATGGCCCCATATGAGGCCCTGTATGGTCGTCCTTGCAGAGCACCGGATTGTTGGGCTGAGGTTGGCGAGCGTAGTCTGATTGGCCTGGAGTTGGTACAGGCGACTACAGAGAAGGTCGACATTATCAGGCGTCGACTACTTACAGCGCAGAGCAGGTAGAAGAGTTACGCCGATACGAGGCGGCGACCGCTTGAGTTCGAGGTCGGGGATCATGTATTCCTCCGAGTTTCCCCTATGAGGGGAGTCCTTCGGTTTGGGAAGAAGGGGAAGCTCACACCGAGGTTTATTGGTCCGTTTCAAATACTGGATTGAGTGGGTGATGTGGCGTATCGTCTCGCTTCACCCACGCCACTTGCAGCTGTACACAACGTATTTTATGTATCTATGCTGAAGAAGTACGTTCCAGATCCTTCACATATCATCAGATGGGAGCAGGTACAGCTGAGCGAAGGATGTTACTTATGAGTTGCGCCCGACGCGTATCCGTGACAGGAAGGAGTAGGTACTCCGTAGCAAGGTTATTCCACTTGTGAAGGTACTATGGACGCATCATTCAGAGGAGGAAGCTACTTGGGAGACTGAGGCCGAGGTCAGAAAGAATTACCCTCAGATTCTCGAGGAATACGAAAAGGTACAAATTTCGAGGACGAAATTTTTGTTTAAGGGGGGTAGATTGTAACGACTTGAAAATTTCCGTACTGTGGCTCGAGTACCACCTCGACCAGAAATCACTTAGGATTAAATCCTTTAGAAATTTAACAAAGTTAACTAAGTGCTAAACTAGATTAGCCATGAAATCCGTTCGAATCGCTTTAAATACGATCTGCAAGACCCAAAAACTTGTAGAATCATTGACGCTAGGTTACCCTAAAGTTTAGGATCAAACTCATTACCCGACTGCTCTCAGGAACGAATTGAAACTCCGTATCAGGTCTAGACCGCACATCGGGAGTCCGAATAATACGAAGTTAAGGAATCAGGACCGCCTTGCTGGATTTGACAACCATATCGGAAATCAAGTCCAGACGATGTCCCACGGCCGTTTGCTCAAGTCCGGAGCAAGGGAGTGTGAAAACTCCTGTTTTCTTTACAAAATAAATATCTTGAATAGTGATCTGGCACCTATCGCTTGCGTACATTTTATAAGCAACCAGACCGTCAGAATCTGACCCAAATACACCCTCGGATCAGGAAAAATTTCAGGAACATTTACATGTACTTGGAATTTCGGATCGAGGCCCACGGACCGTTGTTAAACTAAAATGGTCCGCCACGCGTGATCTGGAATTCCGACCAAGATGAAAACATAAACCCCACGTAGATCCAAAGTTAGTGAGCTTAAGTCCGACGTTTGGCTCAAGGAGGGCCGCCAGAATCCCTCTTTTGAGCTGGACAACGCCGATTGATTATGATGTAAGTATACCTTGAACATAAGTCTATTCCAGAGAGTTTTAGGCTATATAAGGACCTTTAGGCAGCCTCTCTCCAGCCATACGAATTTGGGATAAAACCCTAAGGAGAAGAGGGAAAAAAAGAGAGAGAAAGCTTGAGATTGTGGGAGAATCTTCCTCCTACTGTTTTCGACCACCATACGGGCTGCACCACTCCTTCCTTGACTTTTTTCCGGCGATACCGACTCCGTTTTAAGGTAAGAAACCCTAACCCTAGACCTGTTTAAGAGTGTGAAGGTTATAGATTATGAAATAGCTAATCGGTTTCGCTCTTTAGGCTACAAAATCGCCGGATATAGAAGCCTAACGAACCTAGCAGATTCGTTGCAATTCTAAGGCGTAAGGTGCGGACTTTAGGTGTATAGGTTATGATTTTCAATGCTTTCAATGTCAAATAATGATAGATTCATGATCTGCATGCAATTGCACATGTACAAAGTGCCTATTTCCTCTTTCGATTAAAGATGCAAAATATGGAATTTTACATACTCTAGGTATACGTAGAAATACTATATACGTACAATTTGGAAATGTTTCCATGATTAATGTTGTATGATTATATAGTTTATGGATAAAATATGATTTGGCGAAAGGAATCGCCGTAATACATGTTTGCTTATATACACTATGTATGTTGAAATTGTGTATTCTAGAAAATACCGTATATGTATAGATTTGGGAGATGTAATTGTCATGACTATTTGTTGTATGAATATGATATACATGATAAAATACTCACTTGGAAAAAGGATAGCCCTAATACGATTTTATTAACATACGTCATGTATGTTGAAATAATGCACTCTAAGTGTTTGTGTAAATGTTTGTGAGAGTAGAATGCTTAGATGTAGTGCCTTAGGTAGGTGCTGAGATGAAATTCTCAACTACCTTAGAGACATGTATGATTCCCTCCATGTGGTTGTTTACTAACACTCACTTATGATGTATATGTATTTGTATCCCTATTTGTATAGTGCTATAACATGCTTTCAAACATGCTTTATATCATGCTTTATAACATGCCTTATGACATGCCTACTACATGTTTGTATTACTTTGTTTATCATGCTTTACTCCACATTTATGGATGAGAATTGATTGAGTTTGGGACTATGTCCATAGTCCAGACATTCGGTACCAGACTTGAGATTGTGGCTGAGATTCATGTCGCCACAAGGGATGTGTTTTGACGAACCCGAGTCGTACTTCGGTTGGCGATAGTGGTTGGCCACACGGAGTGCTTCTGCGCTTCATATCGCTCAACTTGTCGTGCGCTCGAGCTTGTCAGGCTCGTCAAGTAAACCCGATATGTCAAATGTGTGTTCACCATGTTGGTCGCTATTGCTTGAACCTAAGGTACCAAACTTACCAGTGGAAATCCCGTAACCATGGTACCTCGATCCGCTAAGACTCATGAGCCGGACATGGTGGTATGGGACACCGTGGCCGAGTTATCGGCCTATGTTGGGGCCACGTGCCTCCCCGTACTGACCATTGAGCAACCAAACTTGTGAGCCGAATACGGTGATATGGGACACTGTATTCGAGCTGTCGACACTTACGGCGAGAGCCAAGTACGGTGAGACCTGTACTCGTGCTGACGGGTGACGAGTCCTTTGTAGTGTCTTCGAGTATACTCAAAGGTCTATGATTGGCGACGAGCCCTTCACAGCAATTTGAGTATGAGTTGAGCCGACTACGGTGAGACCTGTATTCGAGCTGACAGCCAGCGATTGAGCCGAGTACGGTGAGACCTGTACTCGAGCTGACGGTTAGCAATTGAGCCGCATACGGTGAGATCTGTATCCGTGCTGATGGGTGACGAGCCATTCGCGATGCCTTCGCGATGCCTCTCGAACCATAATATCGTGTGAGATTAACTAGGATTGACGACCCTATAATGGATCATGTTTGGGAATGATAAAAGGGAGGTACCTTAGTTTTCCAATACTGCTGTTTGAAATGGACTAATAACAACTCGGTAATCATGCTCATCATCGCACCGCATGTGCCTAGTAGATGTGGAGCACTGAGGGAGGTATGCATTCGTGAACGTAAGATGATGTCGCATT